>CM071948.1:28759882-29334882 GCA_036784905.1 Acrossocheilus fasciatus | reverse complement strand
ATGAGTAACGATGATTGAATGACTAGTTCAGTACTAGTTTAAGTCATTAGAAACGAGCATAAAAACCCAGTAATGCACGATGGAAATATGGAGCGATTACAGCACTTACACGAATGCCTCCATACAAAAATGAGTGTTATTTAATGTGTAAAGTGTCGAATTGTCTTGTTGAGGTGGAACTTCTTTTTTTAGGAGGATTAACTTCTGATTATGCATTAGAAAAACAGGAACATATACAAGACATAAATTCACGTTCGTCCTCGGTATATCTGTCTAGTTTTCCAGTGCAAATATCTGAACATCCTTAATGCATTTACTTGAGAAGCACAATGACTGAAGACGAGAAGTGTTGCTTTTCAAAATAAAATGATGAAAATTAAGTGGCCTTATGCTTAAAAACAAGAAAAATGTCTGACATTGGGGTCAGAAAATTAATTTTGTTTTCCTTTTAAATGAAGATTATTTTTCTGTCCTCATTGCCCCTTGTTTTAAGCATAAAGTCACTAAATAGCTTTAATAGCTTTTTCAGAAAATAAGAAAATAAAATACATCTATTATTTTAGTAAATTAATTAAACACATTTTATTTATTAAGATTAGTGACTATATTACATCTATTACATTATTTAAAAAAATATTCAATTAAAAACATTTAACATATTAAGATTAGTTATAAACTAATATACACTAATATTATATATATATATATATATATATATATATATATATAATTTATTTTTTTATTATTATTATTATTTGTTTTATTTTTTTGGGTTGTTTTAAGCATAAAGTCGCTAAATTTTAATAACATTTTCAGAAAATAAGAAAATAAAATACATATATTATTTTAGTAAATTAATTAAGCAAATTTTATTTATTAAGATTAGTGTAAAATTAATATAAATATTTTTAATATTTTATTTAAATGTATACTAATATAAATACATATCATTTGTTTAAAAAAAATAAAATAAAAAATATATATATATATATATATATATATATATTTTTTTTTTTTTTTTTTTTTTTTAAGCATAAAATCACAAAAGTTTGGTCAGTTTTTCAGAAAACAAGACTTAGTTTCTTAGTCGTTTTGCTTCTTAAGTAAATATATTTTGATTTTAAGAATGTTTTGACGTTTTTCTATAGAAACGGTGCTTTATGTGTAGCTCTAGACTTCCATTATAAGTGCATTACTGTAAGCACTGTTATTACTGTAAAAGTGAAGCGTGCTTCCTCCTCTGGATATTAATGGACAGTTCGTGTGATGTGAGTCCTACTGAAGCGAGAGCATTGCTTAAAGACAGTAGTTTTGATATTTAAACCGGTGCAAATGATCTGCCATGTTTTTGATAGTTTGCTTCTGCTTTGGTGTGTTGTGTTTGCGATGTGAGCTTGTGAAACTCAAACCTGTTGTTCTGTGTTGAGAGTCCAGAAAAGTCCAATAGAGTAGGGTTTTGTTGTTGTTGTTGTTGGTTTGAGGTGATTTACCATAAAACAATGTGAAAAGATGAGTGTTGTCATGTACTTCCAGTATCTCAGACTTTCTTTAGCTGACTAACAATAAATGAACTGACTCTTTCTCCACAGCTTGTCTGTTGATATGTGTGTTGTCTGTAACCTCCTGTGACGTGATTCTCGCTGCTTCTGTCTGTTTAAATGCATCTCAGCCAGACTTCACTGGCTCCGTATGACAGTTGTAAGGTTTTTAAGCACACGTTTTAGTAACGCTGGACTAAAGAGGTTGTGTTTGAGTTCCTGAGAGGCGTTTTAGCGGAGCAGGACGCCGTCAGACGGGTAACACATCTGGAGTGACTTCTGTGTGCTGTTGCTTTAAGCATGATGTTTTTCAATCATGAACGAGTGAAGTGATTGAGTTCCAGACATCTGCTGTGTTTCTGACCTGCTGCCGTGTCTGTAGATCTGTAGACTTTTCCATCTCGCATCAACTTTTTACCTTTAAAGTCAACATGAAATGCTTTTAAAACCTTATCTGACATTAATAACAATTCCCAATAGCCTGCATGACGTCACATGCAAAAAAGGAAGTTACTGATAAAAGAATGACATTATTAACAATGTGTTTAACATGTTTGGACGTGTTTGTTTTGTCTTGTTTTTCAGTACAACTATCTAAATGTTCTTAAATGAAGATATGTTTACTGAAGATATTAAGTCTTGTTTTCTGAAACTTATTTTTATATTAGTTTTTAACTTATCTTAATATATTAAACGTAATGTTTTTATAATACAGTAATATAAGTGTATATCATATTAATAAATATCTATTTTGTTAGTTTAATACTAATCTAAATATATCAAAATATATTTAATAAAATTATTTTTTAGTAAAATGATATACTTGTTAATACTTACAATTTAGCACAATTTAGTGACTTTATACTTAAAATGAGAAATATTAATAAATCATAGGTAATTGTTTTATATAAATCTAAATCATTAATAATAATAATAAATCATAAAAATATATTTTAATAAATTATTTTCAGTAAAATAACACATTTGTATATAAATACATTAAAAAATATTATATTTTATGAAAAATATCAAAATTTAGTGACTTTATGCTTAAAACAAGAGATATTAATAAATGATAGGTATTTGTTTTATATAAATCTAAATAATTAATAATAATAAATCGTAAAAATGTATTTTAATAAATTATTTTCAGCAAAATAACACATTTGTATATACATTTGATTTTTTTTTATTTTATGAAAAATATCAAAATTTAGTGACTTTATGCTTATAACAAGAAATATTAATAAATGATAGGTTTTTTGTTTTATATAAATCTAAATAATTAATAATAATAATAAATCATAAAAATGTATTTTAATAAATTATTTTCAGGAAAATAACACATATACACTTATTTTTTTTTTTTATGAAAAATATCAAAATTTAGTGACTTTATGCTTAAAACAAGTAAAAATAATCAAGTTTATTTTTCTTACTTCATTTGTAAATATTTTTCTTGTTTTAAGCATAAACAAATTTTGATACATTTTTCAGACTTAAAATGTATATAAAAAAAGTTATTTTAAAAAACGCAAGTCATTTTTCTTCTGAAGTAAATATATGTTGATTTAAGAAAACAAGACAAAAATACTATGCAAAAAAAAATATTTTGCAGTGTAAATAGATTCAGTATTGAGTTCATGTTGACTTTATTTGCTTAAGCACTATTTGAGTTGATCTCTGAGTCAGCCGGGGAGTGCAGTGTGTTTGGTAACTGAAGCCGGTGTGTTGGCAGGATGGGGTGGAGGGAGAGATGAACGGAGTGCCTGAGAGGAGCTCGAAGGAGCCGAGTCCCATCCCGTCCCCGAGCGCTGACAGACGGGGCAAAGGCAGTCAGTCGGCCACACTGCCGGTGAAGGGTCAGGAGACGCCGTCTGCGCAGCTGGAGGGACTCCTGCACCGCAAACACGAGTGGGAGGGACACAACAAGAAAGCCTCCAGCAGGTACGATCATCGCATTAAAATGAAGATTCCAGACCTACAACAGGATTATTATGGATGACTAAAACTAAAAACCATGCAAATATTTTCAATATACATTACCTATAATAAAATAACCTATTTAAAAATAATTGTTAAAGCAGCATTTCTCATTTTCATTTAGTTTACTTTATGCACCAAAATTACTACAGTAGAACTAAAAATCTAAAAACTTTAAAATCTAAATGAAAGCAGAAAATGCAAAATAAATAAATAAATAAAATAAAATAATAATAATTAATAATAAAAAAAAAAAACATTGAAAATTCAATAGATGAATTCACTTATATTAAATATTTGACAAATGAGTGACACATTTATACAATGTTTTTATTTTGGCTTGAGAAAAATGTGCTCTCATAAAGATGCTTTAAAAAATTAATTACACTGTAAAATAAAAATTATTGGTGTCTGTTTTAGAAAGAAAAGACGATTTAAAAACTACTACAAAATTATTAGTTGTTATTTATGAATACACAACAGAAATACTAAAATCTCAACTCAAAATAAACTAAAAACAGACAACACAAAATTTAAATATATATATATATATATATATATATATATATATATATATATATATATATATATATATATATATATATATATATATATATATATATATATATATATATATATATATTACTGTTACTAAAACCATAAAAAATTGATTTAGATAAAATAAACATTTACATGATGTATTAAAATAATAAAAACCAAAACAGAAATAAAATAAGAAAAACTACATAAATGTCAAAAAAACACAAACACAACAAAATGCTTAAACGTAACTTGATTAAAATGAAAATGGAATAAAAACTAAGTCAGAATATTAAAAAATAAACAAATAAATAAAATAATACTTTTTTAAAGAAATTAATACATACTTTTAATCATCAGGGATGCATTAAATTGATCAAAAGTTACAGTAAAGACATTTTATAATGTTACAAAAGATTTCAATTTCAAATAAATGCTGTTCTTTTGAACTTTCTATTTATCTGTGAATTCTGAAAAATAAAATGTATCACGGTTTCCACAAAATATGTGACCCTGGAGCACAAAACCAGTCTTAAGTCGCTGGGGTATATTTGTAGCAATAGCCAACAATACATTGTATGGGTCAAAATTATAGATTTTTCTTTTATGCCAAAAATCATTAAGATATTAAGTAAAGATCATGTTCCATGAAGATATTTTGTAAATTTTCTACTGTAAATATGTCAAAACGTTGTTTTTGATTAGTAATATACATTGCTAAGAATTTCATTTGAACAAATTTAAAGGAGATTTTCTCAATATTTAGATTTTTTTGCACCCTCAGATTCCAGATTTTCAAATAGTTGTATCTCAGCCAAATATTGATCTGATCCTAACAATGGAAAGATTATTTATTCAGCTTTCAGATGATGTAGAAATCTCAATTTTGAAAAAATTGACACTTAAGACTGGTTTTGTGGTGCAGGGTCACAAATATTAGTGAGACATGAATTATCATTCATGCTATTTGCTTAAAACCGTATATTATGGTGTATACATGCTTAAAGTTACAAGCCAGTTGGTTTAACACACTTTTTACTGAGAACATCTGGAAATAAGTTTGAGTGAGTGTTCGGTGCGTTTGACTCTGAAATCAAGCAGCAAATCAAGATCACGTCACATGAATCTGCGTTTTTAAAACAGCTCGTCTGAGAAAATACAATGGTAGAGATCTCAGGAATCACGGCTGAATTTATACAGGAGCATCTGGATTGTTTCTCCGCTGGGAGAAGAAGCGTCGTCATTAAAATGCCACACAGATCCAGGTGTGCTCATGTGTGTGTGTCGTGTCTCCTCAGATCCTGGCATAACGTGTACTGCGTCATCAACAACCACGAGATGGGCTTCTACAAAGACAACAAGAGCGCGGCGCAGGGCATCCCGTACCACAGCGAGATCCCCATCAGCCTGAAGGACGCCGTCTGCGAGGTGGCCGTCGACTACAAGAAGAAGAAGCACGTCTTCAAGCTCAGGTGAGCCGCAGGTCCCAGCTGCAGTGATCGGTTGCTGTTTAACGAGGTTGTTCTGCTGTGACTGAAGCTGCTGTTTCTCCTCACAGAGTCGCTGATGGAAACGAGTATCTCTTCCAAGCCAAAGATGACGTAAGTCTGCTTTTATCATCATAACTCCAGCAATATTACACCACAAGCAAACATTTGGAGTTCATGGTTCACTTTTGCTCATGTTGTTTAGTGGCGCCCTCCTGTGGTACATGAGAAGCTTTCAAACCTTCATATGAGAAAACAGACTAAAAAGAATCCATTAACTTTACATTATTCGATTTTATAATCAAATATGTAATTCAGCTGCACTTTGCAGCAACTGATGATAGATAGATAGATAGATAGATAGATAGATAGATAGATAGATAGATAGATAGATAGATAGATAGATAGATAGATAGATAGATAGATAGATAGATAGATAGATAGATTAAAAAACTAACTGAAATAAGTTTAAGCTGAAGTACTAAAATTAATCAAACTAAAACTGAAGTTACTGATGGCAATGAAAACAAAATAAAGCTATATAGAAATAAAATAACTAATAAAATGGTACAGTCACATTTTAAAATTGCTGAAAGTTAAACTAAATAAATAGAATTAATTAAAAAGAACAAAAGTATATAGAAATATTTTTTTTAAAAACATGTCAAAATCACATTACAAAATAACTAAAAGATTAAATTAAATTAAATTAAATTAAATTAAATTAAATTAAAAAGGTAAATAAAATAAATCAAACAGGATAAAGCTATAGAAATCTATAAAAAAAAATTAAATCACATTCCAAAATTGCTGAAAATTAAACTAAAATAATGTAAACATAAAAAGTAATTCAAAATATTACAAAAGTAGTATAAACTTTTATAAATAAAACAGATTATTTTTCAATTCAGTTTCAGTTCAGAAGTATTTGACACAATGTTTCGGTTTGAGGAAAAAGTACTTGATAAAGATAATACTGTAGTATCTTTTGCAAAAAATATTTCAATTTTTCTAGATCAAGATTTCACGTTTAATTTAATGTTACTTGCCATTTCTTTGTGATTATTTGAGAAATTACTAGCAATTTTTGAGTGAAAATTGTTTTTACACACTGTTTTCTGACGGATGGGGTTCATATCAATAAGTAAATTCCTGATGCCTGCAACACTGTATGGCACAATATAAAAGAAACATTTGTGGAATGGAAAGGTATTATGATCGTGAAATGTTCTTTATGGAACCATCGATGCTAATGAAGAACCTTTGTTTTTAAGAGTGTTTGTGTTGGGTAGTTTTTGAATATGCCTGATGAACTGTGTGTGTGGTGTTTGCAGGAGATGAACACACATAAAACGACAATTATGCACTCATAAAAATAAAGACTCAAAACATTTTTTTTTTTTTTTGCATCAATAATATAAAAGAACCATTTTTGGTTTCCCAAAGAACCTTCCATTAAACAGTTCTTAAAAGAACTATTTTATCTTGGTGTGAAGAACATTTTAATAATCCAAAGAACCTTTGTCCTTTATTTTTGTATTTGTATTATATATATATATATATATATATATATATATATATATATATATATATATATATATATATATATATATATTTATTTTTATATTCCAAAGAACCTTTATCTTTTTTTTTTATAATCCAAAGAACCTTTGTCCTTTATTTTTATTTATTTAATTTTATTTGAGTTTTTTTAAATAATCCAAAGAACCTTTGTCCTTTATTTTTGTATTTTTATTTATTTAATTTTATTTGAGTTTTTTTTAAATAATCCAAAGAACATTTGTCCTTTATTTTTTTATTTTTTTTAAATAATCCAAAGAACCTTTGTCCTTTATTTTTATTTATTTAATTTTATTTTAATTTTTTTTTAATAATCCAAAGAACCTTTGTCCTTTATTTTTATTTATTTAATTTTATTTGAGTTTTTTTTAAATAATCCAAAGAACCTTTGTCCTTTATTTTTATTTATTTAATTTAATTTTAATTTTTTTTTAATAATCCAAAGAACCTTTGTCCTTTATTTTTGTATTTTTATTTATTTTATTTTATTTGAGTTTTATTAAAATAATCCAAAGAACCTTTGTCCTTTATTTTTATTTATTTAATTTTATTTGAGTTTTATTAAAATAATCCAAAGAACCTTTGTCCTTTATTTTTATTTATTTAATTTTATTTGAGTTTTTTTTAAATAATCCAAAGAACCTTTGTCCTTTATTTTTGTATTTTTATTTATTTTATTTTATTATTATTATTATTTTTTAAATAATCCAAAGAACCTTTGTCCTTTATTTTTGTATTTTTATTTATTTTATTTTATTTTTTTATTTTTTTTTTAAATAATCCAAAGAACCTTTGTCCTTTATTTTTGTATTTTTATTTATTTTATTTTATTTATTTTTTTAAACAATCCAAAGAACCTTTGTCCTTTATAAAAGAGACATTTCTGGAATGGAAAGGTTCCACGGATGTTAAATGTTCTTCATAGACCCAGATGTATTTGTTAGTTTGTGAGTGTGCCTGACGAACCGCGTGTGTTGTTTGCAGGAGGAGATGAACACATGGATCCAGGCCATTCAGAACGCCGGCAGCGGCTCGTCGTCCTCCGAGAAATCGGAGATCACGCCCAGCAACCAGAGCACGCCGGCCTCCAGCCGCGCTCACACGCTCCCGGCCACCGTCACCCTGACGAGCGAATCCAGCCCCGGCAAGCGCGAGAAAGACAAGGAGAAGGACAAGGAGAAGCGCTTCAGCCTCTTCAGCAAGAAGAAGCAGTAGACGTCCGAAACGCTCGCTCAATCGGCTCATTCCCTCGATTCTTTTACGACTTTTTTCGTTTGTGTCCGCCCACCTCCTCCAGTGATATCCCAGCATGCAAAGCTCATAAAGACGCCACACTCTGTGCCTGAAAGCCCGCCAATTGGGTCCAAAGTTGTACAAAAAAACGCAAGAGTGTGTCGCGATTCGGGAAGGTTTTTTTTACGCTCTTACGTTTCTAGCGTGGTTGATTTTGAATTCCGACTATTGCTATCTCTCGTTTTTTGTAACTGTGCGCCATTGAGGGGTCTGGATATTTAAAACATTTCCTCAATTTTTATGAGGCTGTCTCGGAGATTCGCCGAGTCTCTCTTCGTTGACAGTGATGCTTCGAAACGATTCCATTGAACCGATACAATTCCACGTTAACGTCAGATTCGCCTTTTAACGACTATAAGCTGATCAACTAATATTAACATTGGCTTGAAGGCATGGTAGACTTGTGTCATGTGATCAAGGTGGGTCGTACCAAACGCTTTCACGAGCTGTAAGAATGTTTGCTATATACAGAGAACTAGTAACCTGAATCATTTGACGTCATGCTTTTTTTCGTTCGTTTAATTGTCATTTCTCTTGGGTTTATCATAATATATGTTTCAAATAATTCTAGTACAAAAGAGTATAAAAATTAGATGTATTATAAACACTTTAAAGCATCAATGTTAAGTGAACAGTGCAACATTTACTGGTAAAAAGGTAATGTTACTCCAGCTAAAAAAGTACAAAAAGAACAAAAAAAAAGAAAATATATGAATACGGTTACTTGCTTGTGGGCTATAGCACTGAGCATTCTCTTTTTTCTCTTTGTTTTCTCGTTTGGGCTTCATCCCGCTCTCCTGCTCTTTGATACATAGTGCGCATCCCCTCCGTCACTGTATCTATTGTAATGAGATTTTCATCTACTGCACAATCAAAGCATCATAATAGGAATGAAATCCTGGCGATGTCGGGCGTCCTGAGCGCTATAGATCCTCCGGCCCGACGCTCAGATGTATGAAACTGCACCTGTAGACTTTAACCTCCCTGCCCTGTTAAATATGTGCGATGTCATTAAATGCTTTTAAACATTACACTCGTCTCGTGTCGTTCTGTGTCTGTTTATTCAGCGAGGATGCATCAAACACTGACAGTACATGCTCTTCTATTAAACTTTCTGTTCATCAACGAATCCTGAAATATGAAGCTGTTTAATAATCAGAAATCAGCATGTTAGAAGGATCGTGTGACACTAAAGACTGATTGAAATTGGAATAATATTTCACAAGATTGCTGATTTTTCTATACACTGTAAAAAGTGCTAAGTTGACTTAACTTAAAAAAATTGAGGAAACCCGTTGCCTTAAAATTATTAAGTACATAATAATTAAAAAAATAATAATAATTAAGTGAATTTGACAATTCAATTAACTTATTTTTTTAATTATTTACTTAAAAATGTTAAGGGTTTCCTCAATTTTTTTAAGTTAAGTCAACTTATCACTTTTTACAGTGTATTTTTAAGCAAATAAATTGAGATTTCTTTCAATTTTTTTATTTTTATTTTTTTTTACCAGCCCCAAACTTTTGAATGGTAATGCAATACACTGTAAAAAGTGCTAAGTTGACTTAACTTAAAAAAAATTGAGGAAACCGTTGCCTTAAAATTATTAAGTAAATAATAAATAAAAAACTTCACTTAACCTTTGTTTTTAAATTACTATTTACTTAATAATTTTAAGTCAGCGGGTTTCCTCAATTTTTTTAAGTTGTGAACTTATCACTTTTTACAGTGTACTTTCAATAATAATCTGCACATATTACTGTTCAAAGTATTAGTTTTAATTAATACTTTTATTCAACTGATCAAAAGTGACAGTAAAGAAATTTCAGATTTCCAATCTCAACTCAAATAAATGCTGTTTTAAAATGTATTCAAATAGAATGTATTTTAAATTGTAACAATATTGCTATTTTGCCGTATATTAAAATGAATAAATGATGAATAATATTCCAAAATGTGACTATTTTTACTGTATTTCTAAACAAATGAATGCAGTCAAAAATCTTACTGACCCCAAACCTTTTGAAGGGTAACTTTTAATGTTTATTAAGCCGTACATATACCTGTTCAACATTTTAGGGTTAAGTTTTTCCCCCTTTATTCAGCAAACGTGCATTAAATTGAGAAAATGACAAAGTTGAGAATAAAGACATGTTACAAAAATATTCAAATAAATGCTGTTCTTTTGAACTTTCTGTTCATCAAAGAATCCTGAAAAACTAAATGTATCAAAAAAATATTAAGCTAGAAGTATTTTCAATATTGATAATAGTAATAAATGTTTCTTGAACAGCAAGCTTTTGTTCGATTTGCTCTGTTTAGTCTCGCTGCTGTTTAGGAGAAACAATTAAGAGATCTTGCTGTTTTTTTCTTTCTTTCTTTCTTGTGTGTTGCTGTAAAGCTTTTAGGGAGAGGTGACACCTGTAAAGCCACACACACACACACACACACACACACACACACACACACACACACCATCTGCGATCTCCATATGTCTGTGATTAGTTCATGAGGTTTGGACCTGCTGGTTCAGCGAAGGACGAGAAACACAACATCACACACACACACACCAGCACAACCTTCACGCCACAACACTCACAATCAGCACGACTTCCTGTCATGTGACTTAAACTTTGTCTGAAAGAGCATCTCACATCCTGTAACCCGCTGGGGAAGATCTGTTCAGTATCTTGAATTATCCAGAGAAGGAGACTCCATTAAGTCTCAGAGCCAGGTTTTCCTGGGCGGCGTTTGTTGACGGTCAGTGCTCCAGTAATCAGATTACAGTGTAATTAAATCACATAAACCGGGTTTAAACCGGGTTCACCTGGACTCACCCCAAACCAAGAGACTGATATCATGAGATGCAGTCAATGCACACTTCAAACACGGTTTATTCATCTGTTTGAGACTCAATCTGTATAATCATTAGATTACTCAGCATTACACAATCATGTGATTATAGCCAATTACATAATGCACTATAATTGACCTTTATAGGCTCTAAATCACTCATTTTCACAACTCCCTACCTTCAAAACTGTTTTATTTAAGTAGACAATACATGTTGTTGGCTTAGAGCTAGCAGGAAACAAATTATTATTATTATTATTATTTTCTATATTCACTTTCAAGTGATCAAACAGAAAGAAAAGAAAACTTGCAAAATAAGATCAGAACATAAAAAAATAAAATAAAAACACTGAACCAAAATGTCTCTTTGTGGTTCATTGGCAAACAAGTGAATGAATCTTCCTCAGAAGAGAAGAAAACAGCAGCTCACTTCAATGTCTGACTGATTCTATTATAATTACATGCATAAGCTTTTGGTGAGATTTGGATGACTTCATGAATCTGTTGTTTGATCTCTTCATATTTAAGAGATGTAATGTCTGTTGTGTGCCGTTATGTCTCCAGCACAGATGCCAGGATCGTTGTTGATGTATTAAGACCGCGACAGATGCTCTGAGCTCTTTAGTCACGTGAATGCGTCTTAAGCAGCATCAGTGGTCTCGGGATTTCCTTCCGCTGGGGGATGCTGGGGATGCCCTTCCCGGCGTCCTCTGCGTGACCGTCAGCATGTCCACTCACACTCACAGCGTTTAGCCACTAGACGAGCGCATTTACATATTAATGCATTGCTATGGACATCTGTAGCTCGAAATCCAATCGGAATCAAGCAGGTATCCTTTAAAAATTAAATACGATTAAAAACACTTATTTTTCAATGATATGTATTTGAACTGCGAATGCACTAAGAATAATTATTTTAATTATTATTTTATTCATTTAACATAATTAAAAATATAATTATTTTATATAATTATAAACAATTAAATATATACAAAATAATGAAATAACTAGGCTATATAAAATAAATGTAATATAAAATAAAATAAAAATGATTTAATAATTATAAAAATGTGATCAAATAAATCAATATAAAAATATAATTATATTTAATTTTATAAATAAAATTAAAACAAGAAAATAATGTGAATATGTATAATGCATTTAAAAATATTTTTTTTAATTAATAATTATTATTAAAAATATATATATTATTATTTTAAATTGTAAATTATATTAAAAAAAAAAAACATTAGAAATACAAGAGCGTTCCTTCTAGCGCTTATTTTAGCTGTTCCTAATCTGCTTTTGGTATTTTCATACATGTTGTTGTATAAAAAAAAAATAATACAACATGAATGTGTTGTATTATATATAATATAATATAATATAATATAATATAATATAATATAATATAATATAATATAATATAATATAATATAATATAATATAATATAATATAATATAATATAATATAATATAATATAATATAATATAATATAGCAAAACCTTATTGCTGGCTCTCAAACAGATACGGTAAGAATGTTCTTGGCTGAAGACCCGTATGTTCAGCACATTGGACAGCGCATGCTGAGCGCTCATGGGATTTGAAGTCATTTTCGCGCGGCTGAGCGTCACTGGAGACCGTTTAGAACTACAAGTCCCATGACTCCTTGCGCGGCGCCGCTTTCTCCGCTGGTTGGCATAATCGGAAACGGGCCACAAGGCGTCGTAGTAACCAAGCCGAATGGTTTACTAGAAACCAGAAATCATATTCTCCAAAATATTACGCCAATAACTCAACTCAAAGCGCCTTTACTCCCTCAACGCTGCGCCGAGTTCGCGGTGGAGGGATTAATCCACCTAAACCAGCTAGCGCGGCTCTTTTCCTCCGTTTAAGAATGAGGATATTCGCACCTCAGACCCGGTTGCTGATGATTCAGTGATCCGGATCACGCGAGGAATGGAAGAGTTTGCTTGAGGATCACCGGGAATTGAAGATCTCCATGCGAAAGTTGAAGAGCATGAAGACGTTTTTGGGGAAGGTCTGATCATCGGTGCGATGCAGGGCGGTCGAGACTCGTCTGACGGCTGAAATCGTGGAGGTTTTCTGAAATCCCGGAGCAAAATACGCCGACTTCTGCCCTTTAGAGAAGATTAATAACACGATGGCTTTGAGGTTAGTCTCCTTGGTGAAGACCTGAGGTCTCTGCAGCCCTTTAAAGACGTCCAGACCTCAGTGTGCTGAAGGTGTCCAGCGTGTTGTACATGCATTCGGATCAAAATCAACTGCTAGAGTTGTTTTTAACGGTAATGCACAGATTTAGCATGCTTTTTAAAGGCTTTTATAGTCTGGAAACTCATGCAATGGCTGGTAGGTGTGACCAAGTATTCCAGTATGAACGTTTGTAATCGCTCTTGACTGCATTCCCTTTAATCTGGATCCAAAATTCAGCATTTTCCCATCATTTTAGCCTGATTTCTTCATGCCACCCATTGGGATCTTCAGACACCCTTCCCTGTACAGGTGACCCAGCTTGTGTTCCAGTTATGATGCATGAACTTCAAGAGGGCGTTGAAGGGTGGCAGTGCCGTAGGGTTGGTGTTGCCTAGTGGTTAAAGATCTGAACCGGTGTCCAAAAGGCTGTAGGTTCCAACCCTACAAGAGGTGACCCATCACCATTGTGTCTTCGGCCCCCAAAGAACGTCCACTAAATGACACTTTTGTGAATGGTAGACCATTGCAGATCCTGAGAGCATGGCGGATAAGACGGCTCCCCGCTGTCAGCTGAGGCTGGAGTGGATTCATGGATACAGAGGACATCAGTGCAGGAATAACCTGTACTACACCGCGGGGAAGGAGATCGTGTATTTCGTGGCTGGGGTCGGAGTGGTTTACAACACCAGAGAACACACACAGAAGTTTTACTTGGGACACAACGACGACATCATAAGGTATGAGGATGCATTATAAAAATATCAAAAACTTACAGTAAAATCACCATGCAGCACTATGGCAATGCCATGTTTTCTTGGACATGCACCATGATAATAGCATGTTTTTTTGTACATTTACCATGGTTATACCATTGCATTCTTTGGTATGATGTACCATGGCAGATTGACAAAATACAATGATAATACCATGCTTTTTAATATATATATATATATATATATATATATATATATATATATATATCATAGCAATTTGATGGTATTTCTTGAAAATCCATGATATTGCAATTTTTTTTGGACACATACTATGTTTTTTGGATATGTACCATGGTAATGCCATAGTATTCTTTTAAATACCATGGTAAATGAATTTGGTAATCATCCAGTAACATTTTATGCATTAAAGTACCATGATAATACCATGCTTTTTAATATATACCATGGTAATATTGTGGTATTTCTTGGAGTACCATGATATTGATACCACGATACTATGGCAAAACCATTGGTGATACCATGTTTTTTTGGACATTTACCATGGTAAAGCCATTGTATTTTTATACGGCATTAAAATTTCACGCATATACCATGGTAAATTAATATATCAGCACGATTATGATAAAAGAATACCATGATAATAACATATTTGAATATGTACTCTAGTAATGTCATGGTATTTTCATGTTTTTTTGCACATTTTCCATGGAAACGCCATGTTTTCTGGACATGTACCACAGCAAATATGTGTTTTTTTGTACATTTACTGTAGTATTGCATATGGTATTAAAAAAAAAATAGAGTACCATGTGAATACCATGTTGCTTGAATAATCATTGGTGGTATATATCAGAATACTCTAATACTCTAGTGTGTTTATTGGTTGTTTGTGTGGCTGTGTGTGGTGCTGACAGTAGTTGTTCCTCTCTGATAAAGCGGTTTGTATCTGAGACACCTGATGCTATCTGAACGCCGGCACGCCTCTTCATCCACACATTTATCAGACCGTCGTCTCCCGGATGGATCAATGCATTCCAGCTTTACAGTGGCGAACAGGCGAGGGTCAGGACTCGCTCGTCAGCTGATTATATCAGTGAGCAGAATGAAATAGAGTTGATATGCAGAGACGGCAGCAGGATGACCCTAATGCAGGGCAGCGCTTCTGTAAAAAGCCTTTTCTTGTTCAGCAAAGCCATGCGATTTTTCACCTGAAGGGAGAGATGGGCCGATACGGTGAGGAAGTGACCGCGATTTGTCCTCACTCTCGCCTCCAGGTGACTCGTGTAAAAGAGGACGCTTGTGTTTCTAAAAATATTTAACTTAAGCTAATAAACTTAATGTGATGCATATTTGTTAGTCAAATGAAGCAGGTCAGATTTATTTAATACACTGAAAAAATGATTTTTTCGAATTTAGACAAAACAAATATTATTGGAGTACGTTTTGCAAGAAAATACTATTTTTTTTTAATACTTTCTTGTTTAATTCATTGTGTTACTTGCAATTTCTTTGTAATTAATTGTGAAATTTACAAGTAATTTTTGAGTGAAAATAGATTCTACACCAGATTTTTTACTAATAAATAAATGTTTTAAATAAATTAAAAAATATCAAATTAGTTTATATGTTTATCATCAATAATAAATAATTTTTTTTCAATCTCTTATATTTTAATAACTGCATAAACGTAATTCTTTTCACAATGAACAGTTTAAATAGTTGCATTTTGAAAATAATTTTATGATTGAAATAATCTGATAGATGCATATAATAAATTATGCCTTGCAATTTTTTTCATTCATTTATTTATTTGTATCACATTAAGTTTATTAGTTTTTATTAAATGCATAAAGATGCATACAATTAATAATAAACTATGCCATGTTTTTTTCATTCATTTATTTATTTGCATCACATTGTTTATTAGTTTTTATTAAATGCATAAAGATGCATACAGTTAATTATAAACTATGCTATGTTTATTTATTTATTTGCATCACATTTAGTTTGTTTATATTAAAACTGCTGTCCAAAATGCATGTATATTTTATATGCAAATCAAATACATAAATCTTAAATTTAAGCTTAAATATTTTATTTGAGTGAGGGTGAAAAATGTATTATGTATTGATCATATCCCGAAAAATAATGAAAAAGGCTGGTTTCTAGCTTGCATCTTGCATTTTAGTCATTTTTGCATGAATATTTGTTTTATGGACCGTGTTGTGACAGAAAGCCAAGCAGATTTAGCGATATTTAGTGCCGTTTTTACATTTTCCCAGCTGTCAAATCCACACAGCGCCGGCTCTGTTTGCGCTCGAGGGTGGGATGCTATTCTCGTCATCTGATTCCATTCACAGCAATTATCATCTTGCCCAGATCCTCAACAACCTGATCACTCGGATCCAACTCTCATGTTGGTTTATAATGAAGTTTAATTGCTCGGTTAGAGTTAGAGCTCAGGTTACATTCTGTGAGCGAACAGTCACAGGATATGTGCTGAATTATGGGATGCTGGTGTCTTGTTTTAGGCTGAGCCTTCAATTGATGGATTTGGTAATTAGTGTTAATTGTCTCAAGTGTCCTGTCACCTCTTTTAGCAGGTCTCTCTGTAATGTGCACCTATAAACGGAAACCACAGGGCAGTGTTTGTGTTATTGCAGTAATTGTGTGTGTGATGTTTATGGAAACTATGACATTCAGGGTTGTTGGCTTTTGCAGATTGTATTATATTAGGAACACACACACACACACACACACACACACACATTGGTCATGGTTGGCGTAGACTGAAGAGTGAGTATATTAACCCAGTTCATCTTGCTGCCTGAGGGGGAACTTTGCTATTAAAAGTCATATTAAAAGTACTATGCAGAAACACATGATGCCAGTGGCGCTGAGGTATAAAATGTGCTTTTACTGCAGTCGAGAGCCAAATAACCTTCCAGTGTCATTTTGGGCTACATTAGAACAGCCTTGTGTTTTACTCAACAACTATTCAAGGTGCTTTAAGTCAATTGTCACTAATACTAGAGGTCATAGTGTTATTTTACAGACCTTGAGCTCTAAAAATTAAACTGAGTGTGTTACTCGTCCTGCAGTAAATCATGTGTCTTGTGAAGGAGAGGTGTGCTGTTATTATATATTACATGCTTATTTATGCAAGACGTTTTCCTGGTGAGCAATAAAGCAAATGATTTCTACATCCCAGAATAATCATAGAGATGTGGAGGTGATCTAGTTTGTTTAATAGATTTTTTTTTTTTTTTTTTTTTGGTGATTGCATCATTTCAGCATTGCAAAAAACAAGCTTCTTACTCAATATATTTGTCTCATTTTCTAAGATGTTAAGTCTTGTTTAAAAAATATCAAAATTAAGTGATTTTATACTTAAAACAAGAAAAAATACCTGCTTAATAACTTTTCTGGACACTTTGACAGATATTTTTTCTTGCTTCAAACATAGTCACTTAATTTTAATAAGTTGTTCAGAATAGAAGACTAAATATCTTTGTATCATTTTGCTTTTTGCTAAAATGTATTTCGATTCAAGATTGCATTTGTCATCACAAAAATGTAAACAGTATTATCACACAGGTCTATATATATATAGTTGGATATATTATGATTTTATATATGTGACCCTGGACCACAAAAAAAGTGTCAATTTTTCAAAATTGAGATTTATACATCATCTGAAAGCTGGGCTTTTCTTGTCTGAGATACAACTATTTGAAAATCTGGAATCTGAGGGTGCAAAAAAATCTAAATATTGAGAAAATCACCTTTAAAATTGTCCAAATGAAGCTCTTAGCAATGCATATTACTAATCAAAAATGACGTTTTGATATATTCATGGTAGGAAATTTACAAAATATCTTCATGGAACATGATCTTTACTTAATATACTAATGATTTTTGGCATAAAAGAAAAATGTATAATTTTGACCCATACAATGTATTTTTGGCTATTGCTACAAATATACCCCAGCGACTTAAGACTGGTTTTGTGCTCCAGGGTCACATATGGCCTGATTTTTGATTGTTTTTTTGCTAAATATAATTATATTATCATCCAGCTCTTTATATAAAGTTGCATAATATATAAGTTTACTTAACTCTGTCCGCATACATATAGTATACTCACATAAAGCAGTCTGCTTGATTGTTTATATAATCGCAGAATGTAACTATATTATATCTGCTAAATGCAATATTAATATATTATAAACATTAACATCATAATATTCTGTGAAGCTGATTTGAAATGTGTTTTTATGATAATTAAGCACATTTCCCTCCAAATTGTAATTCCTGTAATGCACGTGAAACTCTTTTTTCGAGTTTTGCTGTAATTTTCATGATTCTCAGTGGCGACTGTCATTCAGTTCTGTAATTTTGGCATCATCAACATTATACCATTTTTTGTTCAAAGTTATAAATAAAACTTGAAAATTATTATTGAAAAATGAAAAAAAAAAAATATTGGAGTATGTTTTTCAATATTAATTGTTTGAAAGCTGTTTTTTCAGTGAAACAGAGTTGAAAAAATAATGACTTTTCCCAAAAACGTAGGGTTAGTGTTTCATCTCAAAACACTTTTTTTTTTTTGTGCAAACTAAACATTAACATCATGATTTCCTCTAAAGCTGCTTTAAAACAGTGTGTTTTGTGAAAAGCACGATGGAAATAAATTTGACTTTGATATGGCAAACGAGACAAAAATACTTTTTTTGTCCTCTTCTTAAAAAGAACCATTTTAGTTATATTGGGTTCTTGAGTTGCTTTGTGATTCTTTGAAGATTAAAAATATTTGTAATGTTTGATTCTAGGTTCTTCAGATCTGTGTTTTGATTTCCAGCTTCTTTAGATGTTTTTAAAGAACTGTGTTGAAGTAGCTGCTGTTTTGAGTTCTGCTGACTAAAGTAAAGATGTTTAGTGCGAGTCAAAGCACTCATTGTTCTTGTTTCTCTCAGCATGGAGGGCAAGTGTGGGGTCACTCTATCAGCCCGTATCTGACCCCGAACACAGCCAGATTAGCCCAACATTTGAGCTCTTAACTGAGGGCAGACGCTCTGTGGAATTACTGTAAGCTCAAATTCCACGCCGTCTCGTCCCGTGCCGCGTGTGAGACAGCCGAGGACATGTTTATTTGCTTTTCTTGTTTCTGTCTTGTCACGGTTTCAGATATGCATGATTTTGAGAGCTCATTAGGACTAAAACAATCTGACTACTCGTTTCATTAAAGCTCTCGTTGGAGATGCATTCATAATTGCATTATTCTAATGAACAAACCCTTCTCAGTCACTGCTTTTTTTTTCTTCGCTTAAAAATAGCACCCTTTTTTTTTTTTAGCAAGTGCAAATGGAAATTTTAACGAGCAACTTCTGATTAGAATTTAAATTAATTTAAACCCAGACATTGTTGTATTTGTAGACTCCAATTAAGGTGTTGATTAATTTTGTTGAATAATTCGGCTGTTAGAGTTTGATATCATCTCACCACATTCTCAAGAATAATTGTGGAATAATTGACTCAGTTCTACTGAATTTCTGAAAATGATTGCATGGCTGTTTTAAATTCTTGATTCTGATTGGTCAGTTGCATCTTTGAGTGTTCATATACAGTATATTTTTGCATAATCACCATTATAATATATATTTCTCCTTCGTCAAATGACCTCCTTTCATAGTTCTCTAGGCGGTATCTAGTGGCTGAGAAATGGATACAAATGACTTTGGAAAACTTCAGTATTCATTTTATCTGAGACGTAGATGAGTTTGTTTCTTCATCAGATTTGGAGAAATGTAGCATTGCATCACTTGCTCAGCAATGGATGCTCTGCAGTGAATGGGTGCCGTCAGAATGAGAGTCCAAACAACTGATAAAAACATCACAATAATCCACACCACTCCAGTCTATCAGTTAATGTCTTGAGAAGACAAAAGCTGCGTGTTTGTAAGAAACAAATCCGTAATATATAAGAGTCCATAATCCGTGATTATGCTTCCATTGATAAAGTAGTCTGGGGCCAGTTGCATAAACTTAGCCACCATGTTAAGACTGTATTATGTTAAACGTCTTAATGATGGATTTATTTCTTATAAACACAAAGCGTTTGTCTTCTGAAGTCATTAACTGATGGACTGGAGTGGTGTGGATTATTGTGTTTTTATCAGCTGTTTGGACTCTCATTCTGACGGCACCCATTCACTGCAGAGCATCCATTGCTCAGCAAGTGATGCAATGCTACATTTCCCCAAATCTGATGAAGAAACAAACTCCTCACTATCTTGGATGGCTTGAAGCTGAGCACATCAGCAAATTTTCATTTTTGAGTGCACTGTTCAATGCATTAGACTCGTATTTTTAGTCTAGAATCATATCAGAAACCTTCGGCTGGTTGCAGCCTGCAGGTCTCAGGCAGCTGGAATTATTTCAGGCTTTTCCAAATGCGCTCTGTCATGACAGCGGTCAGACGTCCCACTTCACTGCACAAAGACTTCAGCACATCTGCGGAGGAACACACACACATTCACACACTCGCTCGCGCTCTTTCTGGCATGGTTATCATCCGCTCTTCATTTTCCTGTTCAGCTTCCTCCCTGTAGGCTTACAGTCACTGGTGTTCATTTGACTGCAGATCTTTCCCAGAATCCCTCAGCTGTTCACTGACTCACAGGGGTTTGGCACAAACATGAGTAAACGCCCACGGGCGTCCCAACACACATGCACTGATGGAGTGAAACTTATGGAAACATGTCTGGGAAAGTCAAAGAAATTGTATTGTGCATAGTGAAATTCATTTTACATTGAGATATTATTCTTATGGTAATTAAGCACAAAGTCTAATTCCTGTAATGCATATGAAACTTTATTTGTGAGTTTTATTGTCATTTTCATGATTCTCAGTGGTGACTGTCAGTTGATTCTTTTTACAGTGTGTAATTTCTGCATCAACACACTATAAAACGTGATTTTTGTAAGTTGTAAATAACGTAAAAATTAGTGGAATTAAAAAAAAATATATATATATGTATCTCAGTATCTCACAGAAGTGAGTACACCCCTCACATTTTTGTAAATATTTTATCATATCTTTTCATGTGACAACACTGAACAAATGACACTTTGCTACAATGTAAAGTAGTGAGTGTACAGCTTGTATAATAGTGTGAATTTGCTGTCCCCTCATAATAACTCAACACACAGCCATTAATGTCTAAACCGCTGGCCACAAAAGTGAGTTCACCCCTAAGTGAAAATGTCCAAATTGGGCCCAAAGTGTCAATATTTTGTGTGCCCACCATTATTTTCCAGCACTGCCTTAACCCTCTTGGGTCTGGAGTTCAGCAGAGCTTCACAGGTTGCCACTGGAGTCCTCTTCCACTCCTCCATGAAGACATCACGGAGCTGGTGGATGTTAGAGACCTTGCGCTCCTCCACCTTCCATTTGAGGATGCCCCACAGATGCTCAATAGGGTTTAGGTCTGGAGACATGCTTGGCCAGTCCATCACCTTTACCCTCAGCTTCTTTAGCAAGGCAGTGGTTGTCTTGGAGGTGTGTTTGGGGTCGTTATCATGTTGGAATACTGCCCTGCGGCAGGGGATCATGCTCTGCTTCAGTATGTCACAGTACATGTTGGCATTCATGGTTCCCTCAATGAACTGTAGCTCCCCAGAGCCGGCAGCACTCATGCAGCCCCAGACTATGATACTCCCACCACCATGCTTGACTGTAGGCAAGACACACTTGTCTTTGTACTCCTCACCTGGTTGCTGCCACACACGCTTGACACCAGCTGAACCAAATAAGTTTATCTTGGTCTCATCAGACCATGTCCTTAGTCTGCTTGTCTTCAGCAAACTGACCTTAGTCTGCTTGTCTTCAGCAAACTGTCCTTAGTCTGCTTGTCTTCAGCAAACTGTCCTTAGTCTGCTTGTCTTCAGCAAACTGTCCTTAGTCTGCTTGTCTTCAGCAAACTGTCCTTAGTCTGCTTGTCTTCAGCAAACTGTCCTTAGTCTGCTTGTCTTCAGCAAACTGTCCTTAGTCTGCTTGTCTTCAGCAAACTGTCCTTAGTCTGCTTGTCTTCAGCAAACTGTCCTTAGTCTGCTTGTCTTCAGCAAACTGTTTGCGGGCTTTCTTGTGCATCATCTTTAAAAGAGGCTTCCTTCTGGGACGACAGCCATGCAGAACAATTTGATGCAGTGTGCGGCGTATGGTCTGAGCACTGACAGGCTGACCCCCCCACCCCACCCCACCCCACCCCTTCAGCATTCATACGTCTATTTCCCAAACACAACCTCTGGATATGACGCTGAGCACGTGCACTCAACTTCTTTGGTCGACCATGGCGAGGCCTGTTCTGAGTGGAACCTGTCCTGTTAAACCACTGTATGGTCTCGGCCACCGTGCTGCAGCTCAGTTTCAGGGTCTTGGCAATCTTCTTATAGCCTACGCCATCTTTATGTAGAGCAACAATTCTTTTTTTCAGATCCTCAGAGAGTTCTTTGCCATGAGGTGCCATGTTGAACTTCCAGTGACCAGTATGAGAGAGTGAGAGCGATAGCACCAAATTTAACACACCTGCTCCCCATTCACACCTGAGACCTTGTAACACTAACGAGTCACATGACACCGGGGAGAGAAAATGGCTAATTGGGCCCAATTTGGACATTTTCAGTTAGGGGTGAACTCACTTTTGTGGCCAGCGGTTTAAACATTAATGGTTGTGTGTTGAGTTATTTTGAGGGGACAGCAAATTTACACTGTTATACAAGCTGTACACTCCCTACTTTACATTGTAGCAAAGTGTCATTTCTTCAGTGTTGAAAAGATATAATAAAATATTTACAAAAATGTGAGGGGTGTACTCACTTCTGTGAGATACAGTGTGTTACAGTTTCCATTGTTATTTTGAATTGTAGTTTTTACTAATTTTGAATAAGCTTTTATTTGTGTATTTTGCTTTCATTTTAAATTTAAGTTTTAGTAATTTTGTTGTGTTTTTGTCATCTTTATATGTTTATGTAGTTTTTTGTACATTTAAACTAAATTTAAAAAAAGAAATGTTGCTTTGACAACTAGCTGAAATATTTTTTAATGTTTATTCTATTTCAAGTTACGAAAATGTTGTTGTTGTTTTTTTAAATAGTTTTACTTTTAGTTGACTTTAATAACCCTGGCCGTTTCTTTGTAATTGTGAAACTGACAATTTCTATGTGAAAACTGTTTCGAAGCCAATGTTTTCCAGCGAAACGACTGCAAAAAATAATGACTTTTCCCAAAAAGTAGATATTTTCACCTCAAATTCATCCCAAATCAGGCCTAATTTTTGTTTGAAATATAATCTAAAGTTTTTGTGTTGTATCATGTTTGTGTTTTGTGGGATTCATCTCTCTGACTCTGTTTCAGCTCCACTCAAGCCAAGACCTTGCTGCCAAAATGTTCAGTATTGGATTTTGCTCAAATATCTGATGTTTTTATGAGTGCGCACACACACACTCTTTTATCTGTTGTGTGAAAGGCCTTGATTCGATCAGTGAAAGACTTGCAGCTGCGCTGCTTTCAGAGCCGCTATCAGTGATGTCAAAGTCATTCTGTCTTCAGGGTCACTGTTTCATCTTTCACTCCTTTTGCCGTGTTTTACTCTCCCTGCTCTTTCATCACTCAGGATGCTTAATGGAGCTCTCAGTTATGATATATTTAAGTAGCAACTTTGTCTTTTGAGTTATTGTCTGTGCAAAACTTGTCACCTTGATGCTATATGGCATTTTCTTTTTGGTTGCAAATGTGGTTTGATACTGTTGCTAAGGTGATCAGAGTATGCAAGGTGTTTTGCGGTTATTATGTCTGTTAGATGTGTTGGATGAGTTAAGTTTGATGCATCGAATGATACATACAGATCATTTGATGAGAAGAGTTCATATTGAGATCTCTGACTACGATTGTAGCATTTGGTATCTTGAGCAATTTTGAGCACTGTTTGAGAATGTGTTTATTGCTGGCTAAAATTTGTATCTCTATCTGTATTCGGATAGATCCGGAAGTGGGCGTGGCTTAAACCGAAAGTTCGTCAAATTACATGAAAATACCATTTTAAATGCAAATCTGTTCGATTTGTAGTTTTCATTTAACAAATATGCCTTGTATAACTAAAGAAAGTATTATTTTTATTAAAATTATAAGTGAAAATATCTTCTATTTAAAACTTTATCAAAACAGAAAAATTACTTTATTCTTCTTATTTTCCAGCGAAACTTTGTGTACAAATTTGACAAGAGACAAGCATCCATAATCTTATATAAGAGCACTAGTAGAAAAAAAAAAGAAATAGAAATGGAAAGAAAGTGTCCAGTAGCCTATCATAGCAGAATGACAATAAAGTAACTTAGATCATGTGTTACAGAATCTGTGATCATTTACGAGTTTTTTTATCAACAGAGTGCAACAAAATAATTTGGACAAACATCGCTTTTCTTCGTCTTGTATAATGAAATGTAATGCCATTCACGAAAAGGGCAAATGTAATGCGTTTTTACACTCAATCACTTCACACATCCAGGCCCATAGCCAGCTATGAGGTCTAGACCTCCGTAAATGTTTCATGTTCAAAAATAAAATTTGAAAACCTTATGAAAAATTATTTAAAATCATGTCGCTGAATAAATTCATGTGGCTGACTCGCAGCAGCTGCGTAACAGGAGTGAACGAGCTTGGCGCAAGTGCAGCCTCCGCGCCAGATCTAGTTATTTTAAGCGTCGCTGGACTTGTTTTAATACTTAATGTAACAGCGTTAATAAAGTAATTAGGGCATTAATAAAGTGGGAGGATGAAGGTGGAGGTTAGAGATTCTGTTTCCTATTTGCAAAATACAAGATTTAAACTTATTTTGGTGCATTTTTCAGGAGATTCGTTGTGTTTCATTTTTGTAGCAATATCTGGCAGCACTGCTTCGCCGGCACTGACAGACAGCAATCAAAAAAGGAGCGCGCGGATAGTTTATTGCTGAGGAGACCACATTTGTTGTGATATTATCTGTACGAAACTGTGTCAAACGCTATCAAAGCAATTATTATTGCACAAATCTTAACCGCAGACCTCACTAATGTAGTGCTGTTCCAGCAAACATGTGATTGTGTCTGCCGAATATTTTTTCTGTTATTCGGATAAATCCGTTATTCGTTTTGAAGCCATTATCCGGTATTCGGCTTCGGGCACATCCCTAGTACAAAGTAAACAGATCAGCATTCATTTTGACTTTAAGCAACAATCTACGTTTGCTCTTCATTTAATGTCATTTCTGTCTAGGAGAAACAATTAAGAAATTAAAGTGATCTCATTAGTGATTTTTCCTTCCTGCGGGTTGGTACTTGCACATATGTGCTAACACACACACACACACACACACACACACATCTGCAGCTCATGACCGCATTGGCACACGGCACAGCTGCTGGCTTGGGTTTCATGCCAGTGGACATGGAGAGACTTTGATCGTCCTGCAAGCTCTCTGAAACGCGCGCGCGCACACACACACACGCTGAGGGCGTTTAGCCCTGCTTAATCTGCCTTTGATCTGCGTTTGAGAGGAAACTCCTGCTGGTCCTGATGGCAGGCGATGAGGGTGTTCATATCAGAGCTCTAATGGGACCCGCTCACTTACAGTAAATCACTGTGATGCTGCTAGAATGATGCCATTATCATGCATTACATTTAATAAAGCAATAAACTGCTCTAAACTATTTAAATTAGGCTGAAAGAAAATAAAATATAAATATCAGATGAAAAACAAACTACATTTAAAGAAAAATAACATATAGAAACTATATAGAAGTCATGCTCGGTAATTGAAATAAAGCTGAAATAAAATATAAATATTTGCCTCGACAACTATGAAATAAATAAGTGTAAGCTGAGGTTCTAAAATTGCTAAAACTAAAAAAAAAAAAAAAAAATTTGTTTCATGATATTAAAGTGCCCCTATTATGGGTAATGAAAGGTTCATAATTTGGTTTTGGGAGTCCTCAACAACAGGCTGACAGAGAAGCCCCTGTCTGCAGCCTGCAGATCGGGGCGGGGCTACACGTGTTGCCCCGCCCCATACCTACTCTGATTGGTTCGCATTTAATTGTGCCTTAAGCATTTTCCTCCCGTAACCTCCCACAACCTGCTCATCTGTAAAATGCTTTATTAAAAATGCTTACTGAGTTTGGTATTTTTAAAACACGTTTTAATGCATTACGCCACCCAGCATGAAAAAAAAAATACTATGGTAATTCATAGTAAATACTGTAGTGTTTTTAACCATACTGTAGTGAAGTGTATTATACTGTATACACTGTAAAAAGTGAAAGTTGACTTAACTTAAAAAAATTGAGGAAACCCATTGCCTTAAAATTATTAAGTACATAATAATTAAAAAAAAAAAAAGTTAAGTGAACTTGACAATTCACTTAACTTATTTTTTTAATTATCATTTACTTAAAGATTTTAAGGCAACGGGTTTCCTCAATTTTTTTAAGTTAAGTCAACTTTCACTTTTTACAGTGTAGTATTTGCAACACTTTTTAATGAATGCTACAGCGTACTGTAGTATTAACTATAGTGAACTGATAAACTGTAATAAATACTGTAGTATACTTTAGTTTTTACTACAGTAAACTGTAGTGTATTGTAGTATAATATACCTTATAGTTGTAGAAAACGTACTATAGTATTGGGTAAAGTAATTTGTTTATATTAGGCTACTATAGTTGTTATATTACCACAGCAACTGTAGATTTACCACAACAAATTAATTCAAGTACTTTACTATAGTATGGTTCAAAAACACTGTAGTATTTACTATAAATTACTATAGGATTTTTTCATGTGGGACTTTAAGCATTTTCCTTATATTAAGTGTTTTCCTCCCATTGAAAACCATTAGCCTATATTTATATTAATTTAATATAAATAGATGATACTTTATAAAGTTTATCTGAATATTTGACCATGGTGGCTGAGAGATTTTCGGATCTGGTTTGAGCTATAATGAGTCATTATTCAAGGATGTGCATTTATTACATGGACTGAGCAAAATCATAAAGTGTCTAAAGTGCGTGCGCATCACTGATCTCTAAATAGCAACATTGAATGAGAAATAAAAGTTTAACTTAACACTGTTAAAATGTATGAAACTGTTTGCTGAAATAACCACAATCTTAACCACTGCACTGAAATAAGAGCACGATGTGCATGAATTTGCGTTCGTTACTATAGCAACAGATTCCAGGTATGTTCTTTCAGAATCATCACTGGCCACTAAATAAAAGGTTTTCGATTTCTTCACTTTAAAATAACGAGGAGCAGCATGTTTTCCTGAAACAGAGGGGAGGAAAAATGTAGTGAAGAAAATTAAAGTTTTATAAAAAAAAAAATTAAAATGGCACACAAAATTAAAAAGAAAGAGATTTTTAATATAGAATTTCATATAGATACATTTATTTTATAGAATTAATTTTATATAGAATATTTATATAGAATTTAAAAAAAAAAGTTTCAAAAATGACGAGCACAAAATAAATGACATTAAATTACATAAATCTAAAATTTAAATGAAACCTGAAAATATTAAAATAAAACAATTCAAAATATGAATAAATACTATAATAGTATTTACTGTATATAATTTGGAAATAGCATGCATATTATGTCTCTGCTATTGTCCGTATGTTGTACAGTAGGCCCGTCCCAAACTATTCTGTCAACACAGGAACTAAATTAGCGTTTACGATCTTCCAACATTGGCTTGTGATTATTCTGGTTGGTTTTGAGTTTGTTTTGCACCTGCTGCGTCAGGAGCTTCGGCTCTCGCCGGCCGTCACCATGGCAGAGCTGTTGCCGTGGAGAGAGTCGGTTCGTCTGTGACATCATCTTCCTGTCGGAAAGTCAGTCGTCTCATATGTGCTGATCCTGCCGTGCTTTCCTCAGCTGTGCGTCTCTCCCACACTCGGCTTCATTTTAGTGTTTAGTCGCATAATCAGACTTTCTGTGTTCATGTATAGCTCTGGATTCAAACTGTTTTAATGAGATTCATCCATCCAGTCTCATTATCAGACTTCTGATTGTCATTTTATTTTGGCAAAGATCGTGTGTATTTTTGGCCCTTAAATTTAAATAAATAAATAAATTATATCCAATTGAGGTCAAAAGTTTACATCCCCCTTTCAGAATCTGCAGAATGTTCATTATTTTACCAAAATAAGAGGGATCACACGAAATGCATGTTATTGTTTATGTAGTACTGAGATGAATAAGATATTTCACATAAAAGATGTTTACATATAGTCCAGAGAAAACAAACCAAAAAAACACAGCTGTGTTGTATAATATTAGATATTACATATTTCAATATATATGTATATGTGTATGTATGTGTGTGTGTGTGTGTGTGTGTATAAAATATGTGTAATAAAATAATAAAAACATTTAACTGTATGAACTGGAGTAAAAATGTTTTTTTATTATTAAATTATTGAAATTATAATTTAAAAAAAAACTTTTATTTTATTTTAAAAAACTATGTAAAAAGTAAAATTGAAATGAAATATATATATATATATATATATATATATATATATATATATATATATATATATATATATATATATATAAACTAAATAGATTTATTATAAAAAGTTAAAAACCAAAAATGTCAAAAATACTACAAACTTTAAAATAAAAAATAGAAAATAATAAAAATAAAAATTAATTAGGGCAGGTGAGAATACGAGTGGCTGAGTTTTGAAAATATTGTAACATCGCAATGGAGGTAATGGGTAAGCCAATGAAAAGGGCATTGCAATAATCGAGACGTGATGAAACGAGCATGGATGAGAGTTTCTTCATCTTTGACACTAATGAAAGGACGGAGCTGGACAATTCGTCGTAAATGAAAGAATGCTGATTTAGTGAGAGAGTTAATATGAGACTGAAAAGAAAGAGAGGAGTCAAACATAACACCAAGATTTTTGACGACACTAGATGGTACGATGAGAGTACCAGTGATATCACAGGTAAAGACAGCAGGAACCTTGAGTGACGGATTCCAATAATGATGATCTCAGTTTTATCCATATTAAGTTTCAGAAAAATAGAGTTGAACCATACTTTTATTTCCTGCATGCAAATTTGGTCAATTTGGGTGGAAAGAGTAGGCCTGCAAGATGCGAAATTTTGAATGTCATCAGCATAAAAATGATTGCTAAAGCCATGACACTGTAGAATGTGACCCAGTGGTAAAATATAATTGATAAACAGCAAAGGCCCAAGAACGGAACCCTGGGGGACGCCTTGTTTCAGGGGGCAGTAGGAGATCTGAAATCCTGAACAGAAATGTAGAACTGTCTATCAAGGAGGTATGAAGAGATCCAGGAAAGAGCATCGAAGGCAGAGCTGAGGTCAAGTAGCAGAAGTTAGTGAGACAGTGTCACAAGAAAGTAATAAATCATTCACTACCTTTACGAGGGCAGTGTCAGTACTATGTAGTGGACGGAAGCCAGACTGAAATCTTTTTATATATTTATGATATATTAACATAGAATGTTTTTTTTTTATGTAAGATATTACACAAGTAACTCAAATGAAGCTCTTTAATGCACTGTAAAACCGAACAGTGAAATGAATTTAATGAAATGAGTTAAGTTCACTCAAATAACAAGTTCATTGGACTTAATTTATACAAGTTCTGCAAACTCAAAATGTCATTGTAATACGGTGAACTTAAAATGATTGCGTTTTCTAGTTCCCAGCATGCTTTGCATCAGACAACAAGGAAAATAAACGTAGGAATTAAGTGTTATTTTGTGAGTTTTTGCACAAGATTAACATAGAGAGACACGAGTTAGTACTTAAATGTTGTGTTATGTTAGGATTTACATAGGTTTCTGTTATGTTAGTTTTGTAGTGTTACCGCTGTGGTGAAGAGTAGAGCCTGTGGTTACGTTGAGGATGGACAGCAGAACTTAAAGACTATATATACTGCATGTTGTTTGACTATTTACATGCAAGTGTTGTGAGTCTTAACTACATTTGCATGCCAGTGTGCTGTTTCTAACTAGCACTTAACTATAAAGATCTGAATGAACGTGTTGTTTATGGAAGCAAGTTATATATAATTATCATTGTGATGAGTGGGGTGGGATCATGGAAACGAGGCTTGGCTTGGCTCCCATTGCTCTCAGCCCCGCCCCACTTGTCATAAATATTTTAAGCTCTACTAACTTTAAAAAAAAAATTTGAGTTTGTTTCCTCAAATGTTTTGAGTATTCTTAACTTATCAGGTTTTACAGTGTATCTTTCAATATTTCAGTTATCTTTTTTCTTCTCTTTTCTGTCTGTCTTTCTGTTCTCTCATTGTGACTCACGGCGCGTGTCTCTTCTGTTCTCAGTCTAGCGCTGCATCCGGATAAGATCCAGGTGGCCACAGGTCAGGTTGGGAAGGATCCGTATATCTGCGTGTGGGACTCGTACGCGCTGACCACCGTGTCCATCCTCAGAGACGTTCACACGCATGGCGTGGCCTGTCTGGCCTTCGACGCCGACGGCCAGGTGATTCACATGGCTGCATTCTCAAATACATAAGCAGTAAACATATTAATATGAACATATGTTTGTAATATTTAGAGGTGTAACAATACATGGCTTGACACACAATACTGATCTCATGATACAAAGCTGTCACTATGCTTTAAAAAAACTATAGTTAAAATGGTCATTTTTTAATTATTACGTCTAAGTCACATGATAAACGTTGAACAAAAATAAGATACACAATATAAATATTCATGATTCTGCTTAGTTAAAAAATGCTTGCTCTCGGTCCCTGACTACATACATTTAAAAAAATGTATTTTCATCAAATAATATATGTATTTTAAAATTTATTTATAATAATTAGCATGGAAGCTCAAATGTGCAATTTTCTTTTTTTACCATATTTGATGCACTCTTTATATGCGTCAATCATTGTTTTTTGACACCTGAAAATAAATCTGTCTAAACTTTCATTTTTGGGTGAACTATCCATGACACATAGTCACTTTGGATAAAAGCATCTGCCAAATGAATAAATGTACAGATTGCTGCATTTTTGTTTTGCGATTAATATTTTGATACAATATATTGTTACACCGCTAATATTTAGTAAGTAGTTATTTTGTATCATTGAGATACTATTATATTTTTTTGTATTAATGTTTTGAATCAGTGTTTATTTTAAGCAATTTTCTTGTTTCTATCATTTTTTTAGTAGTTATTAATATATATTTATGTAGTTATTATTATTTTATTTTTTTTCAGTTTTAGGCTGAGTTATTTTAATACCTCAGGTTAAACTAAATTAAAATAAGAAATTCTGCTTTTTTTTTTTTTACTTAATGTTTATTTCATTTCAAGTAACAAAACATTTTTTATGAACCGTTTTAATTTGTGTCCGTCTTATTTTTACTTCACTATAATAAGTAGTATTGTTATTAAAATCAGATTTCCTTCATCTGTTTGTAAATGCTCTCATCGAACGGCTTATTGTCTCCTGTCTTGTGTTTTTGAACATTCAGCGTTTAGCGTCTGTGGGACTTGATGCCAAAAACACGGTGTGCGTGTGGGACTGGAAAAAGGGGCGTGTCTTAGCCACCGCCACAGGACATTCTGATAGGGTAAGAACAGAACTCACTGTTCCTCATTACCGACAGTTAATTACACCAAAACCGCACAGTCCAGCATTTCATTCATAAGGCCAGAAAGATTGTGACTCCAGTGCATGAAGTGAAAAAGACAGAATGTGCCTGTCTGGTCCACACATGGTAGGACTGTTTCCATAGCAACAGATGCTACACCTCAGTGATGTGAATGAATAACCGTTAAAAGCGTTATGAATAAGTTATTGTGTTGTGCTACAGTACAGAGGAGCATTTCAATGCACGAACTGACAGACAGAGTGTCACACACACACACACACACACACACACACACACACACACACACATACACAGAGGGAGTCTGAAGGCTCAGTAGAGATGACAGAGCAGCTTAGTGAAGAACCACAGACACCAGAAGACTCCCTAAGGTGCCATTAAAACCCTGCGGCTCTTCCTGTCTTTCTCCCTGCTGTTCCAGCTCAACAGCTTCACTGCTGGGACTGCCGATGGAATATAAAGCAATTTAAATTTATATCTTTTGCATTTTATATTCATGCATTTGGCAGAAGCTTTTATCCGAAGCGACGTACATTGCATTCAAGGTATATGATTGATCACTTCATGCATTCCCTGGAAATCGAACCCGCTGCTAGCGGCATGATCTACTGTTTGAGCAACAAGAAGGATTTATGAAGTGTTTATTTGCAGATAATACATGCAAATAATGAATAAATCACATTGTTTGCAAGATAAATGGATAGTTTCAAATTAGGAATTAAGGAAAGAAGAAAAATTGTTGATTAAGATGCTTAATGCATTGTTCTTTTTATAAACTGCTGAATTTTTAACTAATTAGCAAGCATGACTATAATTACACAGCAAGAATTTGCAAAAAATAGCAGCTAGTGATGTAATAATATAACTAAAACCTAAATAAAATCAATAAAAACCATATAGAGATATGAAAAAAAACTTATAAAAATGACAAAGCACACTGCAAAGTCACTACAGACTTGAACTAAAATTCAAATGAAAGTGGAAAATGTAAAAAATATTTTAATTAAAAATATTAATAAAAGATACTGGTATCCCAATTATACTAAATATGACACTGATTTGCCTAATTTGATGATGCTGCCTTCAAAAATAACAATAAAAACTTTCCAACAAGCAGTGTTTTCCTCATTTTTAACAAGTATATGTATGTATCTGCTTTAATGCATTTATCAAAATAACAGAAGCAATAAAATGTCAAAAGATTTTGGTTTTAATGACAAAAAAACGTTAAAAATTGATCATTTAACTTAGTCTGCAAAGCAGTGGAAAATGTGAAAATCAGGATCATGCATAAAATAATGTCTTCAGAATCATTCAATAATGTCTTCAGAATCAATCATGTGAAAATTGGCTGAGAAGTGAGCAAATCATTGTGATGTGGCTCAGATTCAGAAAGGAATCATAGCTTTGTGGTGTTTTTCTGCTGATTAAGAGATAATACGAGAATTCTTCACCTTACAAATGGTTGTTGAAAGCAAAAATGCTATGAAATGCATCATATTTTATGAGAAAGTGTGTCGTGTCTGAGCAAAACAGCCACTATTTTTGGAATCAGCGCCTCAAAATTAGTAAGAAACAAGCATTGGATTTTATTCAGCAAATATGATGCAGGTATTTGCATTATAATTTCCATTATCTTTTGCATCGTGTATAATTTTAGACACTTCTGCTTAATTCAGCTTCCGTTCAGTTACGGAAGATGTTAAGAAGAGTTGACATGTTTATTCCACCTGTTTGTGCTGCGTTTCAGATCTTTGATATTTCCTGGGACCCGTTTCTGCCGCACAGACTGGTGAGCTGCGGAGTCAAGCACATTAAAGTGAGTCAAACCCCTGAGACAAAGTTCATTCGAACCCGCTCTCGGAAACAAATAAATGAGGCATCGGCGGAATACATGCCGTAATTTATTCCTCCTTTCCTTTCTTGTTTTCATCTTTACTGCAAATGCAATGCTTTTTTATTGACTTCAAAAAACGCATTAACATACTGAACAACTGAGACAGAAGAATATCATTTAAAGCCAAAAATCAAATTCTGTCTGATTCAGTCAACCCGTATGACTTTCTGTTTAGTGAAAGTGAATGCGCAGATGTCAAGCTCTAAAAATAAAGTTATGCATGCACAATATTTTAAGATTTAAATCCGATCTGCATGAGCAAAAACTGAAATTAATTAAATTATGAGGTGATTTTCTCTTTTGTCTCATAGTTTTGGGCATTATGTGGAAATGCACTGACGCCAAAACGAGGGATTTTTGGAAAGACGGGGGACCTGCAAACCATCCTCTGCCTGGCAACGGCGAAAGATGAAGTGACGTATTCTGGAGCTCTTAATGGAGACATTTACGTGTGGAAGGGACTCAACCTGACGAGAACGATACAGGCGGCGCACGGAGTGAGTGAAGCTCATCACACTTCCTACGCCATCACTCCCACCACATACACATCTCCATTAAAGGACATTCACTGAAGTTACAATGCAATGCATGCCATTTATGATCGGATATTCAATGCATTGGCCATTTGTGTCATGCATCTGTGACTTTAGTGAATACAGCATGTGGTGACCTGTTGTAACTCTTATTGTCCTGCAGGCAGGGATCTTCAGCATGCATTCATGTGAAGAAGGCTTTGCCACCGGTGGGCGGGATGGATGTGTGAGGCTGTGGGATGTGGATTTCAAACCCATCACCAAGATCGACCTCAGGGAGGCAGAACAGGGTTATAAAGGTAAAACATTACAGTGGGCTCTAAAGGGAACAGGATTTTTCTTGCTGTTTTGAAATAGTTTAATGAACTGCGTGACATGCTCATTCACAACACAACTTTTACTTCATTAACACATGATCATTCACATTTACACGTCAAATAACTATTTCTAATCTGACCGAGTGTGAATTGTGGGACTTCGGAGTGCATGGCGTGAATCTTTTTAATAATCAAAAAGGATATTTAATCAATTGCATTCGTAAAACTTTAACAATTTAATAATTCATTGCACTTTTAACAATGATATTTCTTTTTTTTTTTTTTTTTTTTTCCCTGGATTCCGCTATTAATGCTTTCAATACATTTTAATAATCAAAAAGGATGTCGAATCATTTGAATTCATGAACTTGAACAATTTAGTCATTCGTTAATTTTTTTAACAATAATAGGGACTTGTGTTTCATTTTTTTCTGAGATTCTGTGTTGTCTGTTTTAATTGTTCTGGATTCTGTGTTTTATGACTTTTATGATAAAAAATTGCTGAGAATCAAATGAATTACATCAATAAAAACTTGCATAACAATACTTTGATAATAATTTAATCTTTTAAAATGGAATGAAATTAAATGTGAACTAACAGAGAAAATTTTGAACCCTAACAGAGGTTTAAACTGAAGATTGTGTTTAATAAACTCTATTATTGCTATTAGTTAAACCAAATTATAAGTTGAACCAAACCTTTCTTTTGGCGGGTTGTAGTGAAGACCTCTGAGTTCTTGTATGTATCTGAAGATTTCAGTTTATTGATTTAAATTTTGCAGTAAATTCCATTTTTGTGACTGGATTCAGCGATTTTGTTTGTGTAAATAATAATAATAGTGTATATACTGTATAAAAAGAATAATAGGGCTCTATGTAATGAACCGCAAAAGCTTGTACCATTATTGGCCATTTTCAAAAGGAAATTGCATTACATCTGTTTCAAACACAATACCAGATCAATAAAACAGACAGGAAGAGACCATTCGTTTGACTCTATATGGTGGAACAGCGAACTCAGTATATAAGGGATTGTGTCACCATGGCAACACGGCCTGCGCTTATATCACACGAGTGACAGTGTTTTCAGCAGATGTTAGTCTTGTAGCAATGAAGCTGTCAGCGCTTTCACAGCAGAAGACTGTCAGATAATTGGCTGGAATAACAAAGATCGGATCAGATCTGGTCAGACTGAAACAGAAATCTCAGCAGATTTAACAAGCCTCGCCGATGCTTCCTGCTGGAAAGAAAAACCAGATACTATCTCAATTGTTCATGCCGAGAGTCTTCTGCTGAAGTCAGGCATCTCTCCTGAGAAAATCACCCCAGTAATCTCACGTTTCCTCCTCAACCTCCTCTCAAACTGCTCAGATTTGCCAAAGACTGTAATCAAGTGTCAGAGATCTCAATATGAACTCAAACGTTTCTCATCAGATGATCCGAGCTGCTCTTTCATAGCTCTGTACTCTTACTGGATGAAGACTATTGACTCATTTGGATCAGAGAAGTCCATCAAATGTAATGAATCACACTGGGTTTGTTTATTTGACATTTTGCTGGTCTGTCCAATTTAGACTCCCATATAACACGTTTTTGACTTTTTCAGCTTTAAAGGTTAATTTTTGGGGCTTTAGAGTTAGTTAATGAGCCAGTTACATTCTGTCCTGCTTATGACAACTGATGAGCGTGAAGCTTTTTACACAGCTATTTTTTTGTGATTTATATCAATTAGGGCTGTGCGATTTGGGGAAAATATCTAATTGCGATTTTTTTGACAGATATTGAGATTGCGATTTGATTTGCGATTTTAATTTTGCAAAGTCATGCTCCAGCTCAATATTGTCAACAGAAACAATCACAGAAATTCTTATGGTTTCCATTAAAACCATTACAAATTTCCTTTTTGTAGTGTGTTTTGGGCATTATTGCAATAGGAATTACTGTTGTTCTGTTGGTTCCTATCTGCCAGATTACATCCCACCAATAGAATCCATCAAATGCCAGTAGACACCATTATATTAAAACCAATACAATTCCCATTATAACCCTTTGTAATTATAACCCATTACATTTTCTATGGTGTTTTGGGAGGTGTTCTATTGTTTTTTCAGCAGGGAAGATTGTAATGGTATTACTACTTTTACAGAATTTACTTAATTACTGAATTTCACCAGAAAGATTTGTTTATTTTGTGTAAATAAAGAACTGTATTACTTTAGTCAATTATTCAAGTATTACATAGGTTACATAGGCTGTCTTATTCATTTTTAAGTATTTGGGATTTTAAGAACAAGTGGAAAATGTGCTGAATGTTTCATTTCATCCAAGCGAAATTAGCAAAGCAGTTTTGCAGACTGAATTTACATTTGTTTGAAACGCGAGTTGACACAGGTTGCAGACGTGCGTCAAGCCTCGTCCATACTGCCAGATGCGCTCGTGCGGAGCCGTGAGTATAAACGAGCATCACGAAACAGGCTGCGTGTGTGCGGCAAGTGTAAATGGCTCATCCGTGAGACACGGGATACGCGCCGCGTGGGGCAGAGAGGAGCGAGTATGAGGAGCATTCAGAGACGCAGGCTGTGTGTGTGTGCGGTCTTCTGAATTGGGAATAGCGAACATGCATTATAAATTTATTTATTTCAAATTAGAATCTGTTGGGGAGATAAAATGTGTAAGGTAACATACATGTATTAATAAAAACAAATAAGAAAATGTATATTTTATTCTCCAGTACTAAAAGCAGAACCGATAAGGGAGCTCTTTTGCGTTGTGGCGCAGCTCTTGCAAATTAACCTTTTTTGTTCAGTGTCTGTCATTTCGAAGCCAGAGTAATCTCATATTACATAAAATTTTCTTTAGTATTACTTTGCCTGACTATTGATCTGACCTTGTAGATGCCATAATCCCACTCGCGTGCGCTTTCTATTTTTTTTTTTTTTGCCAATCAAAGCTGGCAGTCATGCATTTGCGTTTGATCCGGAACAGAGAATATCGCGTCCACATCGCAGGCTTTGCGATTAGTAAAATCGCAACATCTCAAATCGCGATTGCGGTTCGATTTCGATTAATCGCACAGCCCTAATATCAATTGTTCAATACAATAATGTGTGTTTTTTGAGCTTTTAACGTTGTCTTTTAGACATGGTGCTTTTTTTCTAAGTAAAATAACTTTTGGTTTGAAGTTACTGGTTTAATTCCTGCAAGTGGATTTTTATTTTATGTCCCTTGTAACATTGATTTTATTATTTTTTTTCTTTCTGCTAAGTAACAGTATTATTTATATACTTCTATTGGTTTTATTAGTATTTTGAATAAACTTTATTTTTTATTTTAATTTTATTTTAAGTTTATGTGCTTTTGTCTTTTTAATGTATATAGTATACATCAATATGAATATTTTTTTGTATATTTATCTTTGATTTATATCTATTTCAGTTTTAGAAGTTTTTGTACTTTACAGTATTTCAGTTCTAATTTAATTGTTTATTTTTGCATCTAGTATTTATATTTAATTTCATATTTATCTAATATTTATATGTATATATTTAATTCTTTATATATTTATATTTAAAGCTGCAGTCCGTAAGTTTTGCCTCTTTTAAGTAACAAGTCTGCCACGTTTGTTCTGACCAACTGAGGAAAAAAGAATTACAATAAATCGTTCTATCAATTGTGATTAAATCTAACGATCAATTAGCTCATATCACATCTAACCATGCAAATTATTATTATTGTTATACTTTATTCTCAAATTATTAATGTTAACAACATCAGCATTGCGTGACAATGAGTATAGTGTGTATTAGCGTGTAGATTTCAATTTCTGTACAGTCTAATCTCTAATTTTCATACCATTCGAATTCATGTTAAGACATTCTTTTAACCCAAAAAAGCAAACTATGCTCCCTTTGAACTGGTTTTCTTTAAAATACAAATCCTGTGTATCTATCTGTAATCAGAAGCACATTTAAAACTGGAATATAATTTAATTTAATTCACTCATGTTTCATATAAACACATAATCCTTTCTGGATTACAATCCGCCATCAAAATGATACATTTAATAATTCTAGCTGCTGTGAGAAAGGGCTATAAATGATCCTCACATGCGATAACCTAGTAGCCGGGACAACTTCTTTATGTTTACAGATGTGACGTAATGACGCAGTGCCATGCTCGAATTTTAAAAACTTTAAAATGCAGCCCGCCAGATCCAGATCATCCAGTCAAGTTGTTTTGTTTCCAACAACTTCTGCTTGTTTTTACAAACTGAGGGACACGTTTATGGTAATCTTAACCAGTTTTAAATCTTTAAACTAGTTAAGATGCCTGGACACCAGCATTTCCCATGGACCTTAGTTAAAGCAGATGTCATATAATCAGCTAAAAATCCCAGTATTTGCTGGTAACCAGGGATGCTTGGATCTTGTTTTGGACTTTAATTTGATGAACCTGAATGACTCTTTCTCTCCAGGCCTGTCTATCCGCAGCGTGTGTTGGAGGGCTGACAGGATCCTGGCAGGAACTCAAGACAGCGAGATCTTCGAGGTGATGGTGAGAGACCGAGATAAACCGCTGCTGATCATGCAGGGTCATTCAGAGGGGGAGCTCTGGGCCCTCGACCTGCATCCCAAACAACCGCTGGCCGTCACAGGCAGCGACGATCGATCCGTACGGTCAGTCCACTCCTGCTATTGGATTTTACTTCATGCCACATCAGTTCACACAGTATACAATAGAGCAAGACAGGTGGAAATGACATGATGCTTTTGGTTTTTCAGAATGTTTAAACTAGGGCTGGGCGATAAACGTTATTGTATTGAAATTGCGCTAAAAATGTATGTCCATAATGATTCATCTCCTGACATGCTCTGAGAGTCACTACAGCAGCTTTACACAGTTTCATTTGAGAAAAAAATACCATCAAATTCAAACTGAATCTGAAAACGCTTCTCGACAGACCCTCAAAATAAAAGTCTGGTTTAACTTGAAGAAATTATGACAAAAATATAGTACTGTTCTATACTAAAATGCAGTTTGCAATTGCAGAATATTATTCTTTTTAAAGAATATCATACAACCAATATGTTTTTTTCATCCATGTTTTAATTTATACAAACTGTTGTTCAGCATCTTATTTGACAAAATAATAAAAATGCAATATTTTGTTGTAAATTAGTTTAGTATATTTTTTTAGTTGATTACCATTTAATTTGAGAAAAACTACTGTCAAATACACCCTGGAACTGAAACTAAATCTTCACAACAAATCATCAAAATAAAAGCCTGGTTTAACTTGAAGAATTACTTCTCAAAGTATAATAATAATTATTTTATTTTTAAGGAATATCATACAACCAAGGCATTTTTTCATCCATATTTGCATTTTACTTAACTAAAAAAAATTGTGTTGCTCAAAATTATTTGTTATATTTTCATTTTATTACATTTAATTGTTAACATTTTATTGATGGATTTTATTAGACACAATTTTTCATTATAAATTTGCATTAAATTATAATCTATAAATATAGAAGAAAAGTAATACATGAATTTAGGGAAAAATAAAATGAATTTATTGGGCCTAGATTAAAGTTCATTCTCAAGGTCTAACAAACATGTGGACCGCATTTCCTTCCCCATTAATAGTAAATTAATATTATAAAATTGGAAAAATATTGTTGTAATATTTTTAGCCATATTGCCCAGCCCTAGCTTAAACGTACAATACAGCCATAAATATGGACACATTTGAATTTTCCTCAAACGTGTTTGTTTAGACTGTGGAGTTTGTCTGATCACACGTTGATCGCTCGCTGTAACATGGAAGAGGCGGTTCGCAGCGTTTCCTTCAACAACGATGGTTCCCAGCTGGCTCTCGGCATGAAGGACGGCTCCTTCACTGTTCTTCGTGTCAGGTAATTGAATTTGGGTCCCCTACACTTCATTATTTCAGCTTCATTATTCACAAACTGAGAGCTTGTCTGGTTTTCAAAGGGACATGACGGAGGTGGTTCACATCAAGGACAGGAAGGAAGTCATTCACGAGCTCAAGTTCTCACCCGATGGCTCTTATTTGGCCGTGGGCTCCAACGACGGGTTTGTGGACATCTACGCTGTGGCCCAACGCTATAAGAAAGTGGGAGAGTGCAACAAGTCCACCTGCTTCATAACACACCTGGACTGGTCCGTGGACAGCCGCTTCCTGCAGACCAACGATGGAGCTGGAGAACGATTCTTCTACAGGATGCCAAGTAAGAATAATTATTCACTTATAATTCATGGGGAAGTCGTGAAAATGATTGACACTTTACGATATGTATACATTTCAAGCTGTATTTTCTTTGTGAAGTTGATTCCAGTGAATTATGGGACACGAAAACCTGTTTGGAAACAGTCAATATTTATGCATTTTTTCATGAAGTCGTTATACATTGTTAAAGTTTTAAGTATTTATTCAAATATGCACTGTATATATTACTAGGGTTTTCACAGTCATGAAAAACAGTTTCAGAGCCGGAAAAGTCATAAACCTATTTTAGTGAAGTTGGATGTTAAAATGTTAAATTCCAGTTAATTATGGGACACGAAAACCTGTTTGGAAGCAATCAGTGTTTATGCTTTTTTTTTTTTTTTTTTTTTTTTTTTTTTTTTTAATTATTAGGGTTTTTACAGTCATGAAAAGTGATTTTAAAATTGTAATTTCCATCAAAAGCCTTCTCAAAAGTGGGTGCTTGCTCAAAAAGACATTACGCATTGGGTATTTATGCAAATATTATTATTATTTTTTTAATTACTAAATTAATAATTTCCAGACCTGGAAAAATCATGAAAAACCTTCTTAAAATGGCACTGGTGAAAAAAAATAAATCTTGGAAATTCATTAATAATATATGAAAATTAATGAAAGTTTTGAAAATCTTCAGGAAAATTAATGAAACTTTATTATTAATTAAAATTGTTAAGTCATTATACGTTGTTAAAGTATTAAATATTTATGCATTTAATATTTCTGCATTTTCTTAAATTGCTCTGGATTTCACAGTTATGAAAAATGAAAAATTGTGATTTCCAGACCTGGAAAAGTCATGAAAAACCTTCTCAGTGGTGGTTGCTGGTGGAAAAAAAAAGTCTTGAAAATGTATTAATAATTCATGGAAAGTCTTGAAAATTAATAACACTTTACAATTCATTTAAATTTCAAAAGTCAGCATACACTGTTAAAGTTTTAAATATTTATGCTAATATGTTCGCATTTTCTTAAATTAACAGGGTTTTCACAGTCATGACAAATTATTTTTAAAATTTACGACATGAGTTCAATTCAAGTTGTAAAACATTTTTCACTTGTTTTGGACATTAAAAAGTCTATTTATTAATTCCAGGAATTCAAACAACAAAGATATTCTATGTGATTTTTTTTTAATCTTTGTCCAGCAATCAACAGCGCTGCAAAGGTCATGAAAGCCTGAATTACATACTGCACTATAAGGTATATTATGAGTCATATCATGCTTATAATTTTCCTAACTGTTGTTCTGTCTATAGCTGGTAAATTCCTGCCGAAGGAGGAAGCCAAAGGAATCCATTGGATGACGTGGACCTGTGTTCTCGGACCGGAGGTCAACGGAATCTGGCCTAAATATTCCAACGTGAACGACATCAATTCTGTGGATGCAAACTACAGCAGTGCAGTGCTGGTGACGGGCGACGACTTCGGCCTCGTCAAACTCTTCCGATTCCCTTGTCTTAAAAAAGGTCAGCTCGGTGATCCAGATATCTGTGTGATCCGTGCTGAATAAACCAGTCTGCACTAACAAATGCCATTCTTTCAGCTGCCAAATTCAAGAAATACATCGGCCACTCTGCCCATGTGACCAATGTGCGCTGGTCACATGACCTGCAGTGGGTTCTGAGCACAGGCGGAGCCGATCACTCCGTCTTCCAGTGGAGGTTTCTGCCGGAGGGAGTCATGAATGGAGTTCTGGAGCCGCTGCTGCAAGGTGAGTAGAATTATGGGACATGAGAACCTGTTCGGAAACAGTTGGCATTTATGCATTATTCAAAATACTAGGTTTTCGCAATCATGAAGCATATGGAAAGGTCAGGGAATTGTAAAATTGTGATTTTCAGACCTGGAAAAGTTATCAAAAACATTCTCAAAAAAATGATAAAGTCTTGAAAATTCATGACACTTTATGATTCATCTGCATTTTAAAGGTCAGTATTTATGCAAATATTTTATGCATTTTTTTTTAGTTAAAAAATGATGAATTTATTCACAGTCACACACACACACAAATCTTAAGATTTGAAAATTAAGAATTTAAAACAAAAATATTAGCTTTGTAACTTATAATTATTAGGCCTAAGAGATTATTTTTTATTTCACAGGATAATTGTAATTTACAACAATAATGTTATTGTTATGATTGTTAAAGCAATTAATAATAATAAATAGTAATATAAAAATAATACATAATATAATAATATATTAAAATGTAATGAATATAATGTAATAAATACTTAGTATAAATCATATAAAATAATAATAATAATAATAATAAAAGTAATATACATACTGATACATGCAGCCTTATGTATAAATAATTTTGAGATAAAAAAATACATAATATAATAATATATTTAAATGTAATTAATATAATAATACAATGTAATAAATATTTAGTATGAATAATATAGAATTATAATAATAAAAGCTCTATGCATACGGATACATGCAGCCTTATGTGTAAATAATTTTGAGATAAAAAATAAAACACTTATTAAAAAATATTAGATATTTTATCTGTTTACGTGCAAGTCATGTGACCAACATTAACCAGTCATGAACATGTGAATTAAATTATTTAAATATTAACTTAAAATCTCAGGTACGGTAAGTAAATATTTGACGTCTAAAAAAAATTGAATAAAAATGAGTATAGTGTTTTTAATTGTACGTTTTATTTATTTTTTACATTGAAATGAATCATATCATACAGAGAAAGCGATATTCTGACTGTTTTCCGGTTCACAGAGAGCTACGCTGACTCTAACAGCGGCGATTCTGACTCTGACTTCTCCGACGTTCCCGAGCTGGACTCAGACATCGAACAGGAAGCCCAGATGAACTACGAGCGTCAGGCAAGAGACACTTTAAACCCCAACAAAACCCGTGTTCCCAAACTGAGAGGGTCTTATGTTGAGTGTTTTATGTAACAGTCATGCTCGGCTGCTTTCTTCCTGTTCCTCTCGTTATTTTCACAGCTGATTGGCCGGCTTCTGTTGCCCTTTATGCTTTTTCTGAATCTCTGAATGTGTCGCGAGTGGATTTCTCCCTGTAACTCTTCTCCCAAACACCCCTCAGGTGTATAAAGAAGATCTTCCTCAGCTTAAGAAGAAACTGGCTGGATCTCTGAAGAGGCAGAAAGCTCCAGATGAGGGGCTGCGCCTGCAGTTCGTCCACGGGTAAATCCCCTGCAAACGTTATTATGTGTTTGGTGTGAACTAAGTGTGTACAAATCTTTTACCCTCTCTTGGGTTACAAATTGCACTGTATGTAAAAAACATACTTTTTAAAAAAAAATTATAATTATAAATTATACTTATTAAAATGTATTATTTATTATATATATATATATACTTTTTTCTAAATGTATATGAAAATATATAAATATATGAAAATGTATAATATTTATGTGATATTTTATGATTTTATATATACAGAATGAATCCATAAATTATCAAATATACATTTATACAATTATAAGATATATTCATGTTATATGTATAATTTATATTTATATATTAGAATATAAATTAGAATTTTTAAACTATAATGTGTAGTTATATATTTTGCCATTAAAGTGAGATTACTGAACCTAAACAGGAGCCTGATAAAAATGCTAATTTAAAAGAAAAGTATTAATATATATATAATCCTACTTTTATTTATTTATATATATATATATATATATATATATATATATATATATATATATATATATATATATATATATATATATATATATATATATATATATATATATAAAACCCACATCTTAGAAAACCGGCTGAGAAACTTTAAGATTTAAATTAAAATTGAGTTAAAAAAAATTTTGTTAAAATGAATGTTAAATTGGAATTGTTCTATGAACTTTATGTATTTCAGAGCTCCATCATTTTTTTATCATTGTGTATTCGACAAAATCCATCTTCAAACTTTTATTTTATTTTTATTTTTTTACACAGTTTTTATATATAACAGGTTATTTATAACCTAAATGCAAACCATGTGAGAAAGTTGAGGTTTGTTAAAATTAATGTTAAATTGTTTTTGTTTTTCTATAAACTTTATATATTTCAGAGCTTAAACATTTTGTTGGAATCAAATGCTTTTAGGATTGTATTTTTCAATAATGCACGGTTGCTTACATTAATAGAGCTGACGGCTGGTTTGATTGATTTGTGCAGTGGGTGTTGACTGGCGTGTGTCTGTGTCTCAGCTACAGGGGCTGTGACTGCAGGAATAATCTGTTCTACACTCAGGCCGGAGAGGTGGTGTATCATGTGGCGGCTGTGGCCGTGGTGTATAACAGACAGCAGCACACGCAGCGCTTTTACCTCGGTCATGACGACGATATCCTGGGCCTCACTGTGCATCCGCTCAAAGATTACGTGGCCACTGGTCAGGTGAGAGGTTTACAAAACAACAAGACTGAAACTGTTGTCCACAATCTGTTGTTAAACCAGATCAGATCAGATTTCATAGGGTTTTCCCCCCAAACAGATCAAATATGCCTAACAGTTGAGCTGTCAGCATGCACAGACTCATTTCAGATCATATTGCCTTCAGTTGGTGATAATTTTATGGAGTGTGTATTTTCCTGACAGCTGTTCTCTGTAAGGCGTGGTTATAAATGTGCAGTGCATGATGTTGAACTGGTGTGTGTGTGTGTGTGTCAGGTGGGTCGAGATCCGGCCATCCATGTGTGGGACATCCAGACGCTCAAGTGTTTGTCTCTGCTGAAGGGTCAACATCAGCGCGGGGTCTGTGCTCTGGAGTTCACAGGTCAGACCACGACATGCAGTTTACATGGAAACCTGTAATAAAATGATATTTCCATTAATGCTTTTTTTAATTTAATCCTACTTTTATTTTTTTAAACTTTGAGACTTTAAAATACATTATAAAAAATAAAAAATAAAAAAAATAAAAAACTTTTTTAAGGACACATTTCTCATTTTCATTTATCTCAATGTACCAAATATATAAACCAATATAAACCTACTTTTATAACCCACATCTTAGAAAACCAGCTGAGAAACTTTAAGATTTAAATTAAAATTGAGTTAGAAAAATTCCAATTTAACATTCATTTTAACTCAAACTATTTATGAACTTTATGTATTTCAGAGCTCTATCATTTCCATCTTCAAACTATTATTTTTAATTTTTTTTTTTTTTTTTTTTTACAGTTTTTATATATAACAGGTTATTTATAACCTAAATGCAAACCATGTGAGAAAGTTGAGTTTTGTTATAATTAATGTTAAATTGTTTTTTTTTTTCTATAAACTTATTTCTATATACATATTTCAGAGCTTTCTATAAAAAAAAAAAAATAAAAAAAAAGTAATCAAAACTATACAGACATTAAAAGATTGAAACAAATAAAAAATATAAAAAACTAATGAAAAAATGTAAAAGAAAAAAAATGCACGACAAAATTTCTAAACTTTAACTAAAATTAAAATGAAAACAGAATATATAAAAATAAACAGTAATTCAAAATATTAATTATAAATAATAAAATATTTACTATAATATTATACCTAGGTAAAATGTGTGTGTGTGTATATATATATATATATATATATATATATATATGTTGAAATACAATAAGTGATTAAAAAAAGTATGTATTATATTTTAATTAGTTGCCAAAGACGCATTTCTTATTTTCATTTAACTCATTGTAATTAATAAATGAATAAAACTAAATAAAACTAAAACTTAAATAAAAAATTAACCCTTAAAGACCTAGAACATTTTTAAGGCACCTGACACACCTGTACTTTTCTTTTGTTTTTTCAGACCTATTCTAGCAGTCAGCATCAAGTGCCATATTTCATTATAAACAGGAGAACTTGAAGTTTCAGTCTAGCTAATTTAAAGTCCCAATTTTCCTTTTGTTTTCTCTAAGAATGAATGAATTTCCAGAATTTTAAGAAAAACATATATATATATATATTTTTTTTACTGTGTACTCAAACAGAAACTCCTGAATTTTGATTTTTTTTTGTATCTGTGTGTTTTACATTTACAAATAAAATCTTGTCTACATATACTGTAACATTTCCAAAGCAAGTTATAGCCATTTATTACAATATTGTTACAGGCGCTTTTCAGTGAAAAACAGGTCTATTTACTTTACTAACAATATAGATGTGTCCAAAAACAGGGAGTAAAGAAAATAGAAACCGTGTCATATAATAACAAAAAAATTACTTTTTTTTTTTTTTCAGAAAAATATGTTTTCAATCTATGAACAACAAACACAAACAGTACAATGCACGCATGACACACTTTACTTTCACTTTGCATTTGCTCAAATTCCCAAAGAAACATGCTAAATAATGGTTCAAAAGACCAAAATCTATGTTTATTGGTTTAATATGTGACAGTTTGAACCAATCTGGGCACGGGGGCGGGACTAAGCATCAACAGACGTTCCTGTTTGGCTCAGAGGAACGAAATGCATTGGTTTCTTCTGAAGAATCAGTGTTGTCAATTCAAAATGTGATGACGTAATCACGTACGCTATGAAGCCTCTGAATATTCAAATGACACAAAAGTGGAGAATCTCTGCTTTACGACACGTTTTAAAGCATTTAGATAGGATTAGCCGTTCAAAAATTATTAGACATTTAAGAACAATAGTTATTTTTAGCCGCGGGCGGCTGACTCGGTCTTTGAGGGTTAATAAACTATATAGATTTTTTTTTTTTTTAATATCTAAAACTGATAAAAAAGACAAAAATGCACAACAAAATTTATAAACTTTAAAATTAAAATTAAAGCAGAAAATAGAAAAATAAAAACTAATTCAGAATATTAATATTAAGATAATAGCATGGAAGTCAGCTGAGAAACTTGAGATCTGAGTTAAAAGTAACGTTACATTTTTTTTTTTCTATAAAATATATATATATTTTCATGGATTACTCAATTTCATTAAATATTCTGACAAAATTGCCAGAGTAATCCAATGCATCTCCATTAATGTTTCCAGAATCTTATTTCTATACGATGTGCAATTGCTTAAACATGTTTTTAAACATTTCTGTGTCACATTCTTCTCAAATCTAGCGGATGGCAAGAGTTTAGTGTCGGTGGGAATCGACGAAGATCACTCCATAGTCATCTGGGACTGGAAAAAAGGCGAAAAACTGGCCAAATCCAGGTAAAAGCATCCCTTTATAACGGTAAAGAGTGTGTACGGCGATCTGAAGCGCTCACGAAAGACATCTGTCTCTCTTTTTACCGTAGAGGACATAAAGATAAGATCTTTGTGGTGAAAGGAAACCCGTTCCGCATGGACAAACTGCTGACGGTGGGAATGAAACACATCAAGTTCTGGCTGCATACAGGTGAGGTTCGTTAGTTAATGCTGTGAATACTGAGTCTGGCATCCTGAATCACAGCAGTAGCACTTGTTTTCAGCTTAGGGTGTTTGTTATATGTGCTGAAATATCTGAAGCATAAGCTCTTGCCCATCTCTCTCACGAGAGCATGACTGTGAGGAGAATCTGCCACATCACATCGAGCCGTCATAAGCTGATGTGACCGTTTCATCAACTTTACCATCAGCGCGCCGTATTTGACCAATTAAATGTGAGCACGAGCTTTAAAAAGAGCTCAGTGAGTCAAAACCAAATGCTCCAATAACCGAATTACTCTGTGAACTAATGCTTTGGTTGCTTTTTCCTCTGGATAAATTCAAATGCATTTGCTTGATGTCTATTTCTCACTCTAGGAGGAGGTTTAACATTTAAAAGAGGCATTTTCGGGAATCTCGGTAGGCAGGAGACCATGATGTCCGCCTGCTACGGACGCTCGGAGGATCTGGTGTTTTCTGGGGCGACGACGGGTGACGTGTACATCTGGAAAGACACGACGCTCATGAAGAGCATCAAAGCTCACGACGGGCCCGTGTTTGCCATGTGCTCTCTGGATAAGGTGAGTTGCCACAGGTACATGGTATCCTGCTTAGACTGTGCATTAAATATAGATAAACAGTGGATTTCTTAGCTGTTAATGGTGTGTTGTGACCTAAAGGGTTTTGTGACGGGGGGTAAAGATGGAGTTGTTGAGCTGTGGGACGACATGTTTGAGAGATGTCTGAAGACGTACGCCATCAAGAGGGCGGCGCTCTCGCCTTCATCTAAGGGTAATTATAAATCCGCAAAAAAAAGAAATAAATGTACTATATTTTGTTTCAATAATTATGTTATTGAGGGGATTTCATGCTACTCAGCATTATTTACCTCCCAAAAATAAACTATTTATTTCTATATAATAATAATAATATGTTAATATAAATATTAGAAAAACAATTAATATGATTTTTAATTATTGCAGTGTTTTTTCATTAAATGAATGTGCTATAGTTTGTTTCAATAATATTTATTATTTAACATTTTGTATTGTGAGGGAATTTCATGGTACTAGACAATATTTACCTCTAAAAATATTTATTTCTATATTAATAATATGTAAAAAAAAAATAAAAATAAATAAATAAATTAAAAAAATAATATTATTTTTAATTAATGCAGTGTTTTTTGTCTCAGTTGTATTTATTATATTTAATATTTTGTATTTAATGGTACAAGACAGCTCTAAAACGCATCTTATTTCTATTAAAAATAATACAACACAAATTTTAATAAAATAATGCATATTATTTTCAATTAATACAGTGTTTAATTTTGTTTAGTGAAATGAAAGTACTATTTTTGGTTTCGGTAATATTTAATATTTTGTATTTCGTGGGGATTTCATGGTACTGCAAATCTGTTTCTATATAAAAATGCAAATATTAGAAAACCATTCATAATTTCAATAAATACAGTGTTTGTTAAATTAATACACCTTTTAAAAAAAATTTATGAAATGAATGTACTATATTTTGTTTTAATGATATTTATGATTTAATATTTTGTATTATCCTGAGATTTCATGGTACTAGACAATATTTACCTCTAAATTTTCTATATAAAATAACACAAATATTAGAAAAATCCTTCCTATTATTTTTGATGAATATAGTGTTTGTTAAATGAATGCTGTGTTTAACTTTGAAATAAACGTACTAAATGTTTCAATAATATTTACTTTTTAATATTTTGTATAGTTTTAAGTATTTCATGATACTCAACAATATTTACCTCTAAATAAACACTATTTATTTGTATATAAAATAATACAAATATTAGAAAAATGATGCATGTTATTTTCAGTTAATACAGGCAGATTTATTAATAATTAATAAAGTCACCATGTTTCCTACCATTATGATGTAGCAAAAATGTCAGACCTACAGAGGGTTATGCTTATATAATAAAACCTACGGTTGTTTAGGACTGCTGTTAGAGGACAACCCCTCCATCAGAGCGATCACTCTGGGACACGGACACATTCTGGTCGGCACCAAAAACGGAGAGATCCTGGAGATCGACAAGAGCGGCCCCATGACTTTACTCGTACAGGTGCGTGTCACGCTCAAATATACAGCTGCAAATCCAGATGTAGCGAGTCACTCAACCCAAATTTGAGAAGGTGTTTTTTTATTAGACTATTGCTGCACATTTCTTTGTGAAGTTTAAATATAACAAAACTAAATAGAAATTTTAAAACAAACCAAATCAAATAAGTGACACAAATAAAAGAAATCTCTTAATATAAACAAACAAAGGCTTTGTCTGTGCTCTTTCCATTTAAAATTAGAGGCAACCACTGCATTTTTATCAGGATCCAAATAAAGATGCAGCATATAAGCAGCAATTTCGAAATTTGAAGCAAAAACATAAAACATATCTGAACAAAACAGCAGACGAGCTGAATGAGACTCAAACTCACTTTCTGCCAGCAGGTGGTGCTTATGAACAGCAATCATATAGGGCCCTATTTTAACGATCTAAGCGCATGGTCTAAAGCGCACGGCACAGGTGCACTTAGAGCGTGTCCGAATCCACTTTTGCTAGTTTAAAGCCCGAAACACATACTGCAAGATTTTCGGCTGTCCCAGATGCCAGTCTTTCGTCTGGGACAGGGCTTAACGATGGGAAAAACGTCTAAAAGGGTTGTTCCTATTCTCTTAATGAGTAACGGGTGTGTTTTTGGGCATAACATGCAATAAACCAATCAGAGTCTCATCTCCCATTACCTTTAAGAGCCAGGTGCACTCGTGCCATGGCGAATTCGCTATTTACACGGCAAGAGTAAAAGACTGAACACGTCTCATAGAGGAATTCTGATGCATGCAATGACTATCCATTTTGACATTTTTATATTTATGTAGCATACACAATAATAATCTTTTACACTGTAATCCTTTAATTTGTAATATTTGGCATGTTTGTGTGCTGCTGCGCTTCCCTGTGTGAGTAATACGCAGAGTGTACGTGCGTTGTGGACCCGTCTATAGGTGCATATTACTAACGCGCTCTTTAAATAACAAAATTATACTGTGCCATTGACTTTAGAGCAGGTTTTAGTTGGTCAATGGCGCGCTCTATTTCAGTCGCCTCAAAATAGCAACGCGCCAACGATGCACTTGAACACATCTCGTTTTCAGACCAGCACGCCCAAGGGTGCACAAATGGGCACAAATGCATTTGCTAATTAAGCAATGTGGCGCAGGACGTGAATATGATAACTGTCGGGCTGAAGCTAGCAAAAACACTTGTGTCGTCGTGTAAATTGATGCAAATGTGATGTGATTAATTTAGTGCCTCAGATGACGTACAAAACACGTCTGTTATTCACTCGCCAGAAAACCTTGTTAACTCCATTTGAGCATGATTTTCAGAGTGTACAAGATCTTATATAAAGCCAAAATACCAACTCTGATGACGCATTGTTTAATTACTGGGAAAAAAGACCTTTTTCCCCTTTCTATCTTTTTTTTGTGTGTGTGCGTGTGCCGTGGGATTTTTTTACTTATCAAAACTGTGCCGTGGCAGAAAAAAGGTTGGGTTACCGCTGTAAACAAAGCAGAGCTGCGCTTATGAACACTACTTTAATATGCATCATACAGAGGCGAGATGAAAAGAAAATGCCATCTAAACATTCATATCAACCCCTACCCCCAACTGTGTCGTGATTTGTTTAGCATCTCGACCGATTTGAATTGATTCAAATATGTGACCCTGGACCACAAAACCATAATAATACAAACAAACAAAAATAAGTATCAATTTGTCGAAATTGAGATTTATAGATCATCTGAAAGCTGAATAAATAATCTTTCCATTGATGTATGGTTTGTTAGGATCGGACAATATTTGGCTGAGATGCAACTATTTGAAAATCTGGAATCTGAGGGTGCAAAAAAATCTAAATATTGAGAAAATCGCCTTTAAAGTTGTCTAAATGAAGCTATTAGCAATGCATATTACTAATCAAAAATGAAGTTTTGATACATTTACGGTAAGAAATTCACTAAGTATCTTCATGGAACATGATCTTTACTTAATATCCTAATGATTTTTGGCATAAAAAAAAAATTGATCATTTTGACCCATAAAATACATTTTTGGCTATTGCTACAAATATACCCCAGCGACTTAAGACTGGTTTTGTGCTCCAGGGTCACATATTTGAATCGATTTTCAACCGGCTCACGTTGCATCCCTACAAACCAGATGAGCTGGAAGTGTGTGTTTGAAGTGTGTGTTGTGTATGATGTGTTTTAGGGTCACATGGAGGGGGAGGTCTGGGGTCTCGCTGCTCATCCGCTGCTGCCCATCTGTGCCACTGTGAGTGACGACAAAACGCTGCGCATCTGGGAGCTTTCAGCCAACCATCGCATGGTGGCCGTCCGGAAACTTAAGAAAGGTTTGTTATTTCGCTAACCTCCGTCCACATTTGGAAGATCTCAGATGAGTTATCACAAGCAGTTTTGGTGTATGTGTGTGTTTGTAGGTGGTCGATGCTGTGCCTTCTCGCCAGACGGAAAAGCCTTAGCGGTGGGTCTAAACGACGGCAGCTTCCTGGTGGTGAATGCAGACACGCTGGAGGACATGGTGACCTTTCACCACAGGAAGGAGATCATCTCTGACATCAGGTTCTCTCAAGGTAACCGCCTGGCAGTGCTAGATATTAAAAAAGGCTAATAATGCATATGTTATTTAAAATACAAATTCCCATTAGAAATATGTGTTTAGATATAGTTCTAAACATCATGTATTACAGTAAACCTGGGACTTGTTTCATTATGTAATGCTAACAAGACCTCATGTAGTTTTGTAGCTCCACAGCTGAATTTATCTCGTAAGCTTTGACCCACAAATTTACTCTGCTGACATTTTTATCCAATGGTAAATAAATTATTCCACAAAAAAATGATTTTGGGTGTTAAAATCGAAGGGATCACAACCCTGGAGGGGGCAAATATTGATGTCAGAGATGCTTTCTAATAGTATGTCAACAATACGTAAACTTGATGATGATAATAATATGTGGAGATACATGTAAAAGATCATTTGGTCCTTCATTCATAAACCCACACACATATAAGACCAAATGATATTTTGCAGAGTAATTTCATAGCCAAAATTTATGTGCGATTAATTTGATGAATTCATTGGTATGTCATGTAATTAGATGTGTTTTTTTTTTTAATTTTTTTATTAATTTAATTTAATTTAATTTAATTTAATTTAATTTAATAAGCCCAAATATTTAGAAATACACATGTATAAATGAAAGTAATAAAGCATTATTATTTTTGTTAATACATTTAATTAAATATATATATATAGTAAAGTGTATGTGTGTATATATATATATATATATATATATATATATATATATATATATATATATATATTTTAAATAAAATATAAATGTGTATATAAATTTATTATCATTTATATAATGTATATAAAATAACGTGTGTTGTGTGTGTGTGTGTATATTATATATATATATATATATATATATATATATATATATATATATATAAACAAAATTAATATCTAATAACAAAATAATCAAATTTTATATGTACAATTATAGTATTAAATTTGTGTGTGTGTGTGTGTGTGTGTGTGTGTGTGTGTGTGTGTGTGTGTGTGTATATTTGTATATAAATTTGTATATTTGTAAATAAATATTAAATATATTTCATTATGTAAAATGTTCATAAAACATGTAATATATCTTTTTTTACTGTTTTTTTTTTTTTTCTTGAAGATGCTGGAAAATACCTCGCCGTGGCCTCCCACGACTCATTTGTGGACATTTATAACGTTCTGACCAGTAAGCGGGTGGGAATCTGTAAAGGAGCGTCCAGCTGTATCACACATGTGGACTGGGACGTCCGCGGTAATCCAGACGTACACAAAACACAAATATATATTCAGGCAAATAATATGCACATTAATGTCTCTCTGCATGTGATGAATCAATCCTTGAATAAATACAATTAAAACACAGTTGAAGGGATTTATTTGGCCAGCTGTAGCTTGAATTATATTTTATTAGGAAACAGCATCGTATTCAGACCTACAGTTAAAGAATTTGTATAGTATTTAAGTCATGTATTTTTGGCAGTATAATAAAAGGGTCATTTTGCTTTAAGAGCATTAGAACAGTGCCTGCAGAAATCCATCATTAGCAAATAAAAAAAACAAATGCATAAAGACACTTAATCAAAGATTTTTTGCGATATTGATGCAGGAAAACTGCTTCAAGTCAACACTGGTGCCAAAGAGCAGCTATTTTTTGAAGCTCCACGTGGAAGACGACAAACTATCAGCAGTTTAGAGGTAAAAAAAACTACACACAGCCATATATATCACCAACTCCAGCGTCATCACCGTGTAACTGTGTGTGTGTGTGTGTGTCTGTGTGTGTGTGTGTGTGTGTGTGTGTGTGTGTGTGTGTGTGCTCAGTTTGAGAAGATGGAATGGGCCACATGGACGTCAGTGCTGGGTCCCACCTGCGAGGGCATCTGGCCGACGCTCAGTTTCGTCAACGCCTCTTCACTTACCAAAGACAAGAAGCTGCTGGCCACCGGAGACGACTTCGGCTTCGTCAAGCTCTTCAGCTTCCCCTGCAAGGTCCGACAGCAGCAATATATAACCACGTCATATATTCAGATACACTACTGTTCAAACGGTTTTAATGCTTCAGAAAGAAGTCTCTTCTGTTCTCAAAATACTGTAAAAACTGTAATATTGTGAAATATCATTTCAATTCAAAATAGTTGTTTTCTTTGTGAATATATGTGACCCTGGAGCACAAAAGCAGTCTTGAGTCGCTGGGGTATATTTGCAGCAATAACCAACAATACACTGTATGGGTCAAAATTATAGATTTTTCTTTTATGTCAAAAATCATTAGTATATTATGTAAAGATCATGTTCCATGAAGATATTTTGTAAATGTCTTACTGTGAATATATCAAAACTTAATTTCTGATTAGTAATATGCATTTGCAACTTTAAAGGTGATTTTCTCAATATTTAGATTTTTTTGCACCCTCAGATTCCAGATTTTCAAATATTGTCAGATCCTAACAAACCATACATCAATGGAAAGATTATTTCTTCAGCTTTCAGATGATGTAGAAATCTCAATTTCGAAAAATTGACACTTAAGACTGTTTTGTGGTCCAGGGTCACATATCGTAAAATTAATTTATTTCTGACATAAAATTTATTTCATTTATTTCTTCAGTGTCACATGATCCTTCAGAAATCATTCTAATATGCTGATTTGCTGCTTTTCTTATTATTATCAATGTTGAAAACTGGGAAGTCGTGGCCTAATGGTTAGAGAGTCGGACTCGTAATCCAAAAGGTTGTGAGTTCGAGTCTCGGGCCGGCAGGGATTGTAGGTGGGGGGAGTGACTGTCCCCGGGCGCCGCAGTATAAATGGCTGCCCACTGCTCCGGGTGTGTGTTCACTGCTGTGTGTGTGCACTTTGGATGGGTTAAATGCAGAGCACAAATTCCGAGTATGGGTCACCATACTTGGCCATATGTCACTTCACTTTCACTTTTTCACTTTCACTTCATATTTATGTAAAATCTGTTATAATTTTTTCTTGGATTTTTTTGATGAATAGAAATTTCAAAAGAACAGCATTTCTTATTATAGTTTTATTTTATTTATAAATTATTATATTTCTTTATAATAAATGATCATTTTTTCCTTTAAAAGTGACAAAACCTGTCCAATTAATATGAAATTAATGCATCCTTGCTGAATAAAAATATAATTTTCTATGGTTTAATAAGGTTTATGCATTAAGTAGAATGTCCTTTATACTTTAATTTCATACAGGGTCAGTTTGCCAAGTTTAAAAAGTACGTGGCTCACAGTGGCAATGTGACGAACGTACGATGGTCCAATGACGACGCAATGTTGCTGTCGGTGGGCGGAGCTGACACCGCCCTCATGATCTGGGCGAGAGAGGGGATTGGTCCACGCGAGAGCAAAGCTGTGGACAGCGAGGAATCAGACGACGACGCTGAAGAGGATGGAGGTAATGTTTTTGTTTGTGATTGAAATTTTACATTCAAATGTAAATTTTTTATTTAATTTTATATTTTTAATTACAATTTTTAATTTGCAATTTTATTGAACTAGCGCTTGTGTGTTTAGGGTACGACAGTGACGTTGCTCGGGAAAAGAACATGGATTACACAACGAAGATCTACGCCGTCAGTATAAGACAAATGACAGGCGTGAAACCGCACCAACAACAGAAGGAGATCCCGGTGGATGAACGGTAATAAAAAACTAAAAACTTCATCACTGCAAAAGATGTTTTTCATTTTTAGTAGTTTTTTCTTCAAGTTTAATCACATAAGATATTATTTGTTTTACTAGTTTTCTGAAAAATATATCAAAATGAAGTGTTCATGCTTAAAACAAGAACATTATCGGCCAAATGCGATCAAAATAAACATGAAAATGTCTAAATAAATTAAAAGAAATAAGCAATAAGAATTTATTTTTATTTTTTTTAATTAAATAGATTTTTCTGACCTCACTGGCAGATATTTGTTCTTGTTTTTATCAAAAACTCACTTCATTTTGATATATTTGAGAAAATGAGAGACAATTTGCAAAAAGTTTTTACTCAGTATATTTGTCTTGTTTTTCATTAGAAATATTGAAACATTTAATCAAGATAAATTTACTTTGGACAAAAAAAAAAAACGACTTATATAGAAAGTCTTGTTTCTGAAAAATGTATTAAAATGAAATTAGTTTATGCCAAAAAAAAAGAAAGAAAAAAAAAACCTTATCAAAAAAGTAGATTTTGCTGACTCCACTGGTTCTTGCATCTCAAGTAAATACAGTATATCTTGATTTGAGAATGTTTAGATATTTGTAATAGAAAACAAGACAAATATACTGAGAAATAAACTCATTTTTTTTTTAAGAACGTCATTGTTGGTTTCCTGCAGGCCTCCGGTGAGTCGAGCCGCACCGTTACCTGACAAACTGGTGAAGAACAACATCACAAAGAAGAAGAAGATCGTGGAGGTCAGTCGGTCATGAGCTCATGGAGAGTCAGTATTGTCCTCATATACTGTGTGTGTGTGTGTGTGTGTGTGTGTGTGTGTGTGTGCGTGTGCGCTGACGTCTGTGTGTGTCAGCAGGAACTGTCTCTGGATCACGTGTTTGGCTACAGGGGCTTTGATTGTCGAAACAACCTTCACTACCTCAATGATGGAGCAGACATCATCTTCCACACGGCCGCCGCTGCTGTTATTCAGAACCTCTCTGCTGGTACAGTCCTGATTCAGCTTCACTGCTGACCTCTGACCTCTGGCTTAGCGTCTCAGCATGTGGCAGATGTGCAGGAAAAACACAACTAGATGTTTTAAAGACTTTGAAATAGTACAGTTTGACTTTATGCATCAGCTGAGTTTGTGGGCGTGTCTTCTGAGACTAATCAGGTTCCAGATCAGACAGGAGGTGCTGCTGACCTCTACAGGCTGCAGGGGGAACTTGCTAAAAGTTAAATTAACTAAACCAGCTTTAGTTACAACATATTTAAAAAAAAAAAAAAAAAAAAAAAAAAGATTTATTAAATGTGTATTTAATTATATTATACTCAAATTATATAAAAAAAATTATATAAAAAAAAATACAATTTTATATATATAATTTTTTTTTCTGAAATTCAGCTAAAAATAACTACAGTGTTTATTTGAAAATTGTTATTAAAATGTGCACATTATTTTATTTTCAAAGTAGTTTTTTTACAGTAATTATGTACTACAGTATGATTCTTTTGGTTAAAGTTTACATGTATAATTACAATATACAGTACCATTCAAAAGGTTAAAATGTTTTTAAAAATGTAAACTTTTATTTTGCAAGGATGAATTAAATTGATCAAAAGTGACAGTAAAGACATTTATAATGTTGCAGAATATTTCTATTTCAAATAAACGCTGTTCTTTTGAACTTCCTATTCATCAAAGTACCTGAAAAATAAAATGTATCACAGTTTTCACAAAAATATGAGGCAGCACAGCTGTTTTCAACATTGATAATAATAATAAATGTTTCTTGAGGTGAATGATTTCTGAAGGATCACGTGACACTGATAAAGACACGTCACAGCTATAAATCACATTTTACAGTATATTGACATGGAAAACAGCTGTTTTAAATTGTAATAATATTTCACATTTTTACTGTATTTTTAATCAAATAAATACAGCCTTTGTGAGCAAATGAGGCTTCTTTTAAAAACATTTAAAAATCTTACTTTTATTGATCCAAAACTTGAAGTATATTTTCTGCTGTGTACTAAAATAATATAACAGTGTGACAATTTTTTAAAAGTACATGTGGTCTTTCATGCATGCTGTTTAACACGGACTGGAGAATTAAAGTAGATGAAGGTGTTTGTGATTTGCAGGAACTCAGAGCTTTTATCTGGAGCACACGGATGACATCCTCTGTCTGACTGTCAATCAACATCCCAAATTTCTCAACATCATCGCCACCGGTCAGATCGGTGAGTGTGCTAATGAAAAACTGGCCTCTGCACACATTTCCTAACGCAAATCGGTGTAATTTTCACCATCTGAGTCATTTTCATTTGCTCACGTTGACTTTTGCGTTGCTTCTTTCAGCTGCACTGCTTGGTTTTGTGTTAATAACAAGCCTGCTTGTGATTTGTGCGAATAAGTTGAATCTCTCACGTAATTCTGCTTTGGCTTCTCTCATTTTTGTTCATCACTGTCTCATCCTCTCACCCAACACACCACCACACAGGCGACATCACCGATCTGCCAGGTAGGACAGCAGAACCTCCTGCCCTCTGACTTCAGTTTGTCTCACTGACCTTTTGTGTTCGACTCCAGAAATCCAGGACAGCTTTTTTGGGCTCCGAACTAGAACTAAAGCATGCATTTTTTCTCCGAAGCAATGATCCTGGTTCAATGCAAGTCAGACACTTGAGTTCCATAGATGTGAATTTAGATTCAGCATTCAGTTTGCAATGTTAACATGACGCTTTGCGTTATTCTGTAGCGCTTTACCAGTTACGTGCACGGTGAACCAGTTAATATGGTACTCAGCACTGTATGATGTGCACACAGATTTATCCATTTAGAAGAATAAACTAAATAGGAATAACTTGCATAATAATATATGTAAATATAACTTTAATGCAGTTAATAATAAATCATCAAATAATAAATATATCATATATTTTAATCAAATTAATCATAATAATAACAAGCTAAAACAATGCAGTTTAAATAACCATCAAAGAATCGGATTAGAAAATTCAGCTTTGATCACAGAAATAAATTGCATTTTACTGTATATTCACATAGAAAACAGCTGTTTTATATTGTAAAAAATATTTCACAAAATTACTGTTTTTGCTTTATTTTTAATCAGAAGACACTTCTTTTATGAACATTAAACAATGTTTTTTTCTAAATTTTATGAATAACTTTATAAGAATAAGAGTAACAAACTAAAATATTACATCTTTGAACAGAATAATTAATATAAATACTTGAACAAATATACAAACTTCACATTTCTGCTTTTAAACCATTAACTGAATTTATGGATTCATTTATTTATTCATTTTGCTTGTATGAATGCATTTGTCTGTATTTAGTGCATTTAATTTTGCATTTATTTATCTAGCTATTTAGGTTTTTATGCATTTATCTATGCATGTTTAGTGTAAATTTGTTTGTTCCTTAATCCTCATTGTTTTTGCGACAGAAAAATACAGCTCTGTTTAAAAAACTTTTCCAAACTAAAGTTTAAATTCATTTATGTGGTTCTTCCAGCATGTCATTGATGAGATCTCTTAATTTGTATTGAACTCTGAATATCTTTAATCTCACATTTGATGGAATAACATCTGTCTGTGGTTCATGAGGGTCTGGAAGTTGGATGCCACAGATTTCTGTGTTTTATGTCCGGGTTTCAGTAAAGACCACCGCTGTAAAGAATACATTCTCATGTTTGCATGAAGCATCATGCAGCAGATTGGCTTGATTTTCTGTCATCATCTCAGAGTCATGATGCCTCGTTCCCTCCCTCAGCGCTAGAATACATATCTAATATTGACATGCCCGCGGCGTGTGTTTGCTCTGTCATGTTGAAAACCTTGAGGACTGTCATTATGAACTCATAATAGCCTTCCCAAACTCATTCTGCTGCTTTATTAACAGTGTTGGGGAGTGACTAACTAAAATTAGTGACACTAACTATATTTTTCCTACATTCCTACATCGTGCAACTACATTGTTTTCAAAATAGAGTAGTTTCTCCAGCAACAGGCTATTTTTTTTTTCAAGCCATACTAGTATCGCGTGATGAACATTTAATGCAATGATGCTTTTTAGCACAATGTTTTCAACTCATTTATTCATTTATGCGGTTATTTATTTGCATTTATTCATGCGTTTTTCTATGCACGTAGTGCATTTATGAATTTATACATTTTTATATAGTTTTTTTTATATGCAGTTATTTATATGCATTATTATTTATTCATTTATTTAAGCTTGCATACATTTATATTTGCATTTAGTGTGTTTATTTTGCAGTTATTTATATGCATTTATTTATGAATTTATGCATTTTTCTATACATTTAGTGCATATGTTTTTGCATTGATTTATAGTTATTTAAATGCAGTTTATTCATTTAATTATTTATGCTTGTATGCATTTATTCATGCATTTGTCTATGCATTTAGTGCATTTATTTTTACATGTATTTATGCAGTTACTTATATGCCTTTATGTATGCATTTTATTCTTGTATGCATTTATTCATGCATTTACAATATCTGTGCATTTAGTAAATTTATTTTTGCATTTATGTATGCGTTTTGTTGTGTAAAATTTGTCTGTTTAAAAAATTCATTAAAAACTCCAGAAAATGTGCCAGAAAAATACAGCTCTTAAGTAACAAGTTGTATAATCCCCCTATAAATAGCATAGTTAACTGCTTCTTTTTAATAGCGTGTAGCTACTTTTTCTAAATGCATCTTTACTGCAGTGCAACTACTGTAATCCAGTTTCATAGTAGCTTCCCAACACTGTCTATTAATATAAATAACCCACAACATTTGCATAATAGATGTCTTCTAATACATCTAATATGGATTTTATTGATCTTGTGCTGAAAGGAGCAGTTTTGTATCTGTCCTTCAGCTGAGAGTAATGTGATGTTGGTGTGTGTGTGTGTGTGTGTGTGTGTGTGTGTGTGTGTGTGTGTGTGTGTGTGTGTGTGTGTGTAGGCCTGGCGCCATCAATTCACGTGTGGGACGCCATGAGCAAACAGACGCTGTCAGTGCTGCGCTGCTCTCATGCCAAAGGGATCGGATACGTCAACTTCAGTGCCACGGGAAAACTGCTGCTGTCTGTGGGAGTGGATCCGGAGCACACCATCACTGTGTGGAGATGGCAGGAAGGTGTGTGAAAAACAGTGGTTTAACTAAATATATACTTAAAGTTAGCCCTGCATCTGAAAAAAAGGCCTAATGTTAGCTAATTTGATGATGCTCAAAATTTCAAAAATATGAATAAAACTTTCCATCGCGTGCAGTTTGTTCAAAAAATAATGTGTATGTATTAGCTTTAATGCACTTATCAAATTAACAAAAGCAGTGAAAAGTCAAAAGCTTGCGTTTTAATGACAAAAGGAAGTATTCAAAAGTGGATAATTTGACTTAGAACTTGCAAAGGAGGGGAAATAAATTTCAAATATTTAATCTAAATTTTTTTTACATGAACAGAAATGATAAAAAAGGAAATTGCAAAGAATTTTTTTTTAAGTTTAAATCCCGCAATTCTGACTTTAAAAAAAAAAAAAAAAAAAATGTAATTCTTAAAGTTATAAAACCTGCATTTTTGACTAAAACCATGCTAAAAACATCTTTATTACTAGAAATAAAAAAATGTTAACTAAAATAAAATATTTAAAAAAATTACAAATAAATAAAATAAAATAATAAAACAAGACATTTAATTTAAGGTAGCATAGATGTATTTAAAAAATAATAATAAAAATGATGAAAACATGCAACAAATTACTAAAATTATAAAAGTGAAAAAGGAAAATACAAAGATAAAAATTCTAAATATTATTAAAAACTATAATGATGTCTTAATGATATTAAAATAACACTGGTAATGACAATAATTCTTTAATGAAGAAAATAATGTTAAAAATTGCAATTGTGAGTTAACATCTTGCAATTCAGTTTTTTTCTCTCAGAAAAAGATGTAAACTCGGAATTGAGTTTCTGACTTTTTTCTTAGAACTAAGAGTTTTTTCAGAGAAAAAAACTGAACTGCAATTACCCTTTTCACGTTTTGATTTGGTCACGCTGTTATTAATGCTTTCATCATGTGATCTCAGGCTCTAGGGTTTGCAGTAAGGGCGGTCACATCGACCGGATCTTCGTGGTGGAGTTCAGACCCGACTCGGACACTCAGTTCGTGTCTGTGGGAATCAAACACATCAAGTTCTGGACGCTGGTGGGAGGCTCTCTGCTGTATAAGAAAGGAGTGATCGGAGCGGTGGAGGACGGACGCATGCAGACCATGCTCTCTGTAGCGTTTGGAGCCGTGAGTCTTTCTCATTTAGCTGATTTTTGTCTAGAATGGCTTTACAGTGCAGCGATCACAGGAACCGCTCCCATGGTGCAGTCTGGGGCTAATCGTGTTGCTCACAGCACAACAATCACAGATTAGATGCGTAAAATAATTTTTTCTTTAGTAAAGAATTATTGTAGATGCTAGATTATTTTAGCACCATTGAGATTGAGAGCATTACAGTTTTTATTGAATATTTTGAATTCTATCTTTATATATATATATATATATAATGTAACAAAGATAGATTTCAGACACCTACTCAGGTAGTTACACAGCATAAATTTACAGAATAATACACATGGACAGAATTGTTGGTACCCTTGGTAAATATGATCAAAGAAGGCTGTGGAAATTAATCTGCATTGTTAATCCTTTCAATCTTGTATTTTAAAAATTCACAAAAATCTAACCTTTTATTGGATAATAAGAATTTAAAATGGGGGGAAATATCATTATGAAATAAAAGTTTTTCTCTAATACACATTGGCCACAATTAACGGCACCCTTTTATTCAGTACTTTTTGAAACCTCCATTTGCCAGTTTAACAGCTCTAAATGTTCTCCTATAACGCCTGATGAGGTTAGAGACACCTGACAAGAGATCAGAGACCATTCCTTCATCCAGAATCACTCCAGACCCTTTAGATTCACAGCTCCATGTTGCTGCTTCTTCTCTTCAGTTCAGGGTTCAGGTCAGAGGACTGGAAGGCCAGCAGAAGCTTGGTTTTGTGCTCAGTGACCCATGTCTGTGTTGTTTTGAAGTTTGTGTTTGGATTATTGTACAGTTGGAAGATCCAAACATGACCCATTATAAGATTTCTAACAGAGTCAGTCACTTATTGATAATAAAAAAGTATAAGACCACTGTATATTAAGTCTCATACCTATCTGTGCATATGAAATGATTTTCTCATGTGTTTTGTCTGGTAGAATAACCTGACATTCACGGGGGCCATAAACGGTGACGTGTATGTGTGGCGGGAGCATTTCCTGGTGCGTGTGGTGGCTAAAGCTCATACAGGACCAGTGTTCACCATGTACACCACGCTCAGAGACGGACTCATCGTGACCGGAGGCAAAGAGAGGCCGTGAGTTCACAACACATGCTGATATGTCAGTTGTATATGGCTTTTGAAAATCATTTTCAGCAAAATTGTTTTGACCATAAAGACAAATTTTTGTTATACCTTGAATAAAAGTTTGGAGTCTGTTAGATTTTTTAATGTTTTTGAAAGATGTCTCTTCTGCTCACCATAGCTGCATTTATTTGATTATAAATACAGTAAAAATTGTGAAATATTATTACTATTTATAATAGATGCTTTCTATGTGAATATCTTTTAAAATGTAATTTATTCCTGTGTTCAAAGCTGTATTTTCAGCATCATTACTCCAGTCTTCAGTGTCACATGATCCTTCAGAAATCATTCTAATATGCAGATTTTCTGCTCAAGAAACATTTATTTTTATCATCTGTGTTGAATTTTTGTGAGAACTATGATTTTTATTTTATATATATTTTTTAGGAGTCTTTGATGAATATAAAGTTCAAAAGAACAGCATTTATTTGAAATAGAATTTTTTTTCCCGCTGCTCAAGAAACATTTATTTTTATCATCAGTGTTGAATTTTTGTGGCAACCATGATTTTTATTTTTAAGTTCATTTAATTTATTTATATTTATTTTTTATTTTTCGGGAGTAAAAGAGCAGCATTTATTTGAAATATAAATATTTTGTAATAATATGAATGGCTTAAATGTCACTTTTGATCAAGGCATTTTAAATAAAAGTATTAATTTCTTTAAAAACATGCCCTAAACTTTTGAACATAGTGTACAGCATGTATATATTTTAAGGTAATCTTTTTATTAAAGTTATACTATTTGCACACAAAACATGAGGATAATGTCATTGCTTCATTAACGTGTGTGCAGGACTAAAGAGGGCGGCGCTGTGAAACTGTGGGATCAGGAAATGAAGAGATGCAGAGCGTTTCAGCTGGAGACGGGACTTCCTGTCGAGACGGTCAGATCTGTGTGCCGAGGAAAGGTCAGTCAGTCGTGCTTCATGAGCACTGATTTCAAGTGAAAGTTTAGTAGAAAGACAGTAGTAAGATGTTTGTTTATTGGATGGCAGGGAAAGATCTTGGTGGGAACGAAGGACGGCGAGATCATCGAGGTTGGAGAAAAGAACGCCGCCTCCAACACCATGATAAACGGACACACACAGGGACGCATCTGGGGTCTGGCCACACACCCCTCCAAAGACGTCTTCATTTCCGCCAGCGATGATGGAACCATCCGCATCTGGGACCTGGCCGATAAGGTGAGGGATTGTGGGTAGTGGAGTGAGAAGAGGGGATTTTACACTACCGCTCAAAGATTTCTATTTCAAATAAATGCTGCTCTTTTAAACTTTCTGTTCATCAAAGAATCCTAAAAAAATCAAATGCATCACAGCTTCCACAAAAATATGAATCTGCCCTACTGTTTTCAACATTGGTAATAATCATAAATGTTTCTTGAGCAGCAAATTAGCAGAATCACACGTTCAGCAGCGGCAGCTCTTAAAGTCATAGCAGCCAAATAACCTAATATCCCAGCTGCTGTGATGTCTGTTAATCATAGAATAAAAGAAAAAAGAGAAAATCAGTAACTTTTGTAGCTTCAAGGATGAGGATTCATCTGTATTTAAATTAGAATTTAGTGTTTGATAACTTTCAATTCAATTTCTGTATATTTCCTACTTGCTGAAGGGCACAGGTAAATATGACGTTTATTATAATGGGTTTATGTGGAGATTGTTTTAAGTTCTCTTAAATTATAAGTTCTTTTTATATTTATAAGTCTAATAAATGTTCAAATTGATAGCTCTCAATTATACTCTAATGTTGAATGGTTAAATATTAGGAAAAAAAGAACAATTTCCTAGAGACATCAGTAGTATTGGTATCAGACATAAAAAAAGATGCCATTAAATAACTATTAAAAATATACTCTCCCTATCTTTATCTTTTTAATAATTTGTAATTATTATTTAATAACTTAGATGGGATTAATCATGATTAATTAAAAAAAAGTGTGATTAGTTCATTTTTTTAATGGATTGACAGCACTATTAAAAATATTATTGAAGTCTATTGCTATGAAAAATGCACTAAAATACCAATTTCAAATTGTATAAGAAATACATATTTTCCAAAATATGTTTTACATTAAAACTGCAAGAAATTAAAGCCATAATTCTAAACAAGTTTTGTTCCAAATTTAAGGTTGATATCACAAAAAAATAAAATTACTTAATATTTTGTTTGGGCGCAGTACCAAACTTTTCCACTAAATAAATTAATTTCCCATTTGTTTCCCATTCGTCATTTTTTTAATATTTTTTTCAGGACCATTTAACCTTTTCAAAGCATGATTGATTGATTGATTTGATTTATTTTTTATGTGTTTTTTCACATAGCAAGTGCCAAGTTTTGTAACATCCTGAAGTAAAAAATACACAAAAACTGAAACGTGAAATTTTCAGATTTAAAAATGACTGAAGCGCACCAGAGCGTTGATCATTTTTTGTCTTTCAGAAACTCCTGAACAAAGTCAGTCTGGGTCACCCGGCGAAGTGCACGGCGTACAGTCCGAACGGTGAGATGGTGTCCATCGGGATGGAGAACGGAGAGTTCATCGTGCTGCTGGTGAATTCACTGACCGTGTGGGGCAAGAAGAGAGACCGCAGCGTGGCCATCCAGGACATACGGTCAGAAGAGACACTGCGTGACAAACACATGATCATACAAGCACAAGTTCTCAAGCCGTGTTTCTCACGCAGGTTCAGCTCTGATAACCGGCTGCTGGCCGTTGGCTCGGTGGAGTGCGCTGTGGATTTCTACGATCTGACTCTGGGTCCGTCTCTTAACCGGATCGGCTACTGCAAAGATATTCCTGGATTTGTGATCCAACTGGACTTCTCTGCCGACAGCAAATACATCGAGGTATAAATCATTCAGAAAACATGTTGAGGACTAAATAATTAGAAATAGATCATTTTGATAACATACACAGCTGAGATGCAATGCAACAAAATATTTCTTAATGCACACAAATTAAGTTTTTGTGCATGCACATTTTGCACAAATAAAGGGTGTTGCATGGAGTCAACAAAAATCTTTAATTAACTTAAAAGTTATTAGCTAAAACACATGTGAATTTTAAACCGTTTTGCGACACTGGAGGTTTTTATCTATAGAACAATTTAAAAACGAATATATACACATTCACTTGGTGCCTTAAAACATGTCAAGTCACCTTTATTTATATGGCACTTCATAAAATACAGATTTTTTTCAAATCAGATTCACAGTAATAAAACCGTAAACCAACAGCATTAATGTGCCAACAAATATTTTTAAATATCAAAATAAATTTATGTAAACATTTACTACGATTGTTTTTTTGGCCACTTTTTCTGTGTTTTTGAAAAAATGTTTTAAAAATATAAATATATATTTTTTAAAATAATTACAAAATATATATTTTGCCCTTCATATATTTAAACTTGAAAAAATTTATTTATGTCATATTTGAAGAAAAACTTAATTTGTCAAACTACTATATAAATGTATTTTCTTGCCCCTAAAATACATTTTGAAATATATTTCAAAATGTATTTATGTGTATATATATATATATATATATATATATATATATATATATATATATATATATATATATATATATATATATATATATATATATATATATATATATATATATATATATATATATATATATATATATATATATATATTATATATATAAGGGGTGTAATGGTACACAAATATAATGGTTCGGTACGTACCTCGGTTTTAACGTCACGGTTCGGTATGATTTCGGTATGATAATTATTTTATTTTTATTTTTTATAAACAGTGGTTTACTGAACAAGCTGCTCTTTCTTTAAGAAAATTGTATTTAGTGATAAAAAATCCTCAGCTTATGCTTAAAACTATAGGGAGCCCTTTTTACATTATAAGGTTACAGTTAGGCCTAACAACTTAACCCAAACTTAAATTTAATTAATATTTATTTTTAAATAGATGATCGACACTTAATGTGGTGTAATATTTCAGAAAATGCTCCTCTCTAGACTTCATTTCTCTAACGAGCTGTGGACACTGATGACTTGCTGAGGTACATGAAATCAACTGTTCTGTTGATGTCTCTCCGCGGTTGAAACACTGATTGAGCGATTGCATGAGGCATGAGACGTTCAGTCATGTTAAAACTAGTAGTACAGAGGAAGGAATGATCGCGTTCACTCGCGTCACGGCTCAGACACGGGAACCAGAGTTGATTCAGTTCAAATTGAATCTTGCAATAATTGTGATTTAGTGTGAATGTAGTCTGTGTAAGTAACACTGATACGATTTAAACTTTGTGTGCAGGTCTCTACCGGTTCATATAAGCGGCAGGTTCATGAGGTTCCCAACGGGAAGATCGTCACAGAACAAGTCCTGATTGACCGGATCACCTGGGCGACCTGGACCAGGTGAGGACACAGATCTGTGCAGAAAACTGTCCTCAGAAATGGCGTCAGTGTCCTGTAGTAAAGCTCTTCCTCTTGTACAGTGTTCTGGGTGACGAGGTTCTGGGCATCTGGCCGCGTAACGCAGAGAAGGCAGACGTGAACTGCGCCTGTGTTTCTCACGCTGGGCTCAACGTGGTCACCGGTGATGATTTTGGACTTGTGAAGCTCTTTGACTTCCCCTGCTCCGAAAAATTTGTGAGTCAACCGTGACTCAAGTCAAATTTATTTCTATAGCGTTTTTTCACAATACCTATTTTTTTTCATCTTCATGCTTTGTAGTCGCATTTAGCAAAATTGACTGATAATATAGTTACATTTTGAACAAAATAAAAAAATCAGGCAGTAGAGATTAGCTATATACGTAATGTAAATCACTTTGCATGAGTATTCTGTATGTGTGCAGATAAACTTGGATATAACATGTATTCAAACTCATGTGAACACTTGAAATATGAAATTACGGTTACATTTTACATAAGGTTTTAGTTAATGCAATAATATGAACTAACAATCAGCAATACATCGGTTTCAGCATTTATTAGTCTTTGTTAATTTTATATATATATATATATATATATATATATATATATATATATATATATATATATATATATTAACCCTTAGTAACCCTTATTATTAACAATATTAACCCATTATAATTAGCCATGTTATCCCATTATTATTAACCTTTATTATAACTAACCATATTAAAACTTTATTATTAACCCTTATTATTAACCATATAAACCTTTATTATTAACCATATTAATAAACATTATTAATCATATTAGTGCTTTAATATTAAATCTTATTATCAACAATAATAACCCTTTATTATTAACCCTTATTATTAACATGTTAACATATTACCCCTTTATTAGTAGCCATTATTATTCTTAACAATATTGATCCTTTATTATTAGCCCTTATTATAATTAACAATATTAACCCTTTACTATCAAACCTTAGTATTATTAACAACATTAAACCTTTATTATTAAACCTTATTACTGACCATGTTAACCCTTTATTATCAAACCTTAGTATTATTAACTATATTAATCCTAAACCTTATTATTAATAAGATTAAATATTTGAGAGCTAATCTTATTATCAACCATAATAATAATAATAATAAGGGTTAATAATAAAGGGTTATTATTATTATTATTATTATTATTATTATTATTAACCATATTAACATTTTATTATTAACCCTTATTATCAACAATATTAATAATTTATTATTAACACTTATTAACCTTTATTTTTTAACTATAGTAACCATTTATTATTAACCCTCATTAATAACTTTAATTAACCACATTAACCCTTTATTATCGAACCTTAGTATTTTTAAACATATTAACCCTTATTCTTATTATCCACATTAATCCTTTATTATTAACCCTTATTTTAACTTTTATTGTTGTTAACCCTTAATTAATAAACTTAATTGTAATTAAACATATTAACCCATTATTATTAACCATGTTAATCTTTTATTAACACTTATAATTAACCTTTATTTTAACCATATTAACCCTTTATTAATCCTCGTATTGTCCACATCAGTCCTTTATTAACCCTTATTATAATTAACCATATTAACCCTTATTTTAACCTTTATTGTTATTAACCATATTAACCCTTAATTAATAAACTTAATTGTAATTAAACATATTAACCCTTTATTGTTAACCATGTTAATCTTTTATTATTAACACTTATAATTAACCTTTATTTTAACCATATTAACCCTTATTCGTATTATCCACATTAATCCTTTATTATTAACCCTTATTATAATTAACCATATTAACTCATCATTAATAAACTTTATTAATTAGCCATATTAACCCTTATTATAATTAACCATATTAACCCCTCATTAATAAACTTTATTAATTAACCATATTAACCCTTTATTATAATCAACCATATTAACCCTATATTAAATAACTAATATTGTATAAACATTATCCCTTAAGCCTTGAACGATTTATTTTAGAGCATTTGATAGTTTTACTGATGTTTGCATTTCTTCACAGGCCAAACACAAGCGTTACTTCGGCCACTCTGCTCACGTGACCAACATCCGTTTCTCTTACGACGACAAATATGTGATAAGTGTAGGAGGCAACGACTGTAGGTGAGCTGACATCCATTCATCCATCTATCAGTCCGTCAGTATGTCTGAACTGTTATTAATGCGTCTCCTCTGTCTCTCAGTGTGTTTGTGTGGAGATGCATCTGATCACACAGCTGGAAATCTCTCCTCCAAACATCAAGCCGGAAAGATTCCCGCCCGATACCTCCAGCGTCCGGATGCTGCACTTCTGTTATGCTGCGTTTTACCCCTCTAGACCAGATGGATCCTAGTCGAGCCTGAGTTCGAAGAGGGTTTTTTAACCATTCTGTGAAGTGCAATGTTTACGCTCACATGTACTTTTACAAAAAAAGAAAAAAAAAGAAAAGATACACTCATAAATCATGCCAATATTTCAGAAATAAATGTATTTTTTGTTCGGATTCTGAAGTGCCTTGGAGACACAGTTTGCTGATCTTTGCCCCGAAATGTTCATATGATGCATATATGGTGCTAAATGTCCTCTTAGAGCTTTTTTAAATTCTTTTAAAAATCATGCATTATGCAATTTCTTTTTTTTTTTTTTCTTTATCTTCTTTTTACATTTTGTACATAAATGTCAACTATATCCACTCACTAAATGCTCTTCCTGTTAAAAATATCAAAATATCCAAATACATGGGACTCAGGAGAAATTAAGTACTGTAATGTGTAGATGTTATATTTGACCTGTGCTATTTTTGTTAAAATATTTATTTTTTATGTATGACGTATGCAAATTAGTCGGTCGGTCTGTGGGCGTATATGAAAAATGAAAATGCAAAAAAGTCGCTGTCCAAATATTAAAGTTATATGAAATGTACGTAGTAGCGTTGTCTGTTGCGACGTGTGTAGATTGCGATGCGCTGTTTGTAGCCAATGATGTGACAGCAGCTGTTAATCGTGCGCAGATATCGCGTTATATCTGTCATTTGTATGTTCGTGTTTTTGTAATTTGTCTGATCAGAGGTCAATCTAATTGAAAGCTATATAATAATGCATGAATCGAAGTCTGTGTGGTTGTTGATCATGAATGAATACTGTTGTTTTATAATTAAAGAGAACTATGTGCTCACATGTGAATCTCGGTGTGTTTCCATCTTTCACCAGAGGATGGCAGTGTGTGTATAAACTGGGTTTCTCAAAACAATATTTGTAGCACTATTCGACATAAAATAAGCTGTGGAAATTATTATTGAATACAGTATCTAAGATGAATTGATTTCACTAATAAATAGCACCATATTCCTCAGTTGCGTGTATTAAGACAATTGTTTTGTATTATGAAATGTATTACATACGTTTAAAAAGTCATTATATATTTAGAAATCAAATAAAACTAAGTAAATACACCCCCCACCACCCCACACACATGCATAAAAAATAAATAAACTAATATCATAAGGGGAATATGATAAAAAGCTTCACTAACAGATATTGCCATAATGATTAATTGCAGTATATTAAGTTAATTGTTTTGTTGTCGTTGTTGTTGTTTATGCAAGTTATATATTTATTATAAATGTGTATTATAATAAATATATATTTGCATAAACAACATTTAATAAATTGTTACATTACGTATACACATTACATTACATTTACATATACATTTATTATAAAGCCTTGAATTGTTTATTTCAGATCATTTAAGATATTTACTAATGGTTATCATTTCCTCACAGGCCAAACACAAGCATTACATATTTAAGTCAATTGTTTTGCATTACAAGTTTTCTGAAATGCATATAAATGTTGTCTAGTTGAATATTCAATAATTTGCTTAAATTGTTAACATGTTAAAGGATTTTGGATTTTCTTTTTATCACTCCATAATGAATGAAAGTTTTTGAATGCATTGTTTTGCATCATTTTTTTTTTCTTTCCATGAATCGAATATTATATAAATCAGGCGAATGTTTTTTTTTTTTTTTTTTTTTTTTTTTTTGCATGCTGTGTTTTGCCTCAAAAAAAATAAAATAAATAATAATAATAATAATCGCTGCAGCGCTTAAAGCTGATTGGCCCGTGAACTTTCCGCGATGATGCGCAGCGGAGTTCATGATATTTAATACTAATCAATCAGCAAATAAAAGAAAACAATCCAGCGATTATTAATGCGGAGCTGCATTCCAGATCCACCCACCGCACTGCAGAGAGAGAGAGAGAGTCTGAGTCATCAGTCTCATGAAATACACACTTACACAACAAGAAACAGTTCAACATGTCACTCTATTTCAGTCAGGCCTTACTTGCATAACTGGTGTGAAATGTACTGGCTACTATAGTAAAATCACTCATGGTAGCAGTATCATGGTGTGTACAGTATAGAAAGCATGATTTTGTATTGAGTGCCAAAACATTCCACACGAACAGTTTCACAATCACAGAGTCTTAAACGCTCTCATCATGATGCCTACCAGTATTCCTTTGTTTTTGCCTTTTGAGAGTAGATTATTAATTTAAAATCAAGTATATTTGTCCTCAAACGTGTCTGGATACATACAGATTTTAATTTTAAAAATGTAAAAAAATAAAAATAAATAAATAAATAAACATATATATATATAATGTTTATATATATAATGCTTAAAAAGAAAATATTTATATATAAAAAATGTATATATATAATGTGTTTATATATATAATATTTATATATAATGTTTATTTATTTATTAATATTTTATGTATATAATATATATATATATATATATATATATATATATATATATATATATATATATATATATTAATTAATTAATCCCATCATAAAATAACCCTAACCTAATTAAATAAATAAATCCCTAATAAAGCAAATGTAGTAAATAAATCCCCCAATAAACCTAATAATAATATACTAAATATAAAAACAATAAAATAATATAAATAAATAAATCCCCCTCCAATAAATATATATTGTAAACAAATGAATATATTGTATTCATTAAATTCACCCAATAAAATAACTGTAGTTAGTAAGTAAATAAATAAAAACAAATAAATCCCCCAATGAAAGAAATTTATTAAATAAATACATAAATACCCCCCCCCCATAAATAGTAAACAAATAAATGACATAAATGGACTAATTGTTTCCCCCTAATAAAATAAAAATAGGAAATAAATAAATAAAACGAAATAAAACAAAACAAATATACTAGATAAATAAATAAACAAATACTTTTAATGAATAAATCCCCCTAAATAAATACATAAATGAATCTTCCAAATAAAATACATTTTCTAAACAAATAAATCCCTAATAAAATAAATGCATGTATCTCCCCATTAAAATAAATTAGCTAAATAAATAAATAATAATAAATTAGCTAAGTAAATAAATAAATAAATAACTCCCCAATAAAATTAATTTACTAAATAAATCAAATAAATTCCCCAATAAGATCCTGCAGCATCTGAATGCAGTCGTTTGCTCTGATGAATCACATCTGTACAAACACTCTGGGTCACATCAGGTGTTTCTGGCTTTAAAATGTCACACTGAACGATGCGTTTGAGACGCAGCTCATGCATAAGTGCTGCTACTTTAATGTTTCACAGACTTAAATAACACATCCAGCTCAGTCTTGAGATAACGCAACTCATGCTGTATGATGTGTGAAATTAATGGCCCATTTAACAGCGTGTGTGTGTGTTTGTGTGTGTGTATGAGAGAGAGACAGAGAGAGAACAGAGTGTGTTACACAGCAAGAGCGAAGGGAAAGCAATGAGGCATGTTTGGTTTTTTAAGTCAGTGTCTTTACTGATAACAGTAGCACTGAAAGACTTCCCAAGAATTCCAGAATTCCCAAAACAGTTGTCCAGGTCAGGGTTATTATAGACACCTAAAACTGAAACCAATTAATAATGATAATGATAATGATAATGATAATGATAATAATAATAATAATAATAATAATAATAATAATAATAATAATACATTTCATTTTTGAAAATGTAAGTGCTAAAATAACTAAAACTAAAACTAAATTGTAAAAAAATTAAATAAAAATTAAAATGTTAAAAAATCAATATAATTACTAAAATTTTAACTTGATTTATCAACTTTATTTGCTAAAATAAACTAAAACAAAATGAAAAAAAAAAATTAAAATCAATAAATGAATAAAAATCTAATTGAAAAATATAAAATTTCAAACATAAAAAATATTTTAAGAAATGCAAACAAAACTAATAAAAAATACAAAACCACAAAAAATAGTAAACCTATAACTAAAATTAAATTAAAATTGAAAATGTAAAAAGTAAAATATTTCAAAAATGTGAAAAAATTTTAAAAATAAAAATGCCAAAAACATAAAATTACTGAAACTTTAACTTTATTTAGCTCACCAACGTAAACATTTAGTTTCAACCTGATTTGCTAAAATAATTAAAAAGAAATGTAAAACATGACAAAATGTATATAAAATCAAACAAATCATTTAAAATATTTAAAAAACAAAATGTGTAAAAATGACAAAAACACAAAATTACTAAAAACTTTAACTAAAATTAAATATAAGATAAATAATATAAGATAATATGAGATAAATAGCATATATATATATATATATATATATATATATATATATATATATATATATATATATATATATATATATATAAGCTAAATAATTCAAAATAGTCTATGAATGATACTAAAATAAGACTGATCCAGGTTTTCTCTTCTGATGTGTGTATAGGGGTAAAACTTTTCTTTTCATTCTCAGCTTTTGTTTTAGTTGTTCAGCAGGCTTTGTTTTTCCAGCAGTAAAGCTTTAGCGTGCTGCATTCTGAAGTGGGTCCTGACGTACACTGAGTTTATTCTCTTTTTATAGATGTGAAATGAGTCTAAAACATATTTGTTATTCTCGCCTGGTTCCTGCGGATCATCCTGGGATGTGTTTCTCATGTTCTGAGCTCTGCTATCAATGTAGCTTAAAGGCGCTTTAATTAAACTGGAGCGCAAAGTATGGTGACATCTGGCCTGAAATCTAACGTAACATTCACTGCGTTTACTGGCAATCAGTTTCCAACGTACAGCAGTGTCTCTGTGTCCTTAAGCCACCATTAAATGAGATCAAACACACACACACTCACACACACACACGGCAAACAGAAGAGCGGCCCAAATGCCCGCATCTCATTGTCTGAATAAATAAAACCATACGGCTGATGAAAATGTGTAAATGCATTCAATGCAGATTTCATTTTCATGTCAGCACTTATAAACAGTACTTTAAAGTACCACAGAGTGCTACTGAGATCAATATAGTAATTATTCAATACACATACCAGTATTTTTTTGTAGTTTTGTTTTAGTATCATTTACATATTACAGTAAAAAAAAAATTGAATTAGTTAATTAATTAATTAATTGTAAAAATTAATAGTTGTTTCAGTTAAACTTTTGTTGTGAATAATTAATTACTTTATTTTTTAAATATGTCCATATACTGTAGGTTTTAGTACTTTAAATGAAAATGAGAAATGTTGCCTTGGCAAACAGCTGAAATAAAATAAGTTTTTAAAAAATAGATATTTTACTTTATTATATTGCATTATATTTTGGTTAACGTTTATTTTATTTCAAATAATGAAAATATTTTTCTGGTTTTAATTTTAGTTTACAATGATAACCTTGATATTTACTATATTTTGTAATTTCTATTAGTTTCTTTAATGTCTATAAAGTTTGTATTCATTTTTGTTTAATAGTTTTAGTTTCTTTAATTTTATTTATTTTCATACTTAAACAAAACAATGTTGAGAAATGCTGCCTTAGCAACAAGCTGAAATAAAATAACCTTAGGTCTTTTAATATTTTATTTTATTTCAGGTAACAAAGTTTATACATATATATATATATATATATATATATATATATATATATATATATATATATATATATATATTACTACGTTTTATAAGCTACATCTTATGCAATTATCTGAAAATGTAGTCATATTCTTATTTATTTTTCATAATTTCACATGCATTGTTCTGTATGGTGTTTGTGTCCTAAAGCCATGATTTGATCTGTGACTGTCTCGTTCCTGCAGCTGGAGCTCTGAGATCCGCTTCACTGATTCGCTGATGTTCTGCATCCTCACCGCCGCTCAGTGCAGCTTCACTCGCTGAAGAGCAGAAATACGGTGGATAATTAGCAGGGCAAACGAAAGGTGACAGCAGTGTTTTCCTAGTTCGGCTGTAATGCAAACTCACATGAGTTCTGTTACTTCTGTGACGCATATGTGGATTTTCTGAGTGAGGGCGCCCTCTGGCTACCAGTATGAATGAAACACACATTAGATGTGTTTATAGCGCTCAATAATGGCCAATCTGTCCTGTTTTGGGTGAAAATAGGTAAAATAATACTTTTTGCAAAAGAAATTTGAAGTAGACATGATAATCCATGTTTTTCTGCAGTGTACAGGGGATTACAGGAGGGGTTTTTTATTTTATTTTTTATAGTTAATTTGCTTTAAAAATCACAGTTCCCAAACTGCAAATCACAAAAAAACCCTATGAGGTGCCAAGCCATCAGAACAGAACAGAACCTGAAAACTGTGTGTATGTATATATATATATTATATTTACACTGTAAAAAGTGCTGAGTTGACTTAACTTAAAAAAATTGAGGAAACCCGTTGCCTTAAAATTTTTAAGTAAATGATCATTTAAAAAATAAGTTAATTGAATTTTCAAGTTCACTTAAAATTATTAAGTACATAATAAAAAAAATAAAAAAAAAAAAAGTTAAGGCAATGGGTTTCCTCAATTTTTTTAAGTTAAGTCAACTCAGCACTTTTTACAGTGTATATATATACATATATATATATATTATATATAAATAATAACTAAACTAAATTTTAAAAAAAATTATTTATTCATTTAATTTGTAAATCTAATTTTATTTTATTTAGCATAAGTGAATTTCAGGGGGAAAAAAAATGATGAAAAAAAGAGAATGCATTGACCTCTTTAACGTAACTGCAATATTCTGAAATAGGCCTCATAAGTACTTGACAAACTGTTGATTAATTTCCTTCAGACAGTAAACTGTACAGTACTGCACATGCCCTGAGGGACTGAAGAGTGAGAAATGGCTCTCTGAACGTCCCGCCCTCCGTTTACCCAAAATCCTGTTCAGCAGAAGGTCTCTGGCTTTACTGGAGACGAGGCGTGTCGTCACGAAACCTCACGCAAACACACACAGAGTGAGTTTCCTACAGTAAGGTTACGTGACGCACACCGACCGGCACACCTGCTGAAGAAACGAGTTCAGGACAAAAGACATTCAGAAACTCTTGAGCAGTTTCTTTCTCGACATTGTTACTTTTGTTGTTTTCATAGCGTAAATGTGTTCAAAATGTAGTCATTAGAACTGAAAATATAAGACTGTTTATGATTCTAGTAAACACACATTATTATAATACAGCAACAATAATTACTCTTTGATAAATTTATTATTTTTTATTATTATTTTGAATTTTCCATTTTAATTTTAGTTGTTTTCTGTTATTTTGTAATGCGTTTGTGTCATTTATTGTTTGTTAATATGTCTAAATATTTTTTACATTAATTTTATTTCAGTTTTAGTAATTTTAGTAATCAGGTTAATCTAAATGAAAAGATATGTTGCCTTGGCAACTAGCTGAAATAAAATGTTTACATTTTTAATATTCTATTCAGTTAATTAAAAATATAACATTTTTGCCAAATGGTTCTAGTAAACATTCATTATAATACACCAACAATATTATATTGATTGATATTTGTATTTTTTTCTGAACAGCATCTTGATAAACTTGGATATTTTTTATAGTATCAAGATTATTATTCATGGTTTAATTTTAATTTTAAATTAAACTTTTAGTAATTTTGTTGTGTGTTTTTGTATTTTTATTATTATTATTTCTTAATACACTGTAAAAATACACGGTTTCAACTAATTATTATTTAGTAACTAGCTCCACAGAAATTTTAAAGTGTTATCTGAATTGTTATTTTTTAGTTGGCTCAACCTTTACTGAACTAATTTTATAGTCCATTCAACTAAAATGTTTTAATTGGTCAAACGTTTAGAAGATACAGCAAGTTATGTCAATTAAAATGTAACCGTTTACTCTATGTGTTTTATATGTTACCTCAACTAAAATGTATTATTTGGGCATCATAAAAATTTGCTGGGGAACTACATAAACATATTTTTATAGTTTAACAAAATTATTAAAAATGATTAACTGGTGTTTATCAATCACTAAAAACACACTTTACAACACATAATAGCTTTTATTTAATAACAATCTCCATTTATAACATTCTTCATACAAACTAAACATACAGGAATGAAGAAAAATGGCCTGACGGTCAGTAAATCAACAGCAAATTTTCATTTGTGGGTGAACTATCCCTTTAAAGCTCCTGTTGACAAACATTACATCTGTAATACAACTGCAAAATTCAGTTTAAACTTTGATGAACTAAGAAAAAAACTAAAGCTAAACAAAATGTTAGCAAACAAACATTTACAAATATTATTACTGTTCACAACTGCATCTTTAAAATGAGGCAGAAGTAAAAAAAAAAAAAAAAAAATCACCTTTATTTACATAGTGCTTTATACAATACTGATTGTGTCAAAGCAGCTTTACAGAGTCAAACAGGAAAATAGTTTGTCAATAATGACTCGTCATTAACGAGTCATTTTTCCAGTTAAAGTCAGTTCATTGGTGATTCGGTGTTGACATCATCCAGTTTAGCTCTCTTCCAATAATGTCTGTGCAATCAGCCAAGCGTCCCCAAATAAGCAAGCCAAAGGCGACAACGGCAAGGACCCAAAACTCCATCGGTGACAGAGATTGAATAGAAAGCCTTGGGAGAAACCAGGCTCAGTCGGGGCCAGACGAAACCAGCATGGTGTGGCTTAATTCTAGGCTGCAACACAGGTCAGATTGAGCAGAGGACTCGTCTGGTTCTCGTGGTGAAGGGGTCTTCGGAGGGGATCTGTCTCTGGAGCTCATCTAGCTGACATGGTCTCCGCTGACATTCAGGGCTGTAGAGGTCATCTCTAGGTTCTGATCCACCATCTGATCTGGATTCAGACTGTAAACACATTTGTTCTTTTTTTTCTGTTTATCCCCATTTTCTGTTTGAATTTTACTTTTAGTTACATTATTAGCAAATTTGTTGGGTGCTTTCATCATTTTTCTTAGTTATTGTTTTTTTTTTTAATGTCTAAATAATTTGTATTACTTTTATTTTAATCAAGTTGAATTACACAAAATGTAATATTTTATTTCAGCTAGTTGCCAAAACAACGTTTTAAATTTCAGTTAATTAAAAAATATAATAATTCTAGACTAAGGGTTCTATAAACAAATATCATATTCTTTGATAAACATATTTATTTGTTGTCTGAAATGCAGCATGATAAGCTTGTATATGTGAAATGAAAGACTTTGTGAGAAGGTTACGAGCAGTAACAGATATCTGGTGTTGCAATACTTTCTGTAACTGACTGAAGGAACGTATCCTGGCCTGCAGCTAAAACGACAAGCAATGTAATTATAGGGAGTATTTATATAAGAGCTGTTTGCTCAGGTGAATCTGAATTAGATCCAGAGATCTGAGCTCAGTTCTTCTTTGTGGTTTGAATGTGTGCAGGTGAGATTTCAACGACATCATTTCACAATCCATTATTCATGACTTTTACATTGTGTAAACTTTTACTGTAATACAAGAGTTGGTTTGCCAACCTTGAACAGCACGTCTTGACACTTCATATTTAAATGCACGTGAATGCAAAAGAGATTTAAGAACTGCAGCAAAGGGAAGATTTCCAGCGCAAATGATTTAAATTGTCTTCAATGGAAAAAAAGAAAATTAATTTGGAATGACATGAGGATGAATTAAGAAAGGAAGAATTTTTATAAAAATTCGAATTGTTTTGTTTTTTAATTTTAAATATTAAATTTTCCATTTTAATTATAGTTCAAGCTTTATGCATTTTGTTGTGTGTTTCTGTCATTTTTATAAGCTTTTTTCCCCCTAGTTTTTATTAATTTTATTTCCATTTTAGTTTGAGTTGTTTTAGCATTTTGGCAACTAGCTGAAATAAAATTTCTAATTTTTATGCAGTTAACAATTTTTTTTATTTCAAGTAATGAAAATATTTTTAATGGTTTTAATTACCTATAAAAACACAAAACAATACTGATTAAATAGTAAATAAGAGTAAATAACATTCTGCAGAAAACTTGAATGACGTTTACTTGTTTCTATGCAGTTACTAACCTTGAAGAAACTGGAAGAAATTTTGTTATTTATTTTGAGGACCTTTCCTTGTCAGTGTTGTTTATATCACTGACACTATTATACTTTTTTTTTCTTTTTTTAATTGAATTAATTTTTATTTTTGTATTTTCCGTTTGCATTGTAATTTAAAAGTTTTAGCAATTTTGTTGTGGTTTTTGTCATTTTTATTAGTTATGAAAAAGTTCTGAAAGTTTTCTGCACATTCAAAACATCCAATTTTTTTTAGATTTTTTTAAATATATTTTTCTTGGATATGCACCAACGTGCCATTTTATAATTTTGTAAACATTGGGCGAACATTACTTTTGAAAGTTCTCTGAACGTTCTGAAACGCAGTAACACTTACAAAATGTTAGATGAACATCCAACTAAAACGTTTCAGAAAAAATAAACTCCCCCCAAATCAATGTATACATAACGTTTATGTGCAAATATTTTGAGAACATTAGAAAAGACGGATTGAACGAACGTTCTTTTAATGTTACTGAAGAACGCTTGTTCATAACTTGTGAGAATGTTCCTGGTTACCTGCACAGGTGTTCTGAGGAGTTTCTAAGTGCACTGAAAAAAAAATGATACTTAACTTTTTTTAAGGTAAGTGGTTGCAAACAATTTATTTTAGGTACATTTAAATAAAAAAAATAATGCTGAGTTAGTCAACTAAATTTGTTTATTTAAATGCAGCTAAAATAAATTGATTGCAACCACTTAAAAAAATGTAATTGAATAGTGAATTCGATGAATATTTTTTCTCACTGGTTCAAGTCCTGCACCTTGAAGTCTGTGATTTTCTGGTTTAGATCTGCCTCCCAAGACAAAAAAACATAAGACAAACGCATCGATTTTAACCATCATGTGATGCGGTGTCTTATTTAAATGGGATTGTGTATAATCAGAGCTAAAGCTCATGTGCTTGTCTGTAGTGACTCTGCTGATGTCAGAGGGTCAGTATGTTCTCAATCACGGCCAGCATCTGTTGAGGAGGTTAAAAACGCTCAGATTAAGACAAGTTGATTTGATGAAGGTTACGCTGATTGTTCAGATTCTTCCTTCTATAATCCACATCATCAACTCATGTGATGCTCTGCATGGAGAGCAAGAAAAATGATGGAAATGCAAAGGTTAAAAAGGGAAAAAAGGAGTTTAAAAGACGCAGAAAATAAACAAGTGTTTAGTAATTGTTCAGCAAGTGTTACAGAGACAAAGAAGTGAGTCATATTTATTCTCAGCTTTGCTGAGTTTTATGTAAATGGGAGATTAATGTAATCTCAACCGCAGGGCTGCAAACGCATATCTGCTCTCTTCTGCTTCCCTTCCACCAGGAAATTGTTGTTTTGTTACAGCAATGCTGATCATCTGCACTAATTACTCATACGCTCTAATGCACATTTATATCTACAGTACATTCATCAGGGTCTCTGATTATTTTTTAATCTCTAAAGAAATGTTTACAGACTAAAAAAAGTTCTTGATAAGCAGCATATTCTATGCTGAATCCAGATTTTTAATAGTGAACACTCTACGTACATAATCATATACATTAGATTTAATTACATTGCAAATACATATACATTAGGTTTAATAATTTAGCAGCCACTTTTATGCAAAGTGACTTATAATACCACAAATGATTTGCATTAAGTGTAATGCACAGGCATAGAAAAGCTAGAAGAGAATTAAAAATGAAGAAATGTAGAGGAAAAGGAATTAATTATATGCATTTAGAATTGTTAAGTATTATCAGCATTATTATTTTTCATGTCATGCTGATGTTTTCTTAACCGCAAGAAATAACTCAGCCCAAAACTATTTAAACGTCTAAAAACATTTAACTTGCAAATGAGTTGTTTCTAGACACGCCTCCTGGCTCGCTGGTTGGTCGCGCCGGCCCTCATTAGCATGCAGTGGGCGTGTCCGCAGCGTGTCTGTCAGATGAATGAGTAGAGCGCTTCAGTCGCGCATCGGGCAGCGAGCGAGAACTCAGCCGCTCACCGGCGCTCAGAATGCGGCTGCTACTGTAAACTCATCCCGCTCCCGTTCCCTGTGACGCCAACACTGAACGGGAAACATGTGGAACACTAAAAGAGGAACCTGCCTGCACAGCAAAGGAGAGTTATGGGTAAGTTTCTTACACTTATGAAAACTGCATTTCTCATGACAGCGAATTCTCTTAACAGAAAATCATTGGTAACTCTTTATAATATCTTTAAATAATCCAAAATTATTATATCATCCAAATTCATCCGATGATTTATTGAGATAGGCATGTGAATCAAAGTCAAATAAGTATTTGGAAGGATTGCACAATAAATTTGGATCATATTGTTTTAAACAAATTATACCAGGATATTCAGTGATTTATAAAGCACGTGTTATGATTTCGTTTACAGGTTCACTGCAGTCCCTTGTACAGTGATATCCATATTTTCTGTCAAAATTTCTTTGCTATTAGTTACAATTGTGGTACCACCACTCTCCTCCAAATACACACACAAACAGAGAGAGAGAGAGAGGGAGAGAGAGAAACTATATGCTGAAGCTATGACAGAAATTATGGTTATCATGATAAATAATTGGGTAAATATTTTGTTATATCAGTAAGGGTGGATGTAGATTTAGTCCAACCATCTTCCCAGCACACACATACAGTAATGTTAAACCCAACTGCTTCTGATGTGCTTAATGAATCATTTATATGCAAAAGATATATGCAGTAAATATATACATTGCTTCCCTGACCATTTTCATGTATACTTACCATTTGATTCTGATGCATTTTTACATATACTTATGTTGCTTCTTATTTAAATAGTTTTTCTGTTATTTATTTCAGGGTTTGTTCATCCTCCTCTTGTACACCAGTCCCCCCTCCTGCTCGTCAAATTTCAGTCACCTCATCTATAAAATAAAAGAAGGATTACCTAAAGCGATACTCATAGGGGCTATCGGTGCAGACTTAAATTTGGATCTTTCTGTCAATCCTCCTCGTTCATTCAATCTGGAGCTAAAGACGGCCAGCCAGCAGTATGTGAATCTGAATAACACGACGGGGGAGCTGTTCACATCTGCTGTGGAGATTGACAGAGAGGCTCTGTGCGCGGAGTCCCACGAGGGCCAGGGCTGCGCAATCTTTCTGGACGTGCTAATCCTTCCTCAACAGTACTTTCAGCTGGTTAAGGTTAAAATTATTATTGAGGATGTGAATGACAACCGCCCGCATTTCCCTGTTGATGAAATCAGGGTGTCTGTGCCGGAGAACGCACCTGTTAACGCAAGGTTTGCGGTGGAGCAATCCGCAGTAGATCCCGACATTGGGATTCACAGTGTTCAAACATACTGGCTTGTTAATGACTATGGAGTTTTCACATTAGATGTAGAGGAGAACGAAGGCGGTGAACTGACGCCCTTTCTCATCATTACCGAGTCTCTTGATAGGGAGACACAAGCTGAGTATGTGACTGACATTATAGCCGAGGATGGTGGCTCTCCGCCGCTTCTAGGCACTGCGACTTTAAGGATTATCATCACAGATGTCAACGACAACTGCCCCAAGTTTACAGAGTCGCTAGTGAACGTTACTCTTTACGGAAACGCTACTAAGGGCATGCAACTGGCTCGTCTACAAGCCTACGATCCAGACGAGGGAGCCAACGCTTTGATCACGTATGCCTTCAGCGAACGGGTCACCCAGGAAAGCAGAAACCTGTTTCATTTGGATACAAACACTGGGGTTCTTAAACTAGCAGGAAAGATTGACAACAACACCGGAAAACTCTTCAAACTAATCGTGCTGGCCAATGGGCCGACATGTATTCCAGAAGTTGCAATGGTTACCGTTCACGTCATCAAACAGCTCTCCGGGCCTCCGGCGGTTGTCCCTCGTTACATTGCTTCAGAGAAGGACGGTGTTGTGAGTTTAAGTGAATCAGAGCCACCGTTTTCACCCATTGCTTTTTTTACCATCAAAAACACGGAGCCACAACAGAAGATAGAGTGTATTCTTGAAGGTGCAGGGCCGTTTAGGCTTGTACCGTATGAGCGTTTTAAAAACGAGTACCTGTTCGAGACCACCGAGCTATTGGATTATGAGCAGCAACAGGATTATGAAATGGTTATTGTGGTACGTAACTCTCATGGATTAGTAGTTAACACCGTAGTGAAGGTCCATGTGTTGGACGTTAACGACAATGCTCCGGTTTTCAAGCAATCTTTCATGGATCTCACAGTGGAGGAGAACAACCCACCAAATACATTCCTCGTTCAGCTTCAGGCCACCGATGCAGATAGTGAAAGCAGAGGCGAGGTGTATTACCTACTCGGTGCCGACGCTCCCACCATTTTTGACTTGGATAGGTCAACCGGGGTACTGACGGTGTCCACTTCTCTTGACCGAGAGGAAAAAGAGACGTATCGTTTCATGGTGCGAGCCGTAGACCGCGGCACGCCAAGAAAGGAGTCAATCGCCACTGTTATTATCAACGTCCAGGATCGGAATGACAACAGTCCAAGGTTCATCAACAAGGACTTCACCTTCTTTGTGCCAGAGAACTTTCCAGGTTTTGGGGAAATTGGCGTTCTTACTGTCACAGACGCGGATGCTGGGGAGAACGGCTGGGTGGCGTTGTCCATCCTTAATGGGAGCGACATCTTCGTGATTGACACCGGACGAGGAGCATTGCGAGCCAAGACCCCTCTGGACCGGGAGCAACAGGGAACGTATTATGTTTGGATCGAGGCAATTGACGGAGGCGAACCTGCTCTTTCTTGCATCACAATGGTGACTGTTCTCCTCCTGGATGTCAACGATAACCCTCCAACTGTTCTTTTCCCCCAGTCCAACCAGTCATACATGTTGGTACTTCCCAACACGCTTCCAGGAACGTCTATAACGGAGGTCTACGCGGTGGACCGGGACACAGGAATGAACGCTGTTATTGCGTACAGCATCATCAAGAGAACGGATGGAGAGCCAGGTTCGTTTGACATCGACCCCTACACTGGAAACATCACCTTGAGGAAAGCCTTGAGCAATCGAGGCCTTTACAGTTTGTGGGTCAAAGTCAGAGACCACGGTCAACCAGAACTCTACTCTACCGTACTGGTCAACCTGTTTGTGAATGAGACAGTCAGCAATGAGACCCTCATTCAGAGTTTGTTGCCCAGAAGTGTAGATATTGACCATGGTGAGCTTCCTCCTGATAAGGAAGGGAGGAAGGGTGAACAAGTGCCAAACATGTGTGGCGAGTACCAAGTGTTACTGCTTGCATTGACGGCTATCTGCTTGGGATTGTTTCTGACCGTTGTGTCGTTGGTGACGTACATTTGCTGTAAGAAAAGAAAACCGAAAAAGAAGAGGTTAGACATTGAGATTCCTTTAAAACTCAACCATGAAATGGTGGACAAGAACCCAATGGAGATTTCAAACATCTGACACTGCAACTGCTTGTACTGCCCAAATTAATCTGTTTACAGTGTGTTTTGTGCATCTTAATATCTCTTAAGTATATGATTTGAAAATACGATGTATATATTGTGCATACAGTATGTTTTATAACTATGATGAAATCTACAAATATATATATATATATATATTGACAAGATCGAAATATGAAGATTTTGCTATTTGCATTTGCCGCCCAGAATGCTTTTAAATGTCATTTATCTTACAATGGTGCCCTCGGCAGTGTGTTGTGTCAAATTGTCAAACCTCTTTTATATGCCTGTCTCTGAAGCCCAACGCAGTTCTCTACACGAACATTGTTCTCCCCATGGAAAGCTGTTCGCTTTCAGATGTAATGCTCCTTATGTTTGTCATCATCCTTCTGAAAATGAAGTCCAAAGGAGATGAGGAGTCAATGCCACATTGATTCCTCAACTGTTTCTTGGTTATTAACAGGTGGTTGTTGTACATTTTGTGTTTTCTATAGGATACTAGGCTAGTGTGCAATGTCCTAATGAGTTTCTTGAACCCCAGAATTTCTTGGTTCCTCCAAATGGTTTCTGTTTGTGATGACTTTTGTGCACCCAGCTCAAAAGCTTTCTTCAAAGCAGCTAAGGCTACATTTCTCTGATCTCATTTCTGTGTAAGCAATGAATTCATGAACATTAAAGTGCTTTATTTTCTTATTAATAGCTTGGATATGATTTTCTTTCATGTATTATAGACTAAACCGGTATTAGATATGGACATGACTCAGCAGTTGTGTTGCAGCAGTCGTTGCTCAAAAAGTTAATCTACTAAAGCATTTAGTAGATTCATTTAATCATAAGTAGAATTCTAAAAAACGATCTCAGTGGTTGATTTGACTGTGTCTAAATGTTGTTTATACAGTAAATTGAAGTGCTTCTTTCTTGGAATGTGTTTGTACACAAAGTATTGCAGTTTTCTTTGGAAAAGAGATAATGCAAAGGGTTATCAGGAAAATGGGTAATCAGTCTCATCAGAGACCAAACCGCAAAGCTATTTACATCAAAAAACGGCATTCGGTGACTCAAGATGAAGATATAGTAGTGTGCTGCTGGTGCCAAAAACAATGAAAGAGAACTTGTGCGATTACATTCTATTAAAGAACTCTCGTATATGTGCTTCAACACATGAAAGTTGAAGTCAAACAATGTTAATTTCACCATAATCGTGTTCTTTTCAAGCAGCTAGCATTACACAAAGCATTTGGAGAGCTTTTTGGTTGTGGTGTGGTTGGCATCTCTTTCTGCTCTTTTTAATCTACCTCTTTGTGTCGGACCAATAAGATCGCTTCTCCAGTGTCCCGACCCATTACAGAGGTCAGATCAGGAGTGTGTGTTTAGCTTGTCCTCGCTCGTGGAACACCATTCAGCTCTCTAAAACAGACAAGCTTGGCATAGCCACTCGCCACTTCTATTATTCCAAAAACCAGTTCGGTTTCATTTTTCCCTTTCTCTCTCTGGAACTCTCTGAAATGCTCACAATAGAAAGCAGTCATTTAAAACCACAAGAAGCCGGAGGACAGATAATGTATCGAGGCTTTGCAGTGCACAGGTTGCAAGTAGGGCCTGTCACCTGGGGTCAGATTCACTGCTTAATCTGCTTACTTCACCAGCAACATGTGTTCACAAACCAGCAGGAGACTGAAATCCACCAGCACGCATTTAAGAATCTATGGGTCAAGCTTCAGATTAAAGAAAAAAATTATGTTGCGCATTATTAAATTCTTTGAAACTGGTGGTGTTGTTAGCAATGCCAAAGTCGTGGGTTCGATTCCCAGGGATATTTATATAATATATTCCCCAAATACATTGTAGTTTGCGTTGGATAAAAAACATTTGGCAAATGCATAAAAGCATTACCGTAGCATGGCAACCAAACCAACCAAGGCGAGCCTTGACATTGCCAGTGATTTAAAGTGACCAGAAATCCTTTATTTTTAATGAGTCACACTGAGTGAAGAGTGTGAGCAGTGTTGGCTCATTTGCATAAAGTTGAACTCTTCTCAACATTGTTGCATCAGCAATGGAATTTGAAGTTGACTTTCTGACAAGTTATTCAAGTTCAAAGTCAACTTCACAATGCAATGTCTTGATGAGCGGCATGAGTTCAAAGTCACATAAACAGTACATAAAAAGCAGTCAAAATAGCTTCTTTGATTGTCAAAGGAACATTCAAGTTCAGTCAAAATATGCCACTTGCAGTATAGACATACACATATTGGCTGAACTGTTTCAGAAGTCATATCTCATGAGCTCTGCTGTCTCCACTCCCATTTCCTGACATGACAAAATGAAAATGACCAAAAGAAATGAATAAAAAAGTATTAAATTTGAAGCAATTTCAGATTTATAATCAAGGAAATGTGACTGATGCTTGTGCAAAACTCAACACCATGATGCAAGGTGTTCTGAGTTTTTTTAAGTGCTTTGCTATGCAGTTAATAGGCCATTATTATGTGGTTACTTACTGGCCCAATTACATTTACATTTCTGCTTTTAAAAATGTTAAGTGGCTTACATTGCATTAAAGGTATGCATTCATATTTTTTCAATTCTTGTTTCCTCTGGGAATCAAACTCATGACCTTGCTGTAGGTAGTGCCATGCACTACTGTTTCAGCTACAGGAAAGCCCCAATGACGTTTATGTAATTTGGTAGACGGTTTTACCCAAAGCAAATTACATTGCATTCAGTGTATACATACTGGTGCATCTCAATAAATTAGAATGTCGTGAAAAAGTTAATTTTTTCTTGTAAGTTATTTCAAAAAGTGAAACTTCCATATATTTTAGATTCATTGCATGTAAAGTAAAACATTTCAAAAGTTTTTTTTGTTTTAATTTTGATGATTAGAGCTTACAGCTCATGAAAGTCAAAAATCAGTATCTCAAAATATTAGAATATTTACATTTGAGTTTCAATAAATGACCATCCCTACAGTATAAATTCCGGGTACCTCTTGTTATTTGAACCACAATAATGGAGAAGACTGCTGACTTGGCAATGATCCAGAAGACGAACATTGACGCCCTCCACAAAGAGGGTAAGTCACAGAGGGTCATTACTGAAAGGTGTGGCTGTTTACAGAGTGCTGTATCAAAGCATATTAAATGCAAAGTTGACTGGAAGGAATCATTTGGATAGGAAAAGGTGCACAAGCAACAGGGATGACTGCAAGCTTGAGAATACAGTCAAGCAAAGCCGATTCAAACACTTGTGAGAGCTTCGCAAGGAGTGAACTGAAGCTGGAGTCTTCAGGAAAAGGGCTACCAAGCCACTTCTGAAGCAGAGACAACGTCAGAAGCGTCTTACCTGGGCTGTGGAGAAAAAGAACTGGACTGTTGCTCAGTGGTCCAAAGTCCTCTTTTCAGATGAAAGTAAATTTTGCATTTCATTTGGAAATCAAGGTCCCAGAGTCTGAAGGAAGAGTGGAGAGGCACAGAATCCATGTTGCTTGAAGTCCAGTGTAATGTTTCCACAGTCAGTGATGATTTGGGTTGCCATGTCATCTGCTGGTGTTGGTCCACTGTGTTTTCTGAAGTCCACAGTCAACGCAGCCATCTACCAGGAGATTTTAGAGCAGTTCATGCTTCCTTCTGCTGACCAGCTTTTTAAAGATGCTGATTTCATTTTCCAGCAGGACTTGGCACCTGCCCACACTGCCAAAGGTACCAAAAGCTGGTTCAATGACCATGATATTGGTGTGCTTGATTGGCCAGCAAACTCGCCTGACCTGAACCCCATAAAGAATCTATGGGGTATTGTCAAGAGGAAGATGAGAGACACCAGACCCAACAATGCTGAAGGCCACTGTCACAGAAACCTGGGCTTCCATTCCACCTCAGCAGAGCCACAAACTGATCACCTCCATGCAACGCCGAATTGAGGCAGTAATTAAAGCAAAATGAGCCCCTACCAAGTATTGAGTACATATACACTAAATGAACTACTTCAGTCTGTGTGCATTGAATTTATTTAATACACAGTATTAAATTACTGAGTTAAATTACTGAAATAAATGAACTTTTCCATGACATTCTAATTTATTGAGATGCACCTGTACAAGTCTTGTTTTCACTTGACCTTTACTGTTTGAGTTACAGGAAAACCCCATTACTTTTACTTTTTTTTTTTTTTTTGCATTTAACAAACACTTTTATCCAAAGTGACTTGCACTGCATTCACATTTACATTTTATCATGAAAGACCCAATTACTTTTACATTTATGCTTTTAACGCTTTTATCCAAAGCAACTTACAATTTATTCAAGGTATACATTTGATCAGTTAATGCATTTTCTAGGAATCAAACCCATGACCTTGGCATTGCTTTGAGCTACACAAAAGCCCCAATTACTTTCACATGTATGCTTTTAACACTTAAACAAAGCAACTTGCATTGCATTCAAGGTACCATTCTATCAGTTCCTGTTTCCCTGGGAAACGAACCTACAACCTTGGTTTTACTAATGCCATGCTCTGCTGTTTGGGCTATAGGAAAACCCCAATTACATTCATAATAATGTAAATAAAAGATGCTTTCATGCAAAGGGTATACATTTGATCAATTAATGCATTGCCTGGGAATCAAACCCATGACCTTGGCATTGCTAATAGCATGATCTAATGTTTGAACCACAGAAACGCAAATCAATTAAAGTCTCTAGACATGGTTCAGGTCTCAGATTTCTTTGCCCATTTTATGGTCTACCAGGTGAAGTTGATTGTTAAGAAAAATATCAGCACTGCAAAAAGCTTCGGGATTTTATGTCTGTAGCTTAAACTAAAGTTTAATAGCATTAGAGGTTTGTTCAAATCACTAACCCTAAATATGAGCCATAATAACTGATGCTAAAAACTATGCTGCATGCATGCACCGATTCAATAAACACATCTAAATACATTCAAATGAAACTGAAATCACATCCCTGTCGAGCAGTTTGCACAAAAATATCAATAATAGAAGAATGTCATACTGCAGAAGTACACTATAGAATATGCCTTAAACATATTATGCAAGAACAAAATAAGAGTGCAGTGCAGTTTTGATATTCAATACAGTGTACATCCATTATGATGGGGTTTGATCGGCTCACATTTAATCTGAGCTTTCCTCTGTGTTGATTACTCATGTCACTCTATAAGTATGTGTGTATGTTCTCACTCCTCCAGCATACAATCGGCTTTCCTCTCCGCTTTCCCACCTGGCCAGACGGTTATGTGCCTCTCGTGGCCCCAGATGGCCCTCCGCATCTGCTCAACGGCGACCAACACAAACAGAACATTAGCCTGGAGACGTACGGCCTGATTGCGCTCGTTGTGGTGATGGAGGACCTGTGAGAGACCCACAACAAACAGCCTCTGATTAATAAAATACACTTTATTCCCTTTCTGCTCCAGCTCTCCATCTGATTGCTGCTTGGAGAGAAATGTGCAGCTACCAAAAAGAGCTGTTCAAATTTAATTAAAGCTCTTTTGTCCGTTGGGCTTATAATGTTTAAAGTACAACTGCTATCATTTTTCTTGGTGTTGAGTTTGCATGCAATATCATTTTCTCCAATCTTGGCACTGTAAGCGCTTCTCGAGAACCTGACCAGCATGTTTTTGAAGTGGTTGGTGGCCTTTCACGACTTTTGACACTGTTTACCATTCCAAATAACACGATAGCTATCTACTTTGCAGACAGAAGGTGCTTCAAAATGACTCACTGCCTCTGAATCATACGCACAGCCGCAGATTTACCTTTCAGATTATGAGGTGCGACAATGCGGCGGAATCCAAACCAAATGCATCTGCAAAGCAGCACATGGAAATGAGAGATGGTTACACTACAGTCGCAAGTTTGGAAAGTGCATTTCATTCTGACTATTAAATGACAAATGCAATTTTAAAATTTCAATTGCTACCAAAGTTTTAATGCTCACCGAGGCTGCATTTCTTAAGTAAAAAATGTGAAATATTATTATAAATTAACATTACTGCCTTCTATGTTTATATATGTTAAAATGCAATTTATTCCTGCAATGCAAAGGTGAATTTTCAGCATCATTACTTCAGTCTTCAGTGTCACATTATCCTTCAGAAATCATTCTGATATACTGATTTGCTGCTCAAGAAACACTTCTGATTATTATCAATGTTGTATACAGTTTGGTTGATTCATAGTTTTGTGGAAATCATGATACATTTTATTTTTAGGATTCTTTGATGAATAGAACGCTCAAAAGATCAGCATTTATTTGAAATAATATCTTTTGTAACATTATAAATGTCTTTACTGTCACTTTTGATCAATTAAATGCATCACTGCCAAATAGAAGTAAAAAAAAATAAAAATCTTACTGACCACAAATGTTTGAATGGTAGCGTACAGTATGCATACAGGATACGAAAAATAAATCACCTTTTTGTTTATTTACAGGCGGTTCATGCCTTACATAAAATACTGAGACAGTATGATGGTAGCATAATCAGATGCCACCATTTGTGCCATCACAAGTGTTTTTGATAACCAGATGGCAACAAATAGTGCCAAGTTCAAAGAATACCATTATATTGGCAAGTATGTTTTTCTACGTGATCTGATCTGTGCATATGGGGGTAAACTATCTTATTTTCCTAATCTATTTAAGTTAGCATGAAACTGTTTTACTTCTTAAGTAAGTGTGTATCTCATATCTGAATGTAAATTTGCAGTGTTGTTGATAATCTACTCTTCTTTTGCCCTGGTGAGTTACGTTTAAGAAAATCAGGAACATTAAGAAAGTCATTCTTTTTCATATTTAAACATCTGCATTTCCCTCTAGCTCATTACTGTCAGTTTGCTTAAACTAACATCTGAACCTCAGTTAAAGCTCTAGTGAAGGTGCAAACACAGGAAATGACATCAGCCTGACCTCATAACTCACCAAATCCTCTGATCTCTCCACAAACATGATGTCCGGTCTGCTTTTCTTGGCTCCGCTGAAGGAACTACAAACATTTTTGTTATTATTTCATTACATTTCATCTGCTAATATTTTTGTAGAACAGATATGTGATGTGTCTTTTATAAACATTAATATGAAGTTTTGCTGTTGGTCACATCCTGTTGTGTGAAAGGAATAGTTCAACCAGAACATTTGCTGAAAATGTCCTCACCCTCAGGCCATCCAAGATGTAGATGAGCTTGTTTCTTCATCAGGTTTGGAGAAATGTAGCATTGCATCAGTGTCTCAGCAATGGATGCTCTGCAGTGAATGGGTGCCGTCAGAATGAGCGTCCAAACAGCTGATAAAAACATCACAATAATCCACACCACTCCAGTCCATTAAGTAACCTCTTGAGAACCCAAAAGATGCATGTTTGTAAGAAACAAATCCATCATTAAGACGTTTTTAACTTCAAACCTTTGCTTCCGGCTAAAATACTATAATCCATAATAACGCTTCCTCCGGTGAAAAAGTCTTATCTCCTGATGTCTCTCACATCAAAATTCACTCACATATTTGTTTAGAGCTGTTTTGGCTTGTAAACGGTGCTTGATCTGTGCAGATTTCTCTCCTGATTCAGACACAACCATTTTTCCTAGAGGATGCGTTATTATGGATTATGCACTCTCAGAAATAAAGGTACAAAAGCTGTCACTGGGGCGGTACCTTTTCAAAAGGTACATGTTTGTACCTAAAGGGTCCATTTTGGTACTTTAAAGGTACATATTAGTACTTAAAGCGTACATATTTGAACCTAAGGCGCTGTTTTCTGGAGTCAGCAGTTAAAAACATCTTAATGATGGATTTATTTATTTCAAACACACAGCTTTTATCATCTCAAGAGGTTACTTAATGGACTGGAGTGGTGTGGATTATTGTGATGTTTTAATCAGCTGTTTGGACTCTCATTCTGACGGCACCCATTCACTGCAGAGCATCCATTGCTGAGCAAGTGATGCAATGCTACATTTCTCCAAATCTGATGAAGAAACAAACTCATCTACATCTTGGATGGCTTGAGGGTGAGCACATGTTCAGTAAATTCTCCTTTTAGCTGAACCATTTCTTTAAGAACAGCACAGCAGATCCTGTACCGTGTGTGTGAGCGTTTGACAGCGTGCCATTCTCTTCCTTTGGAAAGTGCTGGATCTGAAATTACGTTCAATTATTAATCGTGTAGACAGCAAGTAATTACTATCAGTCATGGGCCGATCCCGTTTCCAGATTGGCCTTATAGTTCCTCCTATGCTTTGAATCCAAACAAATGCGGGCACACAATGCCGCTCGGTCTCCGGTTTCAGAGTCACGGACCGCGCCGCTGTCCCCCGCCGGGCCGTTATGACACCGGATCCACCTTCATCTTCTCACTCCTGTCTCCGCACTTCAATAATGCATTCAGATATTATTCTCCTCCCCAAAATCTCGGCCTTTGATCTAATAGGTCTTTCAGACCCGTGATGCAATAGAAAATAATCCAATCCAAGCCTTTTGATCCTCGTCCGGATTATGTTGCTGATTTCTTTCCCGTTTCCCACTCCGTCTCTCTCAATATCTCTCACTGCCTCGGTGTATGTGAAGATGATGGGCTAATTCAGTGTCTGTGAAAGCTTTGTGGCTTCGTTTTAAGGCATAATGGCTGTTGTCAGGGCAGGAACGGGGCCAGAAGCCCCAGCTGCTTGTTCTCTTGTGGACTATTCATTTGTTTAGTTTGTTTAGTTAGTCATATCAAACTTTGTAACCTATTGACTACTGGTTATTGTCTGTTATTGTAAGAGAACTGAATAGACGTAATCAGCGTTTGTAAAGCTGACTGTATGTTTTGTTTATGTTGGCTACATTCACACACTGCAGATAAATGGAAAGTATTTTATGCACATCATCAATTCTGACTTTTTTCTTACAATTATGAGTTTTTAATTGCACAATTCTGTCTTTTTCTCACGATTCTGAGCAAGGTTATTTTCGTAAACGAAAACTGAAACTAAGACTAAAACTATTGGCCAAAAATCATTTTCGTAAACTGAAATAAAATTACAATTTCTGAATAAATGAAAAACTAAAACTAAACTAAACTAACAACTGAAAAACTAACGAAAATAAAATAATAATTAGCAAAAATAAATAATCGTGTTCGTGATTTAATAAACTGTCATTCTGTGGCAGAAAATCGGACCTGTGGTTGTTGAGGGAAATAGATGGCGCTTCACGCACGTGAGCTGCGTCCTAAGCAGCTATTCACAGAGAATGCGTTTTTGCATTTAAAGGAACACTCCACTTTTTTTGGAAATAGGCTCATTCTCCAACTCCCCCAGAGTTAATAAGTTGAGTTTTACCGTTTTTGAATCCATTCAGCCGATCTCCGGGTCTGGCGATAGCACTTTTAGCATAGCTTAGCATAGATCATTGAATCCGATTAGACCAGTAGCATCGCGTTCAAAAATGATCAAAGAGTTTCGATAGTTTTCCTATTTAAAACTTGACTCTTCTGTAGTTATATCGTGTACTAAGACCGGCGGAAAATGAAAAGTTGTGATTTTCTAGGCTGATATGATTAGGAACTACTCTCATTCCGGTGTAATAATCAAGGAACTTTGCTGCGGCAGCAGGCGCAGTGATATTACGCAGCGCCTGAAAGTAGTCCCCGGCTATATTATAACTAGTTACCTAGCTGGGGACTACTTTCAGGCGCTGCGTAATATCACTGTGCCTGCTGCGGCCATGGTACAGCAGCAAAGTTCCTTGATTATTACGCCGGAATGAGAGTATAGTTCCTAGACAAATCGGACTAGAAAATCGCAACTTTTCATTTTCCGCCGATCTTAGTACACGATATAACTACAGAAGAGTCAAGCTTTAAATAGGAAAACTATCGAAACTCTTTGATCATTTTTGAACGCGATGCTACTGGTCTAATCGGATTCAATGATCTATGCTAAGCTATGCTAAAAGTGCTATCGCCAGACCCGGAGATCGGCTGAATGGATTCAAAAACGGTAAAACTCAACTTATTAACTCTGGGGGAGTTGGAGAATGAGCCTATTTCCAAAAAAAGTGGAGTGTTCCTTTAAAAAACAAGACGCAGCTATGAAATGGGAAATAACTATAAAATATGAAATGTGAAATAATAATAATGCACACCTTACAGCGCATGAACGTTTAAAAGCGTGCTTGTAATATAAAAATGAAATAGATCTTTTATATGTAGGCTATAAAATAATCTTTTATCTCACAACTCTCGTAATTACCGCTTTTATCGAGCATGAGGCGAATGGTGCTTCTCAAACGCAAGGCATCCTCAAATTATGATGATGCAGTACCGACTCGTTTTCTTTCAGTTTATTTTCGTGAATTTAAATGTGTGCAGCCTTCGTAGGATGCAGCCTTCTGTTTGAGAGGCACCCATAGCTTTGTTGAACTGAAAAAAGCTCTGAATGAGGAGTCGCTTTCTCTTGATGGAATCGATTCCAACCTTTGGAATCGACTCTCGATTCCCAATGCCTCGGAATCGATTCTTTTTGGAATCGATTCCCAGCTTGCTCATCTGAAGCGCGTGCGCGCTGGAGCGGCTCGTCAAAGTAAAGTGCAAACATAATTTAAATCACCATATCGCATTTATTTTTGAGTAGTATGAGGTTTCAAAGCATTTTAGATTGTTTCTTCTTATTGTGTACGTTCATAGAGGGAGACGGGACATACAGTGTGCACCGGTGGCTCGTATGTGCAAAAAATCCAACAAATTAATGCACTGAAAACACAGATGGACAAAAATAAAGTCTACAGAGTTTTAATGATGATTGCAAAGAACATGCCTGCGTCCCAATGTGCACACTGTCCATGCTAAATTATATGTGATTTTAGCCATTTTTTTTATACTATTTAGGGCAGATAGGGTGGATAGTATGCACATTGGGACGCAGGGCATGTTTCTTCAAATCCAGCACTGGAGGGCCATTGATCTGCAGAATTTAGCTCCAACCCTGATAAAAACTCAACTGCGTGATGCTGTCTAACTCTGAAAACCTTGATTAGCTTGTTGTTTGTGAACTATTGGCACATTAAATATGAATGAATATGAACATGAATATGAATTAATAAATTGTATACATATAAGTTGCATATTTTTGTTTTTTTGTTGAATTGCAAAGAATTATTTTATTGTCATTATTAAGAGGTTTACACAATAGTTAACTGTAAACTGCAAACATTCAACTTTGCTCAAATTAAATGTCTTGTTTGTCTTCTACTCTGGCAGTGTTCCATTAACTCTGTTAAACTATAATTACTAAAACTAAAACTGAAACTAATATATATAAAAACTAAATAGAAATGTGTTCACAAAATAAAAACTAAACTAAAACTAACAAAACCATTAATGAAACTAACTAAAACTAAACTGAAATGATAGGAAATTTGAAAACGATATTAAAATAAAAACTAATTTAAAAATTCAAGACTATAATATCCTTGATTCTGAGTTTGTATCGCACAATTCTGCCTTTTTATTAATGATTATGAGTTTGTATCACAATTCTGACTTTTTTCTTACAATTATGAGTTTGTATCGCACAATTCTGACTTTTTATTCGTGATTATGAGTTTGTATCAATTCTGACTTTTTTCTTACAATTATGAGTTTGTATCGCACAATTCTGAAATTTCTTCTCATGATTGTGAGTTTTTCTGATTTTTTTCCACCCCGTGATTCTGAGTTTATATCTCACAATTCTGACTTTTTTCTCACAATTCTGACTTTTTATTCGATTATGAGTTTGTATCAATTCTGACTTTTTTCTTACAATTATGAGTTTGTATCAATTCTGACTTTTTTCTCGCAATTCTGTTTCAATTCAGATTTTTTTCTTGCAATTTTGCTTTTATTTCTTACAAAGCTTCAATTCTGATAAAAAGTCAGAATTGTTAGATAAAACGTTCAGGCTATCTGTTCGAGTTTGATGCTGTCACACAAATCAAGGTCTGCAATATTTTATGTCAGATAAATGCTGCTTTGATAGATGAAACATCCATTTGATCTAATAATTAAATATTTAAAATATATTTCCCCACATTTCACCATCTTTGCAGTAGCTTAACTTCAACTGTTTTCAAAACTGTGTAATCTTTCCTGCTACTAGTAATGCCCTGCCCACTCTCTCATAGCATGAAAAAAACAATTCAGTCCCAATGCAGCATTTCACATCTTCCTTTGTGTGGTGAAATATTTAGTTAAATGCTGCTTTATTTAACTTTCTATAGTTTTATTTTAGTTTTTACACCCTGAATTTTAAGTAACAAAGTAACAATATGACTTGTAACTCTTTATAAGTAATGCAGTATTGTAACAAATCGTTTCACTGTATCATCACTTTATTGATTAGCTTCAATACTGATTGTTTTTAATCAACAACAATCTATAACTAGCACATAAGCAAATATTTACCGGCATCAAAAGAGTTTCTGCATCCCATCAACCTCTCTGCTTTGCAGAGTGTTCATAGCTTCTCATTTACATAGTAATGATGTTTTGTGGATTTCAGATGCATTATTCACTGTTTCCCAATGTTTTATTTTTCTCTGAATCTCTCTAAAGACGCACATAAATTCTCACAGGAGAGAAAATGTCTGGTGTTTAATACGACTGACTGCCATAAAAAGCCATAAAAACCATAATCAGCCTCCTGACAGCATAATGCATATTGGTGAAATATCTCTGGTTTTTTAATGCAGGCAGCTATAGTATCACCATAACCTCAGTTAATCCACAGGCAGATGATTGTGCTGGTAAAGGCCCCCCTGTGTGAAACCCGTCTAAAAGAAAGTTAAACCGCTGCTGCTTTGACCTATTTCTGTACCTCATTGTTCATACGACGCTTCTGGCCTTCACGCAACACAGTGCTGTCATTGTTGCTCCTGTTGCTGGAGTAAGTCTAGAATTTTAATTATACTAAATTATATTTTATATAAGATATACATTCAAATAATAACAATAACGATTAATAATAATAAAATGTAATTATACACAATTTACAATATAAAGTTGATCAAAATTAAAGTGTGTGTATATATATATATATATATATGATTTCAGAAGTAAAAATAAATCAAAATTAAAAAATAAATTACTATAAATAAATAAAAAATTATATATATATATATATATATATATATATATATATATATATATATATATATATATATATATATATTATTATTTATTATTTGTATTTATGAAATACTTTTGCATGCATGAATTTACAATTGTTATATATATATATATATATATATATATATATATATATATATATATATATATATATATATATATATATATATATAAATAATTGTAAATTCATGTATAAAAGTATAAATAATAATACAAATATTATATGTGTATATATATATATATATATATATGCGCACACACACACACACACACACACACACACACAACATAAATATAATATATAATATTTCAAATAATAGTTTTTCCTGCCTTTTTATGTTTAAGTTTTTTATTATTTTTTATAATTTAAATAAAATGATTTCTTGTATATAAATAATGTATCTGTGAACTGCGGATTACCACAGCAACTGATTAAACATAAACCTCAGTTGGCAAAAATCAAAATCAATCAAAAATCACATTTACAATAATGCACTTACAATGAAGGTTGAGATAATAGATTTCAAAAGCTCAGTCACGTACAACACTCTTTCAGCTATTGCTGTTTTGCTCCAAAGTCATTAATCCGTCTAAACCAGCGGTCCTGAAGCTAAAAAGACAACGTTGACAACTTCCCAGCTCACATGACATGCTTGTACAGAAGAATGAGTTCATATGAGCTGCACACTTCTGTAGACTTCCATTACTGTAAACACAACTTCAGAGTCTAAATGAGCGTGTGTGTTAATGGACTGCAGATGCACTACATAAAGCTTAATTTGTTTTGAACCGGAACATTATTTTAACCCTTCATTATTTTAACCCTCTGCATCTGTTGTGTGTGTCTGTGCGAGAGCTTATACTGAATGCAATCAGCAGCTAATGTACTGTAGATGTGAAGCTATAGCTGCGTTTAAATACAGATTATACACCCTGAATGTCAGATTAAGATTAACACTGCATTTCTGACGCTATTGTAACATGGAAATAAGATATTAAAGGAGCCCAATGCATCTAATATGAGTTGCATGCATTTTTCGAATTCATACAGCATCATAAAATCTCATAAAAAGCCTAAAATTGCCATGAAACAACATTCAGAACCCTTTTTACTAACTAAACAGAATATCTGATAGATGGACTCACCTTTGGGCTTTCAAACAAAAACCAGATTGATGTTTTTCACTTATTTAATTGGGACAAAGGTAGGCATTTTAACATGTAATTGACAGACTCCACTTGTCAAATAAAGTACTATCTTTTTTTAATGCACCGAAAACACAGAGTTTAATCAAAAGATGAAAATGTGTGATCCGTTTCATCTTTAGTATAGAATATTAAAAATGAACTTCATACTTCAAATACAGCGTGATGATCACTGAACTACTGAACACATTTATAAAAGGCATAATTCAGAAACCAAAGTCGTGCAATTTTAAAAGTATTCTTCATTTTTCTCTTTACGTTATAATTACATATTCCCTTTTTTCCTACTTTTTGGCTGCGCAGACATAACGAGGTAATAATGTATGAACGCAGGGCTTGAAAGCAGGTGCTGGAAGATGCTTTTTTACTGATCAGTGATCAGGATTCGCATGTCAACATCACAGAGAATGTGCTGACGGATCGCTTTTGTGTCAACGGAGAACTAGAGGGTTCGAAATTCTCACCCATAAACATGCAAACATGCATTTGTTTTCAACACAAAAAAGCGACGGAGGTGAAAGTGGAAAACTGATTTTTGCAATTTTACTATTGTTTTTTTTTTTCTTATTTACATTAAAAAAAGGGGGAAAATTATATATATATATAAATAAATAAAAAATAATGTATTATTATTATTAAAATAGAATGATATATAATTAAAAATATAAATGAAAATAAATTAAATAATTATTTAAATATAAATAAATATTCTAAAATGATAAAAATACTACTTTTACTACTATTTAAAAATATTAATTATAAATATTTAATATTAATACATAATTGTTAATTTATTTTAATGCAAATTTTTAAAATACTATTAAAAATGATATATATATATATATATATATATATATATATATATATATATATATATATATATATATATATATATATATATATATATATATATATTTAATATTATTTAATTTAATACTTTTATTACTTTACTTCTATTAAAAATAAATCCAAAAATACATATTTAAAAAAAATTACATTTTATAAAAAATGGGTTTTTAATGTTAAATATATTTAAAATAATGTTTTATAAATTTTGCTTAAAATATAAAAATATGTATTTTATAACCTTTTTAACTTACATTTTAAATTATTAGTATTTTACTTATTTTCTAAGACTTCAAAAGCATTACTAAATAGCTTTGTGTGTAATATATCATATGAAATACTTCCTAATGGCTGTAACTCTTTCACTGGTGACCCATTAACAGGAAGCACATTTAGAAGGAAAAACTGTATTGCAGTGCGTGCTTGTGTAAAAAAAACAAAACAAAAAAACACTCGTCCTCTTTTGGCAGGAGAATCATGATGCACTTTCATAAACTTCCATTTTCATATTTGTGAGCTGAACTCATGCATCTATTAATGCACTAATTGCCGAGAGTTCGCGTCTAAAATGCTGCAGCAGTGCCAAGATTCATCCGCCGCTTGACGGAGAACTAAGAATCTGTGTTATGTGAATTTTGCTCATTTGCGTTTCATGTTTCAGCGTTTGGTAACATCTAAAAGGCCGTGTTGATGCAGGAAAGAGGAAGTTCAGAGCAGGCTAAATGAGATTCCCATAAACAGCTCTGGTTTTAATTAAATAAATCTCCGCTGGCGTTCTGACAGAAGCTTCACATCTACTGGAAAGCCTCCACCAGCGTCTTCCTTTTACTCTATTAACATTCCTGATGAAAGTTTGATGTAGTACAGAGGCACAAATGCTCCTCGTGGCCAACTCTCATTGCATTCTGTCCCCTTCCATCCCGGCCGCTCTGTCTGCGAGTCTCATTCAATTAGGATTTTACACAAAAAGGGAAGCCAGATATTCTCTCAAAGGCTAGAAGACAATTTGCTTCTTGCAAAATGGATGCATGAGCCAATTTTGATTTAATATCCACCATCAATGACCTCCTCGTTTCAGCCAACGTGTTCCCTCAGCAACTCATGCGTATTACACATAAAACTGGACAATTCTTCCTGGTTTTACTCAGTGTCTGCAGGGAAAACAAACCGGTTTAGTTTATCAGCCTCGAAATATGCTAACACTGGAAACATTTGGTGTAGAAACTAATTTCTTTCAGAAATTTCTAGTAAATTTCACAAAGAAAGAAAAGAAATTCAGATCTATACAGCTGTTTTACTTATTTTAGTATCACTGGAATACTATTATTAGTTTTATTAATATTTTTATATTTTCATTTTTTTTAATATAAATTTTAAAGTTTTAGTATTTTTGCTAAATAATTCTTGTAATTCTGTTTTTGTCATTTTTTATTTTAATATGTCAAGTTAAATTAAATTAAAATATTTAAAATATTTAAATCAGTTTAACATTTTTACAGCAATATTTTTAAATCAATTTTTTCTATTTAAATTTTAGTTAAAGTTTTGCTCATTTTGTTGTGTTTTTGTCATTTTTAGTAGTTTTTGGTTTTTATTACAGTTTTAGTTTTAGTTATTTTATCATTGAACTACATTTAAATGAAAAATGTTGCCTTGGCAACTAATTGAAATAAGACACACTATTACAGTTTGTATTATTATTATGAATCAGTTTTGAATTTTAAATTTTCCATTTTCATTTTTATTTTAATTAAAGTTTTAGTAATTTAGTTTTTTTTTTTTTTTTTTAAATGTGTCTATATAGTTGTTTCATTTTATTTTAGTTTTAGTTATTTTAGTACTTAAATTAAATGTTAAATTAAAGTGAGAAATGTTGCCTTGGCAACTAGCTGAAATATAAAAGATACTATAAATTTTTTTAATACAATTTTCAGTTGTTTTTGTCATTTTTAGTACTTACACACATATATACACACATATACATATATACATATTATATATATATACATACACATACACACACACACATACATACATATATATATATATATATATATATATATATATATACATATACATATACATATGTTTGTTTTGTTTCAGTTTTAGTTATTTTACTACAAGTTAAATTAAATTAAAAATAAATTTAGTTGACAACATTCAACCTCACCTTGTTAAATTGTCAGAACTTCAGACAGCTTTTTTAATGAATAAAAATGACAAATTATTTAGATTTTTTTAGTTATTAGTTTATTAGTTATTTAATTGCCAATTATTAAATAACTATGGAAGACACAGCAATTTCAGCAGCAGGCCAAAGTCTGAATGACCCCCTTTAAATATTAAGATATATATGAAAACAAACAGTTTCAACAGAAAATTAACAGAAAATAGTTTTACACACAAGACTGACACACAAAAACAAAAAAATCTTTGGCATTGGCAGTAATGGACACTGACCTGCTAAATAATTGAAAATGCTTGCTAAATGTTAACAAATATAATTTATTACTAAATATAATTAAACTATAATATAAATATATATTTTTAATAAAGACACATTTATAAGTTATACTCAAATAATAAATCTTTAACATGCACTTTGTGGATGTGAAGGTATGATCAACTCTGTGAATTAAACTAGTTAGATTCTCTCTGAACTGAAGAACTCGTTAATAATTTGAAAATATTCCTTTATGTTCAGGAGTAAATGGCTGGTTTTCTCTGGAGATGAAGAAAAACGCTGCCCTATCTGTTCAGCTGCATTGAGTTTAGCTCAGTATAAACTGACCTCATGCTTCTTATTCATCTAAAGTAGCAAGTCAGATCTATAACTAATAGCTCGTTATGTGAAAGCACTTTCTGTTTTGAGTTCTAAGAGCATTTGATATGAGGGATGATTAAAAATGCATAACATATAGTGCTGGTCAGTTATCAGACTGCATAAAACACGAGCGAACGGAGAACATCGACTGCATCAGAAGTGAGTCTTATCTGTTCACGCTAATGAAAATTCAGATCTGCTCTTTTCCCGCCTCACGTTTGCGATCAATTTTATTCAGTCCTCATTTTGTGCTCTGATCGTTTTGATGCAGAGAGGATTTCATCCCCCCCAAAAAATATAATGTTTATACTTTTTGGGAGAAATTGACTTTTAAAATTGACTTTTTTCTTGATATTCTGAATTGATATCTCACAATTCTGCGTCAATTCTGAGTTATGTCATATCAGTTCTGTTTATATTGAAATTTTGGGATTTTATCTAAATTCTGAGATTTTATTTTAATTCAGTTTATTTCTCAGTTCTGAGTTTTTAATTCTGTTTATATCATACTATAGACTATAACTATCGTTTCTTAGTTTATTTCGCAATTCCGAGTTTATATCTCGCAGTTTTGAGTTTTTATTTCAAGTCTGAGTTTATCTCACAATTCTGAGTTTTATTGCAATTCTGTTTATATCTCACAATTTTTAATAAATTCTGAGTTTATATCTTGCAATTCTGAGTTTTTAATCACAATTATGAGATTTTATCTCAATTCTGAGGTTATATCTTAATTCTGAGTCAGTTCTGAGATTTTAATCGCAATTTTTTTCTCAATTCTTTTTTATCAAGCGATTTCAAGTTTATATCTCACAAGTTATAATTGTGTGACAGAAACTCAGAATTATGAGAAAAAAGCCAAAATTGTAAAAAATTGCAACTACTTTTTTCTTCTTTTATTTTAAATTATTCAGTGGCGGAAACAGGGTTCTATAGTTCCCAGTGAAAAATGACTATTTTTAATATTAATGCTTTATCACTCAAACACAAAAGGTACACAAGCTCGGCTCAATGAAGCCAATGATCAATCACTTAAAAAAAAACAAAAAACAAAAACAAAACCTGTTCTAACTGAAAGAAAACAAGAAGGTTTTCTGATAATACAGCATAATCACATTAAAAATACATTTTTAAAAGGCTAGTCATTTTTGCCCAGGACCACCGATTATATTTTAATTGCAGCACAAGAGTTAATTTACCCAATTATGTATGTTTGGGATTTTTTTTTTTTTTGAATCACTCATTCATTCTACTTATTATTATTATTATGTATTCTTAAAGCCCATTTCCTGTATGCCTAAAACTAAAACACGTTCGTATTAGTTTGTCTTCATGCCGCTCTTGATTGCATGTCACCGGCTCTGATGTAAAAGGTTTTATGACTAAACACTTGAACTAATAGCACCTTTCCCATCAGTGCTTGGGTTTCGATTGTTTTCAGATCAGTGGGCGTGGCCTTACTGGCTGGTCACCGTGGCGACGGTGAGGCGGTGGAGCTGAAGGCTGTATTATGAGGAACGCAGGAGCGTTAGGGGCTCAGACGGAGAGGCTCGAGTCCATCATGTTTGACAGCAGCATTCTGCTCTTATAACAGCGAGTGACGTTAGCGGCGAGGAGCTGTCAGTCCTCCACAGCTTTGTGGGAAAATCACGCTAAGCACTCGAGTTGAGTGGCGGAGAACAGCAAACGTTCCTGCTGAATGACACAGGCATGAGGTTTCAGGGCTAAACCCTGGTTTTCTAAGAATGCAAAGTACTGTAATTTGAGTCAAACAGGGGCCTTAAATGCGCCATATATCTCAAACAGTGTAATTAGTGATGTTTGCCAAGTCAAGCTTCAATGATTCGCTCAAAAAATAGATTTTTAGCTCTAAATATTAAACTTGTGCAACCATTTGTGCTTGAGTAACATATAAATAAGTAATATATAAATAATGTAATATAATGGGTTAACCACTCAATCACCCAGAACACGTTAGCAATGATCTAGCAACCAGTGTGAATTTGTTATTATTTACATACTATTATAATATTTATTAGTATTCGAATTAGCTTTAAATTTAAAATTTTCATTTTAGTATTTTTATGTGCATTTTTTTATTTTGTATGTTGCTTTATTTTATTTTTTTTATTGTTTCAGCTTTTTTCTATTAATGAAAACGACCTCAGTTTTAGTTTTTTTTTTTTTTACACTTAAGCATTGCTATTAAAATTAACTAATTTCGGAAAAAAATACACTTACTGTAAATTCAAACTGAATGTAACGATTTCAGATACTTAATTGCATGTTATTTGCAATTAAATGAAAATGTATTGATTTAAATGTATAATAAATGCAATTAGTTTTTGACATAAATAGGATTGGAATATATCTTAATGTGTCATTTCACAATTACTTCTATTGTCTTTAAAATATGGTTCAAGTATACTGCTGAATGCACCGATGAGCACTTATAATAAACTAAAAATATTTCTATAGAAATTACATGTATTTTGCATTTAAATATATTTGCAATTAACACATTTTTAATAATCGAGTTGCAGTTTAGCACATTTAAAATATATTAAATTTTAACTACAGTTAAAATCAGTCAAGTCCTTTAGTATGTTAGTCAACGCATCAAAATAAGTGTACTTCTTAAAATGTTGATTTAAAATGTTTTTAAAGTAAAACCTAGTCATGAAAGTGTCTCTCTTTAAATACACTTAAGTGGCCTTTTATTTCATTAATAATCCATTCTGCAAGTACATTTTTTTTTTTTGGTGATATAAGATGTGCTTAGTTCTATTGAATGTGCACTTCAAAGCATTTGAAATCAATTGCAAATAATAAGCATTTAAGCTTTCAAATAGATTACATTTAATTCACACTTAAGTAGTCTTTTAAAGTATATTATTTGCGTAATAAGCACACGTTATAAAAGTATGCTAAAGTGCAGTTCTCTTACAAAAGGTGGTGATATCAAACTTTCTTTCCACTTTTCTTTTCTCGCATAGTCGGAGCAGGTCTAAATGAGACGGGCCTTATACGGTCACTGTGACTTCAGATCGCATTAGTGACGCGCGGCGTGACCGGACTCCTCGTTAATTTGGGCCACTGAGGCATTTCGGCCAGCTGTCAGGACGAGAGCGAGAGCCGTGATCCCGGCTCTCGGAGGGAAGCGTCTGATTGGCTGGAGATGAAGAGCAGAAACGCTCCATCACCCCTCTTATGGGCTCCGGTGTGGCCACTTCACACACACAACCTGGAAAAGCCTTAAAAGGAGACAAGCAGCTCCTTCTGTCCAGCTTTTAAAGTGTGATTTATCATCACACACCAACCACTGACTGGATGCTAGTGGAGAAACTGAAAGAGCTTGTCTAATTTAGTAAAACTTCTCATTGTAAACTGTTTGCATGGTGATTTTTTTATCACCATGGGGTAAATTGAGGTAAATGGATGCAGTTTACCTGAACTCACCCAACTTAAGATCCACAGTGGCCTCAAAAAGTAGGCTACACTGAAAAATAAAAGAGGAAAAATAAACAAATCCCACAAAAGTTTCAGAAAGCAATGGCAAGTAAAACATTGAGTTAAATGTATTTGGACACTTAAATCAACATGAAATTTTGAAGCAGAAAAAGAAAATGTAAAATGTACCAAAAAAAAAGCTCAGTTTTATTTACTCCAAATACAAAAAATAAATAATAGTATTTTCTTAATAATCCTTGTTTTATTTACTTTAACTTCAAAAAATATTTTTACAATGTTATTAAACACTGAAATCAACATGACATTTTGAAGTAGAAAAAATAAGATCGTATTTACTTGTAAAATTTGCACTAATTTTGTTTTCAAAATATTTCGACACTTAAAGGGATAGTTCACCCAAAAATGGAAATGCTGTCATTAATGACTCATCCCCATGCCGTTCCAAGCCTGTAAGACACACATTTATCATCAAAAAGATATTTTTGATTAATTGTTTTTTTTTTTTTTACAAACAAAATAAAATAATATATTTTCTTGTAAATTAACCCTAAAAAGTTTAGTTTTATTTACTTCAATATTTACAAAATTTACTTTACAATATTTTGACACCTAAATCAACATGAAATTTTTAAGCAGAAAAAAATATTTTTATTGTCAAATTTACCTTAATCCTTGTTTTATTTAGTTTAACTGTATTTTACAGTATATTTAGATAATTTAAACAATTATAGTGCATTAGAACGCTTAAATCAACATTAAATTTACTTAAGTTTTACTTAAGTAAGTTTCCTAGTAAACTAAAAAAATATATTTTCTTTACTTCAACTTAAAAAAAAAATAGAGTGTATTTGGTCTCTTAAATGAACAAAAGTTTGAAGTACAAAAAAACTGAACCGCATATTCTTGTAAAATGTACAAAAATATTTTGTTTTATTTACTTTAACTTCAAAAAATATATATTTTAAGTGTATTTGAACAACCAAACATGTCGAAATGTCACTGCACACTGTAAAAAATGTTAAGGTGTAAATAAAAAAGATTATTGGAATGCATTTAAAAAAAACACTCAATTTCAAATTTAATTCAACGTTGCTTCCCGTTTATTTGTTATTATTTATGAAATTTACTACATTTTACTTAATTTCTGAGTAAAAATTGTAAATTGTACCATTTTGAAATTTACAAAATTGTAAATTGTAAAAAAAAAATTAGAGTGTATTTGGACTCTTAAATGAACAAAAGCTTGAAGTACAAAAAAAAACTGAACCACATATTCTTGTAAAATGAACAAAAATATTTTGTTTTATTTACTTTAACTTCAAAAAATATATATTTTTAAAGTGGAACGTCGCTTTCCGTTTCTTTGTTATTATTTGTGAAATTTAGTACATAATTTTACTTAATTTCTGAGTAAAAATTGTAAACCTAAATCATACTCAATGTTTTCAGTGCATCAGATAAAAATATCCGAGCAATAAAAGATGTCACGAGATAAAACAGATCCAAACTTTTTTAGGCAAGTATGTGATTTCTGTAATGCAAAATCCCTGCAAAGAGTTCGGAGAACAATGTTTCACTTGCATAAACGGATTCACTATGTACAAAAACAGATATTATGTGAGTTAGTAATAATGTTATGTGATATTACATAACTTGCATTCAGCATGAACACATGAGAACACAAGAAAAGCTTGTGACCTACGGGTTACAGAAATAATCACAAGATTACAACTCTATTCTCTCTCTCTGAAGACTGCGTCCCAAAACACTGCGGACTAAACCCGCAGAGAAAAAGACTGAACTCTCCACCCGCAGCGCTGATAAACCTACATCAGATCCATGCAGATGACTGAAAAAGCACAGTTAAATTCCTGGAAATGAAAAACTAATCCTTAAAGAGATCACACTGAGACCATACAGACACACAAACACGGAGGCAATAAAAGCCATGAGTGCCAGAATGCTTTTTTTGCTTCTTTGTAGTACGTAGTACTAATGAATCTATGTCAATGAGTCTGAACACTGTGAATAATTAGTTTTTTTTTTGCAATTAATCTCTCAATTAATCTCACAACTAAGACTTTCAGAATTATATAAACTCAGAATAATAAATTAAAAAGTCACAATTACCTATTTTATTTTTTATTCCACGGTGAAAATAAGATTGATTTTTTCTCAGAATTGCGAGTTTATATCTGGCAAAACCTATTTCTTGCAGTTCTGACTTCTGAGAAAAAAAATCAGAATTGCGGATATAAATAGATATAAAAAGTCAGAACTGTGAGAAGCTTGATTTTTGTCCAGTTCTAAGAAAGAACAGGTATAAATTTAGACGTCAGAATTATTAGATATGAACTCAGTTGAACTCAATTGTGAGAGAAAAAAAAAAAAAAAAAAAAAAAAAAAAAAAAAAAAAAAATCGCAATTATGCAGTATTGCTGCCTTTGTTGTAACAGAAACAAGCTTGATTATTTATTTTATTTTTTTTGCAATTATGAGTAAATATTTTGCAATTTAGTTTTTTTTTAAGAATTCGGAGTATCTTGAGTTTCTCGCAACTCAGAGGAAAAAAAAAAGAAAAGAAAAGAATCGCAAGAATAAAGAAAAAAGGTAATTATGCAAAAAATGTCAAATTTGTGAGAATTATGAGATAAAAAGTGGCAATTATCTAGTTTATTTTTTATTCCAATGGCGGAAGAAAGTTTGAATTTTTTTTTTCTGCAATTTTGAGTCGTTACAATTCTGACTGTTTTTCTCAGAACTGAGCGTTTTTGTCTTGCGATGATGACCTTTTTCTCACAGCTTTGACAAAAAAGTCAGAATTGATCAATATAAACTCAGTATTTTGAGAAATAAACTCACAATTCATAGAAGATAAGTCTGAATCATGATATGAAGTCATAATTGCAAGAAAAAAGTATATATACATCTTGCAATTCAGATTTTTCTCTTGCAGTCCTGAGAAAATAATTCAGAATTGCTAGACATTAACCTCCATTTCACAGCATAGCATTTTGGTTGCAACTGCGTAATTCGATTAATATTTAAAGAAGTCATATGACGTTGCTAAAAAGAACATTATTTGGTGTATTTGGTGTAATGCAATCTGTTTATGCGGTTTAAGGTTCAAAAAACACATTATTTTCCACATACTGTACATTATTGTTGCTCCTCTATGCTCCGCCTTTCTGAAACGCGCCGATTTTTACAAAACTCATCGTTCTGAGAAGCGAGGCGTGCTCTGATTGGCCAGCTATCCAGTGTGTTGTGATGCCATGTCCTGGCGTGAGGACACAAAAACAATAAAACCCATTATAAACGAGGCATTTGTTGCATCCAGTGAGAACGTAATTACTGATTATAATGACTTATACTGTATTTTTACGTGTCACGCTTATTGACTACCATGTCTGCATTTGTGATCAGAGAAATGACAAACAACGATCACTACTCTACACAGCTCAAAACTCACGTTTGAATTGCCAGTAGCAAATTCTTTAAATAAGAAAACATACTTACAGGCTGTGAGTCAGAAGCACCAGACTGTCCTTACGACGTTGGAATTGCCCCACTTTATAGAAACAGTCTTCGAGCAGCTGGCAGCTACTCTCAGGTTCAGAAAACAGTCCTCCGTTAAAATGCGCTGCACACACTCTAATATTTTGGGTTGAACTGTTCTGGAACAGAAAATCGCATCATAAATCACCCTTTAAATATTTAATAAAAACGCTTTAGGATTTACACCATACATTTTTTAAAGACTTTATCCAAAACATGACATGCCGTTTACTTGGATTAAACTATTAGGAAAAGTTATTATCTATTTCAGTTACAAATACAGACTGCAACCAAAATAAAACATATTTGAAATGTTGTTAATTCAAAACAAATGTGAACTCGAAACTGCTGCCAGTCAGAACAAAACTCATTTTTCATGTTGACTGGATTTTGAATCAATGATATTTCACTGTGGTCACAAAAACACAAACTAATCCATGGACAAAATGTCCCGACACTCGTCACAGCTGTACAGCACAAAACCTGCAAGTAGATCGAGTTACGCCTGCAGGACACCGTGTTCATTTACCATGAGAACATGCTTCAGATCAGTACATTAAATCACAAATACTGCATATTTTTAGACAACATGTCAAAACACATCAGTGCAATTTGGACTTGTCAAGCTTTCATATTAAACAATACACATAAATTTGTTCTAAGTTAAAAAAGAAAGACATCTAAACATGTTATTTTAGATGTTGGCAAGGATTTCCGTTCTGTTCTTCATGTTGGACTCAATCCAACAGTCTGGATGGTTCAGCAAGACATTTAATTGTTTTTAGACACTTTGTAATGTTTCACACGGAGGTGAAAGTAGCTATGAATCCTTGATGATAATCTGTGACTCTGGAATGTAATGTTCACTAGTTTTCTAGTGTTGAATGATGATGGTAATTATAGGGTTGAACTCACGAATACACAATGCATTTAACAGAACATGATTTGACGGCTAATTATATATAACATGTTTTTCTCTCTATAGACTTTTAACCTGTTCATATGATGATTTATTTTCTCCACTCATTTAAATCACATATATCTGACAGCAATGGTATTAAATTGACACTTTTCACCTACTTCACAAGAAAAAACAAAACAAAAAAAAACAATAATCTCAAAATCGCCTCGAGAGAGCTCAACATCTCAAAATGTGCTCAGGTTTGCTAAGATACCAATTAAAGTCAGATATCTCCATATAAACTCTAAAATTTCTAATCAAATGATCTGAATTTTGCTGGAAGATGACTACTGGTTCATTTCCATTTTTATTAGTGCATTTGAGACCAAGTTGCCAAAAAAAAAAAAAAATTCAAAATAACTTTTCTATGTGAATATATTTTACATTTAATTTATTGCTGTGATAAAAGCTGAATTTTCAGCATCATTAATTCAGTCTTCAGTGTTACATGATCCTTCAGAAATCATTCTAATATGCTGATTTTTGTTAACAAAAAGTTTTATTCAGCAAGGATGCATAAAACTGGTCAAAAGTGACAGTAAAGATATTAATAACATTACAAAAGATTTTGATTTCAAACAATTGCTGTTCTTTGGAATTTTCTATTCATCAAAGATTCCTGAAAAATAATAGGTTTCCAAATGGTTTCCACAAAAATATATTGGGCAGCAACATTGATAATAATCAGAAATGTTTCTTGAGCAGCAAATCAGCATCTTATAATGATTCCTGAAGATTATGTGACACTGAAGACTGGAGTAATGATGCTGAAAATACAGATTTGATCACAGGAATAAATTACATTTTAACATGTATTCACATAGAAAACAGTTATTTTAAAATTAAATAATATTTTAAAATTTTTACTGTATTTTTGATCAAATAAATGAAGCCTTGAGGAGCATAAGAGACTTTCAAATGCATTAAAAATCTTAATTATTCCTTTTTTTGACAGGTAATGACAGGCGTATCAATCATAGAGTCACCTCATCTCAAGCAGTTGAACCAAAAGGCAAATAAAATCACAGCGTGTTCAAGTGGTTAAATCTGACCAACAACCACATGACCAGCGGCCTGTTTTGACTGTGGCCTTCCTTTGATACCTGCGTCATTGTTACATTTCAAAGACACATCGTTCGAGCTCGTGTTCCATTTAGCAGCAACATATTTACACTCGCATCCTCTCTAGTGTCCAGGACACCTTACAAATCACAAACGCCGCGACATGTTTGCACGGTGCTGGGATTTACAGCCGTGGCAGATGAAAGAGTGTTTATAAAGCGCAAAGTTCTGGCTCTGAAATCTGATCGCAGAAGACACGTTTGTTGTAAAATATATCCACCTGTGACCGCACATCAGCTTAATCCTATGTTAATGAGCCAAGACTACATAGCTTAGAAAGGAATACTAGTGCACTTCTTACTGCTCAGTGTACTTATGACTAAAAGTAGTATGCATACAGTGCCCTCCACTAATATTGGCTCCCTTGGTAAATATGAGCAAAGGTGGCTGTGAAAATAAATCTGCAATGTTTATCCTTTTGATCTTTCATTCAAAAGAAATCACAAAATTCGAACCTATCATTGAACAACTGAAAGTGCATCTGAACAAGATGTTCAGGACCTCCGGCAGAAAAACAGGCCCACAACATTAAAGATCCAGCAGTATATTTAACCGTGGACATGGGGTACTTTTTTATCCCTGTTTGTACTAAACTCATCTCGAGTGTTTGCTGCCAAAAAGCTAATTTTTTAGTTTCGTCTGACCATAGAAGCCAGTGCTATTTGAAGTTCCAGTCGTGTCTGATAACTGAATATGCTGGAGTTTGTTTTTGGATGAGCGAGGAGAATTTTTCTCGAAACCCTCCTGAACAACATGTGGTGATGTAGGTGCTGTTTGATATATATATTTTTTAGGTTTTCTGACCCCGAGACTCAACTAATCTCTGCAATTCTCCAGCTGTGGTCCTCGGAGAGTCTTTGGCCGCTCAAACTCTCCTTCTCACCGTGCATTAGGACGATATAGACACACGTCCTCTTCCAGACAGATTCATAACATTTTATGTTGACTGGAAATTCTTAATTATTGCCCTGATGGTAGAAATGTGGATTTTCAATGCTTTAGCTTTTTTCTTACAGCAACTTTCTATTTTGTGAAGCTCAACAATCTTGTTCTGCACATCAGAACTATATTGTTTGGTTTTACTCCTTGTGATGGATGATTAAGGGGATTAAAGTTAAATATGACTATACTTCAGAGATATTTTACTCACAGGAGTTTCCAGGGGTGCCAATAATTGTGGCCAACGTGCAAAATATATATATATATATCTCATGAGATTTTCTCCCCACTTTCAATTGTTTTACTTCAATGATAGGTTAGAATTTTGTGAATTTTTTGAATGAAAGATCAAAAGGATAAACAATGGAGATTTATTTTCACAGCCGCCTTTGCTCAGATTTACCAAGGGAGCCAATATTAGTGGAGGGCACTGTAAATGCTATATTGGGTATACAGTACATTATAATAACGTTTCATATAGTTTACAGGAACTAATACTTCTACGGTATTTATTAATATTAGTTACAGTTTTTCACATGCATTTGGATAAGTGCATATATGCACTTCTGTCTGTTGCATTCAATGCATAATTTATCAGTTCATGCATTCCCTGGAAATCAAACCCATGACTTGGATGTTGCAAACATAAAATATTTACTCAGAAATTGCTACTAAATTTCACAGAAAGTTATAAAGAAAGGGCAAGTAACACATCGAATTAAATGTGAAGATTGACTGAAATAGTATTTACTTGTAAAAACAGTTTGAGTTGCAGGAATGCTTTTATTGTTAATCTTTACCAATGCATTTATAAAATCAGAAGTCAAATCTGTTTACATTAGTTAATACACTGAGAACTATAACGAATAAACGATGATCTATTGTATTTTTAATGACTAACAAAGGAATGTACTCACCCTCAGGCTATCTAAGATGTTTGTATAGGTACAGATCTCATAGGTACAGATCTGGAGTAAAGTAGCATTGCATTACTTACTCAGCAATGTATCCTCTGCAGTGAATGGGTGCCGTCAGAATGAGAGTCCAAACAGCTGATAAAAACATCACAATAATCCACACCACTCCAGTCCATCAGTCTTGAGAAGCCAAAAACTGCATGTCTATAAGAAACAAATCCATAATTAAGGCGTTTTTAACTTCAAATCATTGCTTCTGACTAAAACACAAGTCCATAATCCATAATAACGCTTCCTCCAGTGAAAAAGATCATTTCCTGTCGTCTCCCATATCAAAATCCACCAAAATATTTGTTTAGAGTTGTTTTGGCTTGTAAGTGGTGCTTGATCTGTGCCAGATTTCTTTCCTGATTCAGACCAGACCACTTTTTCACTGAAGGAAGCGTTATTATGGATTATGGACTTGTATATTAGCTGGAAGCAACTGTTTGAAGTTAAAAACTTACTGATAGATTTGTGGATTATTGTGATGTTTTTATCAGCTCTCATTCTGACGGCACCCATTCACTGCAGAGCGTCCATTGGTGAGCAAGTGATGCAAGGACACATTTCTTCAAATCTGATGAAGAAACAAACTCATCCACATCTTGGATGACCTGCAGTTGAGTACATTTTCATCAGATTTTATTTTTTGTTTACAGTAGAGCAAAATAAGTATGATAATAATCTATATTACTTCACAGATGAAGTGCAATCATAATGCTGTAGCTGTTATTTTATACAATCAATAAGCCTCTTCAAGTGAGCTACACGTGTCAGTGCCGCTGTTTACACACCGTAAGCATGTGAGCTGGTCTGGTCTCATTATAGTCACAGTCTCCATGCGAGCAAAGAACATTTCCAGCCTCCTGCTCATTAATGTCCACAGTAACAGGTGGCTCTGATTAAGATCGGCACACATTCACACACCGAAGCAGAGCTTATCACTCACTGCATTTAACACACACTTCACTGCACAAATAGCTTGTCAAAAACACCAACTTTACGCTTTAAAAGGTGTTTAACCGCAGTTTGACCCGTCGGTACAGTCAGGTTTAATGGATAAACATTCGCTGAGATCTATAAATCATTCTAAGGTTATTCAGGCACAAAAACTTATTACAGTATAAAAATACAACTCAGCAGTTGATGTTGAACTTACAGTATATGCTGTGGAAATACCAAAAAGGCTTTAGGGGTAGGTTCAAAAGTTTTCAAGATTTTTTTTTTCAAGTATTCTCTTCTGCTTTATTTAAAACATGCTTTATTTATAAATAAATAAATAAATAAAACCCAGAAATATTATAAATTATTATTATTACAATTAAAAATAATTATTTTCCTTTTTGTAGTTTATTTCTGTGATGCAAAGCTGAATTTTCAGCATCATGACTTCAAGGTTTTAATTTTAAGTAGGGCCCTATTTTTTAAGTTCTTTTTAAATTAAATTTAATAAGACATGCTGATTACTAATTAAATCAAACAATTAAAATATGTATTTTGAGGTGCAGCTCATTTTATTAATGAAGTGTTTCACTTGCCAGCAGTAAACCGGTTATCTCACCTTAGGCTATCTTTGGAATGGAAAATTTGATTTTTTTTTTGCAAACATCATTCTTTTTTCTCTTATTTAATTAGTCATAAAACAGCATCGTGTAAACATGACTGAAGATGTAAAAAGGGGACGAACAGATAAACCGATTCAATTAAGAGTCATTTACGCTGGAACCGCTCCGATTGATTCAAACTCGTGACTTCGATCATTCAGTGATTCACTAGCAAAACCCAGATCAAAAGAGCCATTCATTTTCCGACATCGCTTGTAATGGTTTTTAAAAGCATGTATAGTGATGGGTGAAACTTTGGAGCGTGGATTGCGAATCTTTTGATTCAGATCAGATCTTGGGAGCAGTCATTTCGCGAATTGAACGATTCTCGATCCCTGAAGTCACGATTAAAAATGATGATTCGCGAAGTCGCGAGTCATTTGATTCAGATCATTACTTCGGAGCGCGTATCGCAAATCTTTAAAACAGAAAGAAAAGTCACTTACAAAATGAGATTGGATGAACGTTAAAAAAGATCTGACCAAAAAGTCTCCGTGTGGATTCATTTGCCAAAAAAAGTGAACGAATCTTTCTCAGAAGAGTGAAAAACAACCAGCAACTCACTTTAATGTTTAAAATTTAAATGAAAATTAAAACAGCCACATGTATGAGTCATGGGTATATATGCTGTTAAAAATAAAAAAAAGCTTTGTGGGTCACGTCTCATCTCTCAAGCATCACTGATCTGAATTCATGATGTGCTTTAGTGTCTTTCGTGTACATGAGTTGTTTCAAGTTAAACTGAGAGGATCAGAACAAAGCGCCATTGGCAAAACTGCAGATAGCGTCAAGTAGAAATGCTTTGATCGCCCAAAAGCATGATTGCTAGATAGCCGGAAAACATCTACACCACATGAGAGACACGGTTGTGCAACAACAGATCAGCATTTCCTATACTTCATAAACTACAGTACTATGGTAAAACCATCTGAAACAATCACTAGATTTGACATTTCAAATCTGCAATTAAAATGCAAATTCGATGTCAAGTGATGATAAATGACAGGCCAAAAGCATTACAGGATATCCATGTCAGTCTTAATACTCATCCCATGTTCAACAGCAGGAAACTCGTCCTCAAGATCTTGTTTTGTGAAAACACTCCTACAGCCAATCGAAACCCGAAGATGTTTGACAATCTGATGGGGAAATTTCCTCAATGTACCGAAATGTCAATCATCTTTAGAGCCGCAAACGATTTTTTACTCATTTGGTGCATAAAATGATTTCACTGGCGTCGGGCACAAACTCTGCGTCTGCTTTGCGCTCATCTGAATTCAACACAAGTTTCTTGTGCGGTTCGTTCATTATGCATGAAGATGATAAATTACAGACCTTGGACTAAATCAGAGGCAACAGCGCCGCTAATTACCTTTGTTTGAAAAGAAAATCACACCGCCAAATTAGCCTGGTGTGTTTATATTCATAATAAGTTCATTTAAGACAGACTCGCAGCGTAATACCACTTCTGGGTGTCGATTTTACAGCGCTAGAAAGAAAATAACGTGAGAGAGAAGTTAGTCTGAACCAAGAGAAATAAATAAATAAATGGAAGAAATGAAGACTGAATTACAAATGAAAACAGGAGTTTGATACTCTGTTCTATGTTGGTTCAATGTGTCATTTGGCCAAAAATCACTGGTATGTTTCAAAACCTAGTGACAAAATCCAAAACATCCTTCTAATATTATATGAATCTAATGAAGCATGCACTTAAGGAATAGTTTACCTAAAAGTGAAAACCTGCTGATAATGCACTAATGTAGACAAGTTTGTTTCTTTGTCAGATTTGGAGAAATGTAGCATTGCATCAGTGTCTCAGCAATGGATGTGAATGGGTGCCGTCAGAATGAGAGTCCAAACAGCTGATAAAAACATCACAATATTGCACACCACTCCAGTCCATCAGTTAACATCTGGAGAAGCCAAAAGCTGTGTGTTTGTAAGAAACAAATCCATTATTAAGAAAAAAATGGTCTGGTCTGAATCAGGAGAGAAATCTTTTATTCAGCGAGGATGCATTAAACTGATCAAAAGGGACAGTAACGACTCTTATAACGTTACAAAGTATTTCTATTCATCAAAGAATCCTGAAAAATAAAATGCATCAGTTTCCACAAAAATGTTCAACACTGATAATATTCAGAAATGTTTGTTGAGCAGCACATCAGCATATCAGAATGATTTCTGAAGCATCACGTGACACTGAAGACTGGAGTAATGATGCTGAACATACAGCTTTGATAGAAAAACATCTATTTTACATTTTAATACTATTTCACAATTTTACTGTATTTTTGATCATATAAATGCAGCCTCAACAACATCTGACAAACTTTTAAATGTTAGTGTATATACATAGATAATTTCATTTTCATTGGAATATCACCCAAATTTCATTTAATTAGTTTTACAGAAATCAAATCAGCTTAGGTGATTTTTTTCTTCACTCGGTTTAACCCCTTTAAGGCAGCTTAAGTCATTCACCACCCTGCCACTTTGGTCTTGATGTGAGAAAAATTATTCTGATTATTGTAATTTCAATGGCAATTTTTATTCAACTACAACGATAACGTCTCCGAGCAGAACTGACTCACAACACAACAATCTTCATACATGCCATCATCTCTCATTAGTCATGTGAAATTAACTGTCAAAGTTTTGCCTTCAAGGCAAGTTCTGAAATGCTCACATGCGAGTTTGGAAAGATAGCATCAAATAAATGGCATCGCAGGCAGACAGCTTCACTAACAGAAAAGAAGCAGATCGTTATGGCTCTGTGTAAAAACTGACAAGTATGCATATGGTAATCATCCGATACCGTGGTATAAGAACAGGCCAGGATCCCAAACAAGACATGTTCCTGAATCAACATCCTTGTTGGTCTTTGAGACAGTGTTATTTTAGCATTATTGATATAATTACAGTTTTTGGTAACATTTTGAATTTTATTTTTTCTGTTTTCGCTTTATTTATTTTTTTATGTATTTTAATTAGTAATTTTTTACATTTTAATAGTGTTTTTTTAAAGCTTTTATTCATTTTTCTTATTTGGTTTAGTTTATATAGTTTTAGTTATTTTAGTATGTAAAGTTAAACTGAATGGAAATGGAGAAGTTGCTTTGGTAATAGATGAAATAAAATAAGCTTATTTTTTTTATATTATATTTTATTTCAGTAACTTATCTCAACAAAAATGTTTTTTTTTTTTTTTTTCAAAGCGTCTGCAAGAAAAGTCAGAATGCTGAATGTTTCTCTCACAATTCAGACTTTTTTCCTTCATAGATTTAAGGGAAAAAGTCAGGATTGCAACAAAAAACCCTGAATTACTCGCGAGATAAAAAGTTGCAATTCCCTTTTTCATTATTTTATTCTGTGGCAGAAAGGGCTTTCATACAACTTTCATCTGAACAGCCATGAAAACACAAAGTTACAAAGTAACTTCATTAACCTTTGCAAAAATGCACACAATCTACTTCGAAACTTCCAGATTTTTTTTCAGCTAAACTGACATTCCGGTGAACATCTATAAATCAGAAGAGTCAAGCATCAAGGAGCTTCTCTGTCTCGTTTGAAGTCTAACCCTCCGTCTAACTGCTGGAGATTCACTTCAAACTGACAAGCAAACAAACCACGATGCATGACTGGAATGACTGCTCACAAACAAGAGCAGCCTATGGAAGGAGCAAAACAAACAGGTTTTTACATGTTCTGAAGAATATTTAATGTTTGCACATGCAAACGATGCCAACACGTCACATGCACTGAGGATTCATAATGTAGTTATTTAATGAAAATGCCATTATGAATATTGTTGGCTCTTTGATGAATTGCTTTTGTTTAGTGTCTGCTAAATGCATGAATGAACAAATTATTCCAGTGCTGAAAGACTATGACTTTAACACTCTGATGCTTTTCAGTCATTTTTGACAGAAAAATTGTTCTTTTTTTTTTGGTTATGTTTTTCAATTGGAATGGCACAAAACTTGAAGGTTTTGGCAGTTGTTACATGAACACAAAAATCGTGAACATGATCCAAAAAGATGAAATGGTCCCACTTTTACTGTATAGGTTAAAAATGACTGCATTGGAAACAAATGGGGAGCAAATTTTATTTAGTGGAAACATGAACCCAAACAAAATCCTACAAATCTTGCTCTTTTTTGTGATATCAACCTCAAATTCTGAACAAGTTATTTTGGAAAATATATATTTCATATCAAATTTGAAAACGGCTTCTTTTTTTTACAAAAAAAAAAAAATGGACATGCAATTTTTTTGTAACATTTTTAATTTCACAAAACAAACAAACAAACTTAAGTCTGTGCTCCAAAACATTCCAGATTTATGACAGTTTAAGTTGGAAATTTCATTCTCAGGTCTATGCTCATAAAGTGGTTAACAGTTGATAAATGTATCATAAATATTCCATAAATACAATTTAGTACCCTAAAATCCCCCTAAAATATATAAGTAAAATATAATATATTAAATAAATAATATACATACATACATTATATATAAATATATATATATATATATATATATATATATATATATATATATATATATATATATATATATATATAGTAAAAACACATTGTATATAGTTTATATATAAATATAGTACATTCATTTCATTGAAATAAAGAAAAAAAAAAAGAAGTCATTTTTGACCACCAAGCAAGCAGAACCAAAGGGTTAATACTTTGGTGTTAGAGGCTTGATCACACATCAAAAACATTGAGCAATAGTAATAGTGATGCCTCCAAATGTAATATTATTAAATGCTTCTATGCAATGTCCTCATTCTCAGCGTTTTTCTGCACAGCAATTATTTCATTGAAAAAGACAAATGCATCACTCCCTTCTTTGGCTGAATAAGCCTCATGCATGATCATGCACATACACACACACACACACACACACATGTCAGTCATGCGTAAGGATGCATGGAGCATCAGGACAGCCCCAGACTTCCCACTACTATGGCAGGCAGACAGGGTCAAAAGTTTTTAAACAGAACACGTGAAATTTGGCAGTGTCATCAACACGCACGTTAGGGTGACAACACGCGTAATGGTACATAATGGTACACTGAGGGATGATGCATCAGAGATGGGCACTCGAGTTAGTGACTTTGACTCGAGATGCATTTTTATAGACTTCAGACTTGACTCAGACTCGACCTGAAATGACTCCTGACTTGACTTTTTTTTTTTTTTTTTTACAAAGCAGATCATAGATCATATATTTTGTCTATAGCCTATAAAACAGCTTCGTAAATAGGAAGATTTCAATACATGAGGATTCTGAATGGGATTTTTTAGCGAGCCATTAAATGACTTGAGACTCGACTCGGACTTGTGACCAAAGACTTCAGACTTGACTCAGACTCCAAGACTCTGGTATATTGTGTGTGATGTCAGTCTTGTGTCATTATTTGTCATTTCTTTTTTTAGTTGTTTAGTTCAAGGTTCTATCTCAGGCAGAAAGGTCTTATTTTTACGTTGTAACTATTTAATTTACTCTAGAACAGTAGATATGGGAGATAAAGCAATGTCTTGGTGAACTAAAGAAAGGATTAAATTGAAAGTGTGCACATTGAGAAACATGTTCAAATTCATTGTGTTAACATGGTAAAACTGTGCATTTATACACATACTAAAGAAACACGGTGAAACCTTAACTTGACCAGAACGTGCTTGTCTACGCATATAAAAGCAGCGTGTTCAAAATCGTTATGTTTAACGCAGACGAACAGACATAATTTCACACATTCCGTTTAAGGACTTTTGGCCCCTTCTGCCTTCCATACACTACAAACATGTTTATCTTAGGTGAACAAGCCTCGCGTAACCTCATCCCGGACGGCTTCATTTACACATCACAGGCCGTCCTCATCCTTCATCTGTATCTGACCCTGGAACAGAGTCACGCCGCTCGTTTATCTCCATACAAAAGCAGTTAATGAGCGACTGGATTTCAGGGACAGAAAAAGTTATTCTACAGTGACCTCGAAAACCGTGCAAGGACTTTCCTCTAATAAATACAAAAAAAGTACTGAGGAATTGGTTAAAGGTGAAATGTGTGATGTGTTTGATGTTAAAACACTTTAATCTTTACTTCTCGTTTGAAGAGAAAGTCTGACCAGCCTGACAAAGCAACTCTGACTCAAGCAACGCTGTGGTTTATCTGAAAAATAATTTAGTTTGACGATGCTAGTTGCGCATACATTACACACTTCACCTTTAAAACAGGAGTACTGCACAAAAATATCACTAAATTAAATAAAACTAGCCAAATACACACTAAAAAAGTGTTTTTACATTTAGTAAAAAAAAAAAAAGTTTTTAGTTGAAAAATCTGGGTCATCTTTTGTGTTTCATGTTGATTTATGTCCATGCAATATGCCAAACATTGACAATAAAAATGAAATAAAATAAAAAAAACAGAGATAGAAAACCTCTAGGTAGCTTGTCAGAAAAATCAAATAAAATAAAGAAAATATTTAAAGTAACAAATAAAATATTTATTAGCACAAAAAAAATTCAGTTAACATTTAATAACAAAAATATTTTTGTTATTTAAAATAAACTTTAAATTTAGTTGAACTAAAACTTAAATATATATATATATATATATATATATATATATATATATATATATATATATATATATATATATATATATATATATATATATATATATATATATATATATATATAGGCATCTACAGTATATATCAAAATACTACTAAAAATGACAAAAACTCAATTTGTAAAGCTTAAAAATGATTTAATAGTATTTCAATAATACTAAAATAACTACTATTTACAAACTGAAGTGGAAATAACTACACCTAAGTATAAATATTATCTCACATCATTTGTAGTTGGTGTAAAAAGTATTTATTGCCATTTGTATTTGGGGTAAATAGCTTTTGCTTTATTGTGTTAAATTGGTTAAATGAGTTTATCACACTTATTTTCAGTGCTGTAGCAACTGAGATGCAAAAAATGAGAAAAAAAAAACAAACAAAAAAAAAATTCTACAGATTTGTTTTTGTTTTTTTTTACTGTGAAACTCAAACTGATGAAGAAACAGTGAATTCTCCCCGGACGACTCAGAAGACGGTCTTTAATCTTGAGTAAACTTTGAGTCTTAAATTTTGTGTTTTCTCTTGTCTTTAATATTTAATTTGTGACAAGCTACAATAAAAAAAAAATATTTTTTTTTTCAAAGGTGTTGATTTCACGCGAATTGCATGGAAACCAATGAATCGAAATCTGTACAGCCTTTCCAAAACACATCCGTGTGTCCCTAAATGAAAAACAGCCACATCTCAAAAAATCAAAAGTTTAACCAGCGTTTCACACAGTTTAAAAATCGACAACACAATAAGCCAAATGTTTCTCAATGCTGAATCTAGTATAATTAAACCTGTTGCTTGAAATGACTGAACTTCATCAGCAAGCTGTTGACAGACTGAACGTCCATTAGAGTCCAGTTTCATGATAAAACGCCCTCAAAGACTGCGTTGAGTGAAGAATAAGACTTTAACAAAGACAAACGATCATCGCATTTTACACTTACATTACATTTCACTGCTGGCAAAAGTGAAGTAATGAGTGGAAAGTGTAAATGGCATTCAAAACACATCAGCGTGTAACAGAGTGAACGTACAAGCATTCAGTTAGAAAAACACACAAATATATTTTAGTAATGAAGTACATGATTAATTCAGAAGCTTGGCAGCTCGCGTGGTTTCAACACACCTCGGATTCTGCAAATGCCATTTTTAATCCAATGTCATTGTTGTGGGTCGATGTGCAAAACTGGTTTTCACGGCTCTCGCCAACATTCCTCGTTCACCGGCCAACATGTAAATCCTGCGTTAGCAGAGAAACAACAACATGAGCGTTTGGTTGTTCTGCTTTCAAAGGCAAAACACTCTGGTAATGCAAACCACCATCTGCCAAAATACTGACTTTCCTTCATCTCAAACCAGATCTTTAAATAATTCTCACATACTGACACAGAATCACATTATTAAAGCATGAGCCTGAAGATCCATACTTTCGATTTTCAGCATTAAATATGGATTTGCAGGTCGTTCTGGCCAAAAACTACATCAAGAGAAGGTTTACGCTTAACTGTCGATAAGCGCTAGCTCAAGCAACCTTGTAAACTCGTACAAGCACAGGTCAAGATGATCAGCGAGTTCAGAAGGTCTCGGTGGGTCATCAAGGTCTGACGAAAACAGACGCCCGACCTGCAGATCATTAACATCCTGCGTCTCGTTTTTCACACATTGACGAGAGATTACATGGTGTTACTGTGTAACCTAATTTTTGAAGAGCTGACTTTGCCCTAAAATGATGAATCTTACAAGAACTTAAGCTTTTGTTCATCAAGACATTTTGTGTGCACATGCACACATCTCTGTCTCAAATTTGTATTACTGCAGTGCATAATAATAATAATAATAAGAAATAAAATACATGTTTCATATTTATCACATGCACAGAATTTAATTGTTTTAGTTTAGTTTGTAATTGCAATTATTTATGTAATTTCCAGTTATTTTTGGGATATCTGCATAAAGCCAGTAGAACAAATACTATCAAGTTTAAGAAATAAATTCAATTAAAAAAAAAATAGATAAATACACACACACACCTATTTTGGGGACCATTATGTATTCTTCATGCATTATGATATTATTTTGTGTAAATTTTTTCTGTCAAATTCTTATCAATGCAATGCAAAATAACACAAAGAAAAAAAAATAGTTACAATTTTATCACTACAATATTTTTGTTCCAATTATTTATGAATGCAAAATACGTAAAAATAAATAAAAATTACATTAAATTACTGGCATACATTCTTTTTTTTTTTTAATTAACGCCAGTACAACAAATACTATTATATTTAATAAATATACTCAATTATTTTAATTGTAAAGAAAAACAAAAAGGTAAAAAGTTTCTATGCTCCAAAAACCAACCTTGATTTTATCTTTATATCTTTTTTCCTTTAGATTTTGTGGGTAAATACGACCCAGACGTATTCTTCACAGGTTTGACCTCCAAGTTTTTTTTTGTTGAGATCTTAACTCAAACTAAAGTCACTAAAAATCACTGCAGATTAGAAGCTGCTACGTTAATTTCATTGTAAGGACAAGCATCCTGGCACTTTCTTCGGCTCGCTAAATTAACGCATTAGGAGCCACAATGGTGGTGTAAAAGTCTTCGTGGGGGGCCGCTGGTTTAAGATGAATTAGGGAAGCGATATCCCACCATAAACCGCTGGAACGGCCCCTCCTCTGTCTGCATCTATACATCTCCGCTCAACTGGACCAAACTCTCCCAGCGCCTCACAAACTCAACCTGAGACTCACAAATCTATTGTGTCTGTGTCCTTTGCACTTACGTCGGCCTCCTGTCCCACAATGCTCCTCTGTTCTGGGGCCGTCCCACGAGAACCGCACAGAAAGGACGCTGAAGCCTATATCACAAGGTTCATATAACACTGTGACCGAAGCTCAGGGTCTCCAGAAAGAGCAAAGTGGAGAAAGAGGTTTCCTCACTCATTCCTCTTTCTGTTCATGCCGCTTATCGGGTTCCAGACTGGAGCTACGAAAGAGAAAACAGCATGAGAACAACCGTGGAAAAAAAAAAAAAAAAGAGAAAGAATTATTAGGTTAAAAGAGGAAAATCACTAGAGAAACAATGTTATTGACCAGATGTTGCTCGTTCATGGTTCAGGAGAGGTTTAAATGAAGTACCAACCTCGTTTCAGAAGCTGCTTCTTCTTCAACAAACAAATCAAATAGAATATAATCAAATTAAAAATTGAAACATATTCAAAATGGAGCTTATTTTTGGGACAATTTCTTTTTTAAATAATAATAAATTACATTTAGTATGTTTTCCCCTCAAATCCTCCCTGCTGCAATACAATACAAACAAAAATAAATAAATACATATTCATGACTGCAATATGCATGATTGTTTTAATTTTTTTTGAAGATTAGACTTTTTTTTATAATTACAATTATTTCCAAAAAGTAAAAAAAAATTATAAAAATTAAATAAAATAAAATAGCATTTAAAAAATAAAAATCAAGCTTGCTTTTGGGAATTTCATACAAATTTAGCAGGTTTTCTCCCTACTGTAATGCAATGCTAAACAAATAAATGAATGTTTTTAAATGTGTTTTAATGCACATTGCATTTAATTTTAATTTTTGGAATTATGGAATTGTTTTGTAATTCTGCCATAATAATACTAAATACTAATAATCAAAAGATGCTGCATGTTTAAATAAACCTTTAAAACAAACTTGTCTCAAACGTTGTTGTTTTATTCCTGAAATGCCCTAGAAAACAAGAACAATAACTGGGGGAATAAAAAAGACAGAACTTGATGAGAAATATCTGGACACAGCGTAACGAGTGTTGATGTCTTTATGGAATGACAGAGCGAGAAGAATGAGTCTGGAGAAACTGCACGTACCTCACGAGTTATTTCCAGGACAAACATGGAGTATGTAGATAAAACGTCTCCTGAGAGACTCGATATTATTTTTACATAAACATGCAAAGAGACTATCATGATTGAATGTTCAAATGATGATGTGTCTAACACAACACACACATTGATAATCAGAGGGAAATGAAGGACAGGCTGTTCAGATCATTACACTGTGACAATGATGGGTTTTTGAAGTTGTACATAACAAGGATTACTAGTACATTTTACGAGATAACACTACACCACTTCAAAACTTTGTTTAATTTAATGTTATTTGGTGTTTATTTGAATAATATGTGACATACTAGCAATTATTTAGCAAATTATTCTTTACTGCAATGCAATGCAATGCAATAATAAAAAAAGAAACTTTCATTACTGTAATATACATAAGTGTTTTAGTAGACAATTTTGGAAAAAGTTTTAGAAATTACTAGTACAAATAAAAAATAAATTAAATTAAATTAAATGATCTTGTTTTTGGGACCATTTTTTTTTTCATACAAATTTAACTTAAATTCAGCTTGTTTTCTCCTCAAATCCTCCCTATTGCAATGCAATGAAACAAACAAACATTTTCATTTCTGTGATATGCACGTTTTACTGGATTATTCTATTTTTATTTTTTAATAATAATAGAAATGTTCGTAATTCCAACTTCCAAGGTTTTAAAGTAAACCTCACACGATTTGTTTTTTTTCCAGTCTCTCCCTCATTCTGTGTGAAACCTTGTCTCAAACGTGTCTTTAAAAATAAAAATAAAAAAATTCAATAAAATATTTAAAGCATTAAAGTTTTGGGGGGGAAGTTTTTGTATTTTTTATACAAATGTAAAGCTTCAGCTGTGTCAGTCACATAAGCTTATTATGTTTAATGTTATGCATTTTTAATAAAATTTTGTGCACAAAACGAGAGACTTTTGACAGTCTCACCAAAATAAGTCAAGAAAGAGATTGAACTGATTGAAATTCAGTTCATTTGATAAGGAAACAGAAGTCGAGCTGCACAGTGTGACACAGTATTCAACACTATACTCTTTTGCATAGTGCACACAACTTTAACACATAATCTGCATTCAGAAAAACCATATACTGTGCACAATTTTCATGCCGCAAAAATGAAAACAGTACGGTAGGATGCCATTCCAGACATAGCACTTTTCAGGGAGTGTCACCCGAGTTCACCTTTCACTTTAACATCTGTTTTCCTCTGACATGGTCTTTTGTGCTCAGAATGCAAGAAAAACTAAAATCACTCACAATCCAACCACTTCATTAGACCTCAGAACTCAGCTTTATAAACAAATCTTCATCCATGTCTTATAAAGATTCAAGTTCAGAGTTTGAACTGATTTGCTGGTAAATTGGGTCACTGTCACCACATGAATCGCACTGATTTCACAGCCGCTTGCTCTGCTTCAGTACAGTCTGAGGTCCACCACTGCTCTATATATTATTCATACACAGGTTTGATGAGGAGAAAGAGAGCGCGGTCAGTAGGTTTAAACTCTGACTGATGGTGCTGTGACTAAACTGTAATCCCATTAACAAACTGATGTTTTAATGCTTTTGAGGAGCTGGGTCTGAGAATAAGCGAGAACCAGTAGCATACTTAAAGTCTGACAGCCGGCCGAAGCGCTCGCTCAGATTTAACCAGCTACACCGCTTATTACACGCAGCCATGTTCGGCTGAATTAGAGCTCCTGTACTTTGACTTTTCACATCATTAAAATAGGTTCTGTCTCTTTCCAATGCTTTAAGTTACTCGAGCGCAGAGTCGCTCATCCCGAGAGCACCGGCGTGCAGAAATTCACAGGATTTGTGTCAGTGGCTTATTAGCTGGAGTAATACTTTCAGTTTAATATCTGCCAACCTCAGCGGTGACCAGAAACATCACCGTCCAACCGCGAGTCCAAATTGAAAAAAAAAAAAAAAAAAAAGTGTTTCTGAAATAGTTTACACACTATTACTTCCTTTAAAAAAAATACTGTACTTTACAAGTCAGAAACTACTGCTTTATCCCATCAATGACGAATAAGGAAACAAAATGGTAACACAAATGTCAAACTTGACGATGTTTAAATGTCAAACAAAGTCTTTTAGTAACCAAACTGCAACAATGATCAACAAGATATTTTACCGTGTTACACCCCTGGCACTACAAATGTTTGCTAAAGTGGTTTTAACTGACTCATTGATGCATTTGGTCTGCTAAAAGCTCAGTGTTTATCATTAACTGAGTACAGTTCAGCGTTTATCCATAATGCAACGAAACTAGCTTTTTTCCCAAGTTCCAAATCAAAAGGGAATATATATACATATATATATATATATATATATATATATATTTTTTTTTTTTTCTTTTCGAAATTGAGATTTGAATAAATAAGCTTTCCATTGATGTATGGTTTGTTAGGATCGGACAATATTTGGCTGAGATACAACTATTTGAAAATCTGGAATCTGAGGATGCAAAAAAATCTAAATATTGAGAAAATCACCTTTAAAGTTGTTCAAATGAAGTTCTTAGCAATGCATATTACTAATCAAAAATTAAGTTTTTATACATTTACGGTAAGAAATTTACAAAATATCTTCATGGAACATGATCTTTACTTAATATCCTAATGATTTTTGTCATAAAAGAAAAATGTATAATTCTGACCCATACAGTGTATTGTTGGCTATTGCTACACATATACCCCAGCGACTTAAGACTGCTTTTGTGCTCCAGGGTCACATATACAAAATTATTTTTATAAGATAGCACTGAACTTGCTTAAGAAAATAGATAAGATGTCTAGCAGCAGCTTTAAAGTGAACAATGCTTTCACGTCTGCAGGGAGTGTCAGTAACTTGGCATCTGATGCCGTAATGCTAACCTGTCATCTTTTCATCATATTACAAAACAGATCAATCCATTAACAGTGTGCAAAACTCTCTTCTATTACTCAGGAGTTTTAGCATTTCCATTCTGACCGCTTAACTTATAATTACATATGCAACGCAAGTTGTGCTAGTTCTTTAGTTTGTGTTTTCTAGGCCAGTTCTCATCACACGTCTAACCTAATTTGTCTGCACTAATCAGTAAAAGTGTAGAAGAACAAGCTCTCTGTCAGGCCGAGACTTCCAGCACTCAACTTTCAGCTATTCTGGTGATGGTCTCCATATCACACACTATGAATTATTTATATATGCAAATCCAGAGCTTCAACATGCATACACTAAAGCCCTCCCAACCTCACCGCCGTTTACAATAACAAACAAATATCAGTTTTCTTATGCATTGACATTTCCGGCTCTCTTTTTCAAGATAAGATCCAAATGTTTTGACATTGTGGTTCTGAGCGGGTCTTTGGCTTCGGATGAAATGTTGGTCATAGTGTGTTTTGTAATGTGAAAAATGATAGCGCCCCACTGCCGAGATCTCCGTTTCAGGCGGATGCTATTGACTTACTGTGTGTGTTCGCTTCACTGGCTACAACAAATGAAGATGGAGGGATGCAGAGCAGTCTGATGTTTGCTGATAAGGGAAGACACGAGACTCTGGCTCGGGGTTCATTCAATATCTCTGACTTCTGTTCTCAACTCTGAGCTACTCCTGTCCTGTCCTGTCTCCTAAGAAATACAAAAACACTTCAAAATCGGTGAGCGACAGATGGCAGGCGGCACATTTAAACCCTGCTAAATATTAACTAGTAGCTGCTGTTCGGTGTCCGACTTTGTATGCAAACAGCAGCATGTCAGACCTAATGTTTGATTAAGTATCAGGTGTTTGCAGTTTGAAATGCTTAAAGGAATAGTTTGCCAAAAAACGAATCCTCTGCAGTGAATGGGTGCCGTCAGAATCAGAGTCCAAACAGCTGATTAAAACATCACAATAATCCACACCACTCCAGTCCATCAGTTAACATCTTGTGAGGACAAAATCTGCTTGTTTGTAAGAAACAAATCCATCAAGACATTTTTAACCATTGCTTCTGGCCAAAATATAATCCATCCAAAAGTCCATCTTCTGTTGTCTCAACATAATCCACCTACATATTTGTTTAAAGCCGTTTTGGTGCTTGATCTGTGCAGATTTCTCTCCTGATTCAGATCAGACCACATTTTCCCTGGAGGAAGCAATATAATGAATAGAGGACTCTTATTTTAGCCAAAAGCAACTGTTTGTAGTTAAAAACATCTTGATGGATTTGTTTCTTACAAACAAGCAGCTTTTGTCCTCACAAGATGTTAACTGATGGACTGGAGTGGTGTGTATTATTGTGATGTTTTTATCAGCTGTTTGGACTCTCATTCTGACGGCACCCATTCACTGCAGAGCATCCATTGGTGAGAAAGAGATGGAATGCTACATTTCCCAAAATCTGATAAAGAAACAAACTCATCTATATCTTGGATGACCTGAGAGTGATTAAATTGTCAGCAAATGTTTTATTTTTGGGCAAAATATTTCTTTAAAGTAAAGTATAGATAGTTTTGTGGCAACTTCTGTACAAAATCTTTTAAAAACGATTCACACAACAGACATTTGTTATGTTTGTTCTAACACTAAAGGTTCGCTCACACCAAGGACGATAATTATAACAAAGTTTTAAAACCGAAGAACAATAAAAACTGACAACCAATCAGAATCTACTGTATTCCAAAGAGCTCGAGCATTTAAAGCAACATGCAACAAAACTGCAGCATGCACGCTTATAATAAAAAGTGACATCGTGCATCGGTGTGGACACTAATAACTTTGTTATATTTGTTGTTCTTGGTGTGAACAGGACTTAAAGGGACAGTTCACCCAAAAATCATTTACTCACCTTTAAGTTGTTCCAAACCTGTACAAGTTTCTTTCTTCTGTTGAACACAAAAGATGATAATCTGAAGAATGCTGGTAACCAAACAGCTGATGGTAGTTATTGACTTCCATAGTATGGAGAAAAAAAAACCCACAATGGCTACCGTCAAATGTTTGGTGAAAGAATTTTCATTTTTGGGTGAACTGTCCCTTTAAGAATCATTATTTTGCAGTATTTTGCTTTAAACACTGCCAACAAATTCAAAGAAACAAGAAAGCAAAAACAAATGACGCACTGATTTCTGAACAAAAGAGCATAGCGCTTTTATAATTATTAATATCAAGTCCTTTACAAATAGTCACCGTGTACAGCAGCCGTTTGCATGGCAAGTTTCACAGAGTCCAGAAATCATCAATGCAACATGTGCTGCAAGCCCTTACGGATCCGTCTCCCATGCCAAGACAGGGATCAGATATTTTTGAGATATGTTCTTTCATCTCCTCAGCTAGAGATCAAATCATCAGTCTTTGAATTGAAAAAACATATTTGAGATCAAGCACAAATGTATCAGATACGGTTTTGTGTTGTTGCTGCTGTTTTAACTCGCATGAAACCGTGCATATCGCAGCGAGTACCTCGCACAGATTCACTCAGGCATGTAACCGAAGCATTGTCATGTGACAGCGCATCATTTTCATGAATGCTTATTTAGTGAATCTCATTACTTCTCATGTGCAGGTTACATTTCACCCCAAAATCAAAAAAAGAAATTTTGCATAAAGAAAATGAAGCCTAATTAAGGATCATTCAGATTTTTTGCATTGTGACATTTTCATTTGCATATTTTTCCCCACAAATTCTCATTAACGAAATGCATCCGGATGCATTGAGTTCTGTGTGATTGAAACTATTGTAATATTGTTTTTTTTTACTGTATTCCGTTAGAAAAATACAGTAATACAATTATTTTATTTAAATCAAAATAAAAAAATACTGTTATAAAAAAAGAATATTTTACTTTTTTATAACAGTAATAGGAATTATTAATAATTTATAAATTAATTAATTAATTATTAATAATTCCATTCCTAATTATTAGTGAATCCCTATTAAAAAAACTCTAATAATGTCACAATGCAAAATATAATTTCCTATTCTTTTATTTTGGAGTGAAATATTCTGATATTCACTCTATTAGCATTTCCTATATATTTAGCTGCTAATGATGCTTCTGAAAAGGTACAACAAACTGCATGTAATGTTCTCCAATTAGAGTCGTTTACTTGTGGATAACGAGATGATAATAACCTGCATGGGCAGAGAACATCATGTTGCATTTATACTGTTCTACAGAAACTACACAATGCTAGAAGAGTAACAGCCGTAAACCTGATCTAGTCCTGACCTAAGCGTGTAGGTTTACCAAAAGAGTAATTGTTTTTATTTCCAGGAGTAATGAACAAATCAAATGAGTTTCCTTGCTAGTGAAAGGTTGTGAGTGTGGATTTGTGAGTGTGTGTGAGAGTGTGTCAGAGTGTGTCAGTCTCTTGCACGTGGCGGTTGGTAATATTGTTGTGTCGGTCGAGCGCGGCGAGGTTGTCCATCTCCTCCTCTTCGAAATTCAAGTGAATTCTCATAGTAAACGTCTTCGTCATCCTGTAAAGAAGTTACCAGGAATGAGTGACCAATGTTACTGATAAATGCAAGTCTATCGCATTAGTCATGGGAAACAGAAGACAAACTTTGAGAATTTTGAACAAACTAAACCAAAACTAAATTAAATAAATAAAATGTAAAACTATATTTTATAAAATTATTAAAATGAAAAAAAAAAGAAAAAGAAAATAATATATAAATTAATTATAAAAACACTACAGTACTATAAACAGCTTGGAACGTTGAACAAAAACAAACAAATAAATGTACTAATAATAAAACAAATAAAATTTAAGTAAATAAAAGTGGATTTAAATAAGAAAATGTAAAAATATTATTAAATTAAAAATATTAATAATAAAAAAACATTAAAATATTATAATGTATAATATACCGATTAATAATTAAAAAAGAAAAAAAAATTATGTAACTTAAAAGAAACTAAATATTTTCCAACTAATATTTGAGATTTACAAGAAAAAAAAATTCACAGTATAAACTGGGTCTGTATAAATGAAAATATATAAAACCATTTTAAATTTTATGGATGGTGATATATTTATTAGACTTAAATCTAATCTTTTAAACAAAAACAATCAAAGAAAGAAAGCAAGAAAGGAAGAAATAAATAAATAAAATTTAATTGATTTATTTAAAGTAAGAAAGAATATTTATAAGCAACATTTTTCTCACTTTGGTGCAATCTTCCCAAATGATATGTTTGCTACAAGAAGGTATTTTAGAAGGCGGCAACATGTTGAACAGCCTTCAAGTTTTTGGTTTTGGTCAAGTTTAGGTTTTGTAACAGAGTTCAAAGATCTTGGGTATTCTGTTGCTTACCCACAGAGGCGGACAAACAAAGTACTTACTGTACTTAAGTACACTTTTTGAGTATCTTTACTTTACTATTATTTTTTTCTGGAGACTTTAACTTCACTACATTTGAAAGTCAAATATTGTATAGTGGTCGACCGATATTGGTTTTTTTGACAGCTGATAACTTAAAGCGCAGGGTGGCCGATATATATCATTTTTATTTATTCTAATTAATATTTAAGACATTTGAAATAGTTTGAAAATGATAAATGTGTAAAATAAACACTTATACTTTAGATGACAACTACTTGATTCTGTAATCCCATTACAGTATTTTTCACAAATAAAGAAATATTATATATAAAAAGGAAGTAAACACTGTAACCAACAGTGCTCTCAGTAATCTGGGAAGTTTGTGTGCATTGGGAATATTTTTTTTTCTTTTCTATTTTTCAAATAATGTCAAGGTAACACTCATTTTACATACAGCACACAAGTGAAAATGACATGAACATGACCGTGGGCAAATGCATAAAGCGCAGCAAAGTTATTAATAAACCATTTAAATCATAAATATGAGCCTTTAACTGCCTACGTAGCCTAATAAGCGCTAAAGCACGCATAAAGCTTGCCACAGCACACCGGCAGAAGTAATGATTATGAATGTGTCAGGGAAAAACAGTAAGGAGGCTGCATTATCATTAATAATTTCTTGATAAACTAGAGCTTTCTTTGTTTTCGGCTTAAGAGATGAAGTCAGCGACACAAACTCGTCATCTCCACAGTAGTGATGCGCCTGTATGCATGTTTCATATGGATTACATAATCGGAGAATATTGTTTTCCATTTGAATTGGTTAATTTGAAAGTAGACATTTCACTCTCTATAGATATATTTTTAATGTCTATAAGGCAAATATACACTGAGTTTCGCGCTTGAGTTCACAGAGACCGAGACGGCAGAAAGCGCATCTTGTTTGCTTTCATTATTTTACAAAAGCGCAATGATTTGTTGTTATTGTAAGTGCACACAAATAAACAGAGTCTTTACAGATTTGAAAGATGTATTACTCTTATCTGTTTAACCAAAAATGAGGGAGTATTTTAAGAGCAAGTGATCGCACCGGCGCCTCCACCTGTCCTACAGTGAGCGCTGTTCAGCTCCACACTCCATACAGACACTTGAATAGCGCACATATTTCTAGATTAAAATAAGATTGAGCAGCCATGTAAAGTTGCTGCTACTAACATATTTCACATGATAAAGTCATATTTAAGGTCGATGAATGATGGCAAGCATTTGGATGTTCTGCCCGATTTACTGTATTAACACAAATACCAGCCATTAACGAGCTGTCTGTCATTATAATACTTTTGTATACCTTTTAATTCCTTTGTTTAACATTCTGATTATTAGGCAGACTTTTGTCCCTATTAGAAAGAACTGTTAAACTGTGACAGAAAACAACGAAGAGGGAGAATTCGAGCACCGTGCTCAGGTCCTGCCGTTCTCAGCGCTGTCAAAATAAAAGTTCCACCTCAAACACATCGGCCAAAGAGAAAACTTATCAGCCGATGCCGACAATTGAAAAATGTCAAATATCAGCAGATATATCGGTCTTGGCAATATATCAGTCGACCACTAATATCGTATTTTTCACTCCACTATATTTTTATCAAGGTCCTTGAAGTAGAAAGTTGTTACTATGTAGAATCTTTGAAAGTCAGTGGGTGAATTGTTTATTTCGTAAAATGTGACTTTTTTTTTTTTTTTTAAACACAGCCTATCAGTAATCACTCTTGTAGGGCTAAATGAAGTGATTTCCCAGCATTTTTTGGACACTGACCAGTTGCAAATGTGATATTTATTTACAACCATAAGTTAATATTGCGCTATATATATTCAACACAATATTGTTTGATTTTGACAAAATTGTACAAATGAAAATATTACCTATAAAGCCACAGAACAACTATTGTGTGTCTCCTAACAAAACACAATAGGTGTTTGACTTGAAGCCCCGCAGGCCTTTCTGTTTATGATATCAAAGTACCGTGAGAGCATTTTTGAAATTTTTGTTTTTTAAGTCAAATATATCTTGCTGTTGCTGTTGTAAAGTTAAACAGCTACAGTTGTGTTGCTGGGTTTTAAAGCAGGTATTTACAGTCATTTCACTGTCCACTCGGTTCAAATGTGGATGAATGGCTACATAGCTGCCAGAGCTGTGTGAGATCATTACCATGCTGCTTTTGTGGGGATTTGCTTTTGTGGGGGATTTTATCAATTCCGATTCCGCTTATCGATTCCCAGTTTCGATTCCAATGCGATTAAAAAAAATGAAATCAAACATTTAGATATCAAACATATTTATTCTGTGTCTCCTTTTGCAAAGCATTTAGTTGCAGCTGAATACCATGAACAAAAATCAGCAGGCTACATAAAAACTGGACTCGATTAAGAGCTGTTTGTGTGCAAAATACAGCTGCATGATTCTGGATAAATAGTTTGTTTTTGCTTTTTTTATGAAGATTGTCATTCTCTCGATTCTGAAGAGAAAACATTAGACAACTAAACAAAATCACATGTAATTTATGAATGATTCAATGACTCACTCAACATTTACTTGTTTTATTACTGGATGAATCAGCGTTTTTGAACGAATCTCTTGTATGATTCAAAGACAAATACATTTTAACAGCCCCTTTTCGCCACCTACTGGCACAACAATGTAATCATCAATCTTTATCTGAAGTGTCAAATTACTACAATCAAAAGGTGATTTACTCTATTTTGATCGCTACCGTACACATCAGTGTTTATATCCGAACTATAAAGTTTTATCCCAGTACTTCTGTGATTATCTGAATGTTTGTAACATAGAAATAATGATGCTGTGTGGTTGAAAATACTGAAGCTGTTTCATTCATATACATAACAGCTGCTCTCTTTAGGTTAGCGGCAGCGCAAACGCAAAGACAAACCAAGAGTGATGATAACGATAACGTGATCGCACACGTCAAAGGTTGAGGAATGAAACAGACGAATCATTGTAATTTAGGAAAAGAATCACGTTGATGTTTGAATCGTGTTCTTTAACAATCTGTTAAAGTGCTTAGTCATGTTGGTGGCGACACCTCTCTTGCAACATGTTTAGCTCATCACAAATATTATACTTAGCTTTTTCAGCTTCTGATCGCAAGTGAAGCCAAACTTTGGAGCATTTAGGCTAGCGAGCAAGGTCCTGGCAGATCGCCAGGTCGGGTCCTCACAGATGAAGAAGAAAAAAAAAAAAAGGAATCGATAGGCGGAATCAAAATTTTTATTTTTCAACAAGTATCCCATTTCTAAACTTAAGTATCCAAATCTGGAATTGGAATAGATTTGATTCCTAACCCTAGGTAGGGGTGTTAAATAAAATTGTTTTTGTTTCTATAGCTTTTTAACATTCTAAAAGCTCTTTATTTCAGATACTACAAGCTAGTCAGTGTATTCAGTAGGTGTAATATATTGTAAGTTGCTTCAGAGGCATAAGGTAATGCAAGTATTACATACAACAATAATAAAACATTGCATTGACATAAAAGAAATTTACTTTTGGTACTTAAGTACTTGCTTTTTTTCAAATTTCACTTGTAATTGAGTAATATTTGACCAGCAGTATCTGTACTTTCACTCAAGTAATGGAGTTGTGTACTTTGTCCACCTCTGCTTACCCACACATCCATGTGCAGAGGTTTGATATTGTGAAGCAGAACTTCTTCGCAGTTGCCGTAATCGCTGAAGACAACCACAGCCGTGGAGCCGGAAGGGTGGATGGCGTCGATTCTCGCCCGATAAAACTGCCACAAATACGCAAACATGTTTTATAAGAACACAAAAGGGGAAAGTGTACAGAGTTGGGTTCTGGGAGTAAAAGCTCCATTCATTTTCTCCACAGGGAAATTGATTTTCAATAATAAACACTTAAAAACTACTTCAGCTACAGTGCAGCACTGCAACTTTTGATTCAATGGGAGTAGATCTAAATAACACTTTTCACCACTAGTTCATCTTGTTGGCTGTTATAGTAAAATGACCCCTTTAAAATAATCATGTTTAAAAGCATAGGCTAAAATAGGCTGGTGAAAAACTACATTATCCATGATGCTATACAGAAAATTCAGTCATTAAACTACTTAAATATTTGTATATATGCATATTTTGCAATAAACTTAAAATATACTGTTTCTAGATAGATCAAAAATTTTTAAATCAAGAGTAGTTTTAAATCTTTCCATCGTTTTTAATTTGACTGTCATTCACAAAGCATCATGGGATTGTAGTTCTTTCTTCAATAAAGCCATTACGTACACACTCATGTACCTTTGTTAAATTTTTTAAATGTTTTTTTTTTTTTTTTCAAATAAAGGTTTGTAATCTTGTGATTCACCTTGCAGCTGGTTGGTTTGGTTCATGACTTATAACGCTTTAACGAAGACTTTCCCTATGGGAAAAATGAATGGAAAAACACTTCCGGAACGGGCGCCACTTAAAAATAAGGCAAATGGCTCACCTTATTGTCTTCCCAGTAGAGCGCTAGACACTGGTCACCAGCTCTCCAGTTGATGTGATTATTTGTGTCCGTCTGGTCTCTCGGACCTTTGATTGGTCCAGATCGTTTCTTGGGGGCGGAGTTATGCGCGTTGGTTTGTTTTTGAGGCGGGGCTGAAGAATGCAGCTTGACTGGACCGGTCCGTCTGTGTTCTAAATCACCATTAGGGAACTGCGCATTTGAAACCCCGCCCACTTTGATCACCTGACCTGATCCGGCATCTTGCGAAAAGTCTTTTTTTGTTGCATCTTGGGAGCGCTCAAAGTAGCCTGAATTGGGTCTTTCTGGCTTGCCTTTCCTTCTGTTGTTGGGTTCATTTCTAGATTTAGGATCCGAGCTTGACGCAACAGGATTTGAGAATTTGGGAGCCACGGGTCCGTTTGATTGGTTTTTCCTAAACAAAGCAGGTCCTGTCCCATCCTGCTCTTTCAATCCGCCGTTATGTGGTTCCTGCTGGAAGCTTTTTGACCCACTATGCTCTTTTCCAGCGGGACCCTGCTGTTCCCTGGACTTCCCCATCGAAGTGTACATATTTCTTGCATCTTGAGAGTCGTTCTTCCATCGCTCTGATCCTCCTCTTCCCGTTCGTTCTCCGTCCCTCCATTTCTGCGGCTGGGAGACACTGGAGGAGGCTGCGCTGGGTTTAGGAAAGTCTGTGTCCTTCTGGAACCGTGGAGGCCTGTCGTTTCTCTGCGGGCGTCCCTCGTTTCGGGGAGGGTGTTTGGACTGGGCGGCATCTCTGGACATTTGTTCAGTGTTGGGGAAAGTCATCTTAAACTGGTGGTCTTGTAATGAATGCTGGTTCTTTGACTCTAGAGAGTAAATTATGAGAAAAAACAGTAAAGCAACTGATTAAAAATTGTAAATGTAGTAAGGGCCTAGGATGAAAAAACGTGTGTGAATGAGTGGTGCAGTTTCATTTACTACATATAATCAAAGTAACCGTAAGAAAACTATTTTTTAAAGAATCTCTCACAACACTGTTTAAATTTTAACAGTAAACCTTTTTTTGTGAAGCATTTTTTTGCCCAAAAAACAAAAATAATCATACATTTTCACTTGACTACATTTTAAAAGATTAATTATATTGTTTATTTTTTGCCTTCATTTGATAAACCCCATTTTTTATAGTAAATCTGAATTAAATAAATATAACAGGCACTTTCTGAAATTACATAAAGATGTTAATAAATGACTAAGGTTTTAATAATTGAATTGATTAGAAATGCTTTTTTATTTACTAAAATTTAAATTACACCATTAAAATGGAATACAGAAAAGAAAAAAAGAGAATTTTGGAAAAATAAATGGATTTCATAAAAATAACTTAATTTAACAACAAATTATTAAAAGTATACATTTCGTGATTTATTCATTAATAAATCGATTAATAAGATTTGCTGTTTGATTATGAAACTTTTAAATGTAACTATTAAAAAGGGATTCCAGAAAAATTCTAATTGAAAACAGAATTTGGGGGGGAAAAAAATAAAAACAAAGTTTTACTTAACTTTTAATAAATTGTTGTTCAATTTAAAGTTTTATGATTCCAATTAGTCAGACTTTAAATGTAATCATTAAAAAGGGGGCATAGACAAATGAAAATGGGGGGGGGGGGGGGGGGGGGCAATTTAAAACAAGAAAAAAAATAAAATAAAAGCGCTGATATTATGCCAATCAATTAAATGGTACATTTCTGTATTTGCTCAGAAAAGACTATTCAAACTCACTGAAAAGCCTGTTACCTTTTGTTTTGCATATTTTTAGCATCTTGCACCATGAGCGTCATGGCATGCATTTAAATGACCTTTTATGATGTTGGCAAATGCGTCAAAAGAACAAGTGGTAATAAAGTTCATTCAAAAAAACTGTCAGGCTCTTCACAGAAATAACAACTTAAAAGGCAGGACACAGTGATGATGCAGGGCACTTCAAAAGCGCAATTACAGGTCAGTTTCATGTCATTCTGACTCAAAGCAAGAATTTTAAAACAACAGCACTGAAAGAGCGGAGAAACACAAACCGTTTCTCCACATATTAGCCCTGTCTGTTTTCTCCTAAAGCCATATGTCAGGCAGAGCTTACCAGCCGCAGAGACTAATCTAAAGCTGACTAATAGAGCACCTTCATTTGGGACTGGCCATCTGTTTGATGCCACAGAGTTCTGCAGCCCTCTGGGACTCTAACATAAGAGGAGATTAAAAATCCTGATACAATGTTCCCATTATTAAGATTGGTTCCTCTGCAAATGCAGTAGGAATGAAGCAAATGATACAATAGTTTTAAAGCGATCATTTATGGTCATTACTGCAAAATAAACTCTGATCACAACCTCAAAATGAAAAAGGGACTTGTATCATGCCGAAGGGTTTATTCTGGACTAGGGGTCGACCGACATGTGTTTTTCAGGGCCGATGCCGATACCGATTATTACAGACCAAGTGGACCGATAACCGATATTTTTTAACCGATATATTATATCTGATGTAAAAATGAAAATTAATGTCAAAGTTAAGAATAACAAGGGCTCTGACAAAAACTGCCTTCCCTGGTGTTGATTGCACTTCTTACTCTTGTGTTCCTCCATGCATCCATCTATAATAAGGGTAATATAAAGAGAGAGTTAAAAGTGGGGCCACTGCATGCTTCATGATTAAGCCTATGAATACTCTACTACAGCTAAACAGCTTGGGGAAAAGTACGTATTTGGCTTCAATAATTTACATGTTAGAAATGTATGTGTAATAGCATAACCTCTCATAATTATAATATAATAAGTGTAAATAATTCAATTGTCTTCATAGATCCATTGTAGAAATTGTGAAGACTGCAACTATTTTAATTAAACTATAACACTAATAGCCTGTTATAGGCACACTTGGTTCAATAACCTGTTGAAATGTCACAATTTATGTCGTCCTAATCTTGGCCTATGTGACAGTAATTTCGATTAGTTTTAATTTACAGTGCGGTGCAAATGAAGCCATACAACATTAATTTCAGTTATCTTTTAATCAAATGGGTGTTAAACTCAATTTTTTGGCAAACAAATGGGTTTACCTTTAAAATTAAAACATGGAACAAATAGCGTATTGTGTGATTTATTCTTTTAATCAAAAGTTGTTGTAGTAGTATTGGTAGATAAACCGAACTTTTATTTTGACGGGTTGCCACGAGGACCATAAGTTTCTGTATAGCCTATGTATATGATATGACGATCGTTTTACTCAAATGAAACGCTCAAATGCTCATGAAGCAACTCTCAGAGCAGTTCTGGGGATGTTGTTCATGTGTTTATATCCTCATTTACTGAGATGGCAGAAGCTGAAAACACTGCGAGCGTCGCGCACTTCAGTATGTGTGTGTGTGTGTGTGTGTGTGTGTATAATCAAAACCGCGCATCTGTGCCATTCACATATACAGAGACACGCAGAATTCATATTTAAATAAGTATTTTTGCAGCTTAATATTTACAGATACTAGTCCATAGCGCGAGTCGATTTAAGTGTACTGACCTACTTTTGATTAATTCATCCAAACTTTGACGAACTCCGTGACTCCGCGTTATACAGTAAATTCCCTTTATATGACTGGATTCCGCGATTCCGTCTGCGTTTTCCTCATCGCGGAAACCACAAATAGATAATATTGAGGTGTTTTGTAACTTCAGTGTAGTGGATTGTGATTTATTGCAACTTGAGCAACGCCTGCTGCTGCCTTTGAGAGACAACTGATGCGTGATCACTGAAACTGTAGCAAGCGCTTTCAGTGTGAGAGTGCCTTGGTCTTCCACATTGATTGGTCAGACTCGTGACTCCCAACAAATCAGATGCGCGGTGGGCGGAGACTGCTCGAGGCCACAGAGAGGTGAGTTCTGACAGGCTGCGTCAGAGCCAAATAGCGCATTTCAAAATTAAATTAATTTTATCGGCACATCGGTTTTGAAAATGACCGATACCGATAATCAGAAAAATGCTTAATATCGGCGCCGATAATCGGTCGACCCCTATTCTGGACGCTAACTGTCCATTATCCCACTTTTAATACAGATGCTTGCTAAATAAATATATCTACATGAGTTGGAAAATCTGTGAAATGATAAAAATATTATAATGTGAAGTAAGAATTTACTTCAGTAAGTTGGCACAGAAAAAAAAAAACATTATTGTTAGGGTTAACTAAAACTAAAACTATTAAAAATTGTTTTCTTTCATCAAGCTAAAATAAAATAAAATAGTAGAAGAAAACCTTAAACTTAAAACACTTAAATTAGAAATGCTGTCCTGGCAACTAAAATAAGCTTAAAGATGAAGTACTGAAATTACTTAAGCTATAACCAAGATAAAAATAAATGAAAGCTAAACATAGTAATAATCAAAAATACTAAAATTAAAAAAATAAAATATAAAAATGTAAAAACGTAAAAAATTACATTTTAATACTAAAAAAAAAAGCACTGTTACTATTTGAAAGGACAAAATAGCCCTGATATTATCAGCATCCAAAACTGATATCAAATTAAAAGAAGCACTAATATTGTCAGCATTTTTCATAAAAACAAAAGGTAAAACAAATTCAGTGTACCGTCAATGGACAACGTCCCTATTTTTGACTCCAGGAAGTCAAACAGTGTGCTGGGCCCAGAAGGCCTTCCTCCTGCTTCCTCATCCACATCTTGTCTGGAGCGTCCCCTTCCACGACCCTTTCCTGTCAGAGAAAAAAATAAACCGTCGAATTACAAAGACAAACAAGCAAAGTGGCAATGAAAATACTAAATAATCAATTTGGGATGCTAGATTCTCATCAATGGGTTTTATTGCACTATATAAACAAGAAAAAAAATGCACCTTTATGTTAAAACTCGTGTATAAATGAATCTTATGAGTTTATTCAACCAACACAGCCCTGCTCTTATAACATCTACAGTCTGCTTTCCTGAGCAGCAGCATATCTGACAACGATCTGAAGGTTTCTGCTTCCTTTCTCAGCGCTTGAAGGTTTTACCTCGAGGTGGTGGGCGGCTCTGCTCCATTTGGGCCGCTTTGGGCTGGTTTGTTCCGGTGAGCAGGAAGTTGAGGGCCACCTCCAGGTTATTGTTGTTATCCAGCAGGGCCTGTCTGGCCGCCTCTCGGTTAAAGCCCATCTCCATGATGTCCCTCAAAGCGCGCTCATCAACCTTGAAGAGACAGCAGCAGCAACATGAAACAGCAGAAAGAAATTTGACGAACTTGAGGGTCATCAAAAAATGCATTAAAATCAAGGACAAAAGAACGGATGCAGCGTTGTAACATTTTGCCTTGCAATCAATAACAAAACAGACACAGAGGGGTCACATCGGTGCTTACTTCAGCCATCGATTCATCTTTTACCAGAGAAGGCATGTACAATCTTACGGAGAAATAATGGCATTTAATTATAACTAAAAGCCCATCATACAATTTTGGGGCACTTGACATGTTTTCATAGACAGTTATTTAAGAAATACGAAAGTGAAAACAGCAGAATTCGAATCCATTAACACAACAAAAAAAAACCTTGTACAGAAATGTTTGACCCCTATTTTCAAAGTCTAAATGAAGCACTTTCCACGACTTTCTCTTTGTATATAGTTCAAAAGTTTGAGGTCAGCATGATTTTTGTACTTTTTAAAAATGAGGAAATAGAAAAGAATAAGGAATTATTTTAAAAAATAGGAAATTAATAGATCTAACAGCAATGGTGCATTAAAATGTATTAAAATGACAGTAATGTTACAAAAAAAAAAAAAAGTAAATAAATGCTGTACTTTTACACTTTCTATTTAAAGTATCCTTTAAAAAATAAATGTGTCACAGTTTCCATATAATAATAATCAGAAATGTTTCTTGAGCAGCAAATCAGCATCTTAGAATGATTTCTGAAGGATCATGCAACACTGAAGACTGGAGGAATGATGCTGAACATATTCACATAGAATAATACTGCACGATATTACTGTTTCTAATCAAATAAATACTGCCTTGGTGAGTACAAAAGTCTTTGAGATCAGTTTGAGAAAAATCTGAGATCAATTAAAATCTCTCACAGTGCGACACGACCCCATTTCATGAAGAAAATACAGTATGAGTGACGCATGTTTGTGTAAAACTCACCATGATGATGATGCATTAAAGTGTTGTGATCACTTAGTAAAGTAACAACACTAAATCTAGTAATGATGCATTTTATGGTTTCGGAAAGTCCAACTAACAACTAACAAGTGATCAAACAACAGCTGTTTTGTTCTCAGTGAGGACTGCAGAAAAACAGCTGCATATCTCACTGAACTAGATGTTATGATAATTCCGTTCAGTCTATCTGGATCTTCTCCCGTGTTTTACAGGATTGATTCGGTTCATTTTATGAGGACGAAATTGAAACTGCTGACAAAGCACTAATTTTACATCTTTTTATGATGATCTTTGGATCTCACCAAATCTCTGTAAACTCCTTCTGACTTGTTCTCCGCCCACGGCTTTTCTCTCTCCTCTCGTCTTCTCTGATAGGTGTCTCGGTTCTTGTAGGTGGATCCTGGATTGGCGAGGTTTCCGCCTGCATTACCTCCACCACCGAACGTACGCGCCTAACACAGACCAAAGGAGAAGACCACAGATGCACAATGAAAAACACCAGACACTGCTGTATCTCCAGCAATTTTAAGAGTTGATTTTACAAGGGCACAACGAACAATGCACATCATAAGTGTGCTCTGAAAGTTCAAATTAAACTGAGTTTTGAAACAGCCCAGGTGCTGCTGAGACCAAGTGTTTAATCATTTATGTGGTGTTCACTTATCACGTTACATTTGTAATTACACACTCAAAATCAAACATTTCTTAATTAAATATCGGAGAATATTAAGTTCACCCATGGCCTAAGGACGCACTCATGAGAACGAACAAATTCAATTACATATTCCTTTAATATATCAATATTTCATTATCAAAAGGTGCTACGTTGTTGCAGGGGATGAAAATCATATTTATTCTGAACTGAAATGGCAATATCTTTGCACAATGCACAACACTGAAATCTGGGGGTTATACGCACGTTACTCGTAAAATGTTTGAAATAATTAGGATTTTAACATGTTTTTGAAAGAAGTCTTTTCTGCTCACCAAGGCTGCATTTATTTGATCAAAAACACAGTAAAAACAGCAATAATGTAAATTATTATTGCAATTTTAAAGTTGCTTATTTGAATTGAATATATTTAAAAATGTAACATTTATTTTACGAGAATTCTTTGATGAATAGAAAGATACATTTTTGTGTCTTTACTGCCACTTTTGGTCAATTTAATGGGCCCTTGCAGAATAAAAGTATTAATTTTTAAATCCTTTTTTTTTTTTAATTGCTGAAAACAAACTTTTACAGTTTCTACAACAATATGAAGCAACGCAACTGCTATCAATATTGACAATAATCAGAAATGCAGCAAATCAGCACATTAGAGTGATTCCTGCAGGATCACATGGCACTGAAGACTGAAGTAGTGATGCTGAAAATTCAGCTTAGCAATACAGAAAGAAATTACATTTTAAAATATATTCACATAGAAAACAACTGATTTAAATCGTAATAATTTTCCACATTTTTACAGTATTTTTTTTTTATCAAATAAATGCAGCAAAGAAGAGACCTCTTTAAAAATCAAGCAGTAGTGTCCATTAATTTCACAAGAACTGCATCTTTAAACATATAGTCATAGGGTGGGCTAACTGCTCATGTTATTAAATGTCTCATAATAATCATTAAGGACGACCGCACACCTCTTTACTCTTGGCGACCTCTGCGATAGCAGCGGTTCTTTGTTTCTCAAACTCGTCGTTGTCATCAGCAGATTTGACAGCGTTAGTGCTCTGCAGGGTCTTCCTCTGATCCAGAGCTCTGCTGTCCACCTGCTCCTTATGAGCACATTTCTACAGAGAGATGACGACAGATTATACACCATCCATCCATTCAGAGTCAAATCAACCTCATAAATAACCAGAAGGTCAAAGGTCACAATGAAAGAAGCTGAGGGAGTTCTGACCTGTCCAAAGGGAACGAATGGAGGAGGTCCGCCTTCTGCACCAATGTTTCTCCGGCTGTGTTTGGCCAGGCTCTTTTGTGGGAAAAAGGTGAACATTAGATGTAATGTAACATTCAAGTGAATCCAGACTAGGGTTACTTTAGTATCACTGAGATACTATTATAGTTTTTAACCAATATTTTGAATCTGTTTTAATTTAAGTGTTAATAATTTTACTGGGTGTTTATTTCAGTTTTAGTTACTTCATTAAAACTAAAGTAAAATGAGAAATGATGCCTTGGCAATTAGCTGAAACAAAATAAGATTTTATTAATGTTGATTTTATTTCAAATAATGAAGTTTTTATGGTTTTCAGTATTAGTTCATTATAATATCTCTGATCCATAAGAGAGAATAATCTTTGGACTGAAGTTATTTACTCAACAAGATGAATAAAGCAATGCGTCTTCATGCTATCTGGCTTTGATTGATAATTAAAATAAATCATCTGTTGCCAATGTGTCACTGAGCTAAAACATGATGAATATTAACAGATGGTTACTGACACTGTGGCTTCTGTTTCTTAAGTTTTAATGAACAGAACCTTTAAAGGGTCACATTTTACAGTTTTGCATCTCTATTTTTTCCCTAGAGCCCACTTATAATGTCAGTGAAGGTTTCCTGCGGAAAAAAACAGTTGTAAATTAGTGTAGTTTCAGTTAAACAGCTTGTGCCACACGGCATATTTAAGAATTCTGTATGCAAATGACCTCTGTTGTGATTGGCTAAGTTCATTTGGCGCGGGTCAAGTTGGATAATTCAAAGAGTGGGCGGTGATATGTTAATTCAAATTTTGTCTTTTTGGACTAGTTAAGGAGATATTAAATATGAACATACATGGTCGATTGAACCTCTATTTCATAAAAGCAATAAAAACAAATCCAGCCTGCTATTACGTGTCAAATACAACTACATCATATACACACATATATATAAAATCTGAAAACATTCATAATGAAGCTTGAGAGAAAACATGCACCTCACCCTCTGTAACTCCCACTTCTCGATCATGTGATCCACTTCGCCTCCGAGAACCGTGATCTTGGAATCGTCCAATAGCAGGAGGCCGTTTTTAACCTGAACGGCCCCCAGGAGCTTCACTTTGGTTCCAGGAGGAGTGTTCAGACTGAAAGCGGAGAAATCAAATTAAAGTGTTAAATTAATTGCTTTCTTTTAAATAAACTGAGTGAAACACTGAAAACTTTGGATTCAGCAAGGTTTTTTTTTTTTTAATGTTTTTCTCTTTTGCTCACCAAGGCTGCATTTCAAAAAGAGAGTAAAATCAGTAATATTATGAAATGTGACCCTGGAGCACAAAAGCAGTCTTAAGTCGCTGGGGTATATTTATAGCAATAGCCAAAAATACATTGTATGGGTCAAAATTATAGATTATTTCTTTTATGCCAAAAATCATTAGTGTATTAAGTAAAGATCATGTTCCATGAAGATATTTTGTAAATTTCTTACCGTAAATGTATCAAAACTTCATTTTTGATTAGTAATATACATTGCTAAGAATTTCATTTGAACAAATTTAAAGGAGATTTTCTCAATATTTAGATTTTTCTGCTCTCTCAGATTCCAGATTTTCAAAAAGTTGTATCTCAGCCAAATATTGTCCGATCCTAACAAACCATACATCAATGGAAAGATTATTTATTCAGCTTTCATATGATTCATATGCTGATGAACAATTGACACTTAAGACTGGTTTTGTGGTCCAGGGTCACAAATATTATTATGATTTAAAATAACTGTTTTCTACTTTAATATATTTTAAAATGTAATTTATTCCTGTGATGTAAAGCTGAATTTTCAGCATCATTACTCCAGTCTTCAGTGTCACATGATCCTTCGGAAATCATTCTAATATGCTATTTTTGTTTTTGAAGTTTAATTATGTCAAATAATGTCTTAATATTCTTAAAATAGGCATAATTTCCTTTCTGAAAATATAATTTCTGAATTTTTCCTTTTGATTTGTGGTATAACGTGACCCAGGGATTTCTTTAGAGAGTTTTCCAGAGATTCACCCCAAAAATAGGTCAGTTTTTCTTATTTGGCATCTGCAATGACTTTCCAAAAAAGGAGTGAGAGAATTTAAAATTCATAATTGCACTTCTCTGCTTTACTTGCTTCTATTTCCTGGTTGTCAATCAGGTTTTTTTCTCCGATGTGTTTCAGCTTTAGTTAGTGTGGGGCATTTGCTGTAAGTTGGGATTAAGAACTGGCTGTTTGACTTTAATTAAAGATTAAAGGGGGGGAGAAGGGATGGATTGAGAGAGAGGAAGAGGAAGAAACTCTATTTTCCCTCACAAACACTCTAATACCCCGAGGAGAGAAGTGGAGCAGTGAATTTTCCAAAACGCAGGCTTATTTCCTCAAATGTGTCCCCTCGCCTGCACCCTGATCAAATGTTAATGCACCGCTCTGCACTGCAGAAGAAGCGCCTGCTAAAAATACATCACACGCACACCTCCCTGCTCGCCTACATGCCAAATAAACTCGCCCTCAAGAACACAAGTCGAACTTTCCCTGGTCCTCTCATTAGAAGAGCCCGGGGAGTTTGACAGGACTCAATGTGTGACGTGACCAGCGCAATTACAGACTTTCCTGACCGGTTCATCGGCACGAAGCTCAAAGGGATGTAGGATCCGATACCAACTCTCTGGAGACGCCACAAAATACACTGTTTGTTCCATTACAATGCTTCTGTTCTTTCAAACAATCTCACTACCATTTGAAGGTGAAATAATTATTTGAAATGAGTGACACTAAACAGAATTGTAAAAATAACTCTGTCTTTTTTGTAATGTAAATAACCAAAGTCAAACTACTGTTTATATACACGATGAAATAATGCATGTCCTTTCTGTTCTTGTAATTCTGCGAATGAATGAAGAAAGCTTTGGCGTCATTTACATGCACTTCTTTTTAAATAAACTGAATGACACACTAAAAAGTTCAGGGTTGATGAGGTTTTAAAATGTTCTTGAGTCTCTTAAGCTCACCAAGGCTGTATTTATTTGATCAAAACTACAGTAAAAATGTTAAATATTATTACAATTTCAAATAACTGTTTTCTATTTTAATATCTTTTAAAATATAATTAATTCCTGTGATGCAAAGCTGAATTTTCAGCATTATTATACTCCGGTCTTCAGTGTCACATGATCCTTCAGAAATCATTCTAATATGCTGAAAACAATTGTTTTGCTTAGTATTTTTGTGGAAATTGTGATGCGTTTTGTTTTACAGGATTCTTTGATGAACAAAGTTCAAAAGAACAGCATTTATTTGAAACTGGGAGTGTTGTTTTGTGAAATAATTACAGGCGGAAATTTTAAACGGAGACCAAACCGAAAAGTCAAACTACAATTTATAAGTGTGCAAACCCTTCATAGACACTTTAAAATATTGCACGTCCGTTCAGTGGTTGAATGAAGGAAGCTTTGGGTTCAAACGAACAGTGGATAGTTTCATTCTGCATGTTAGCGACAGGGATGGATGTAGGGAGAGAGTGAGTAGAGGAACAGACGAATAAAGAGAGCTCTGTTCCTCAAACGGCTCGACAACACAGTCTCCACCTGTAGCTGCTGGCTGACGGCCACCACAACGGCTGATGCCCAACCAGAGCGGTAACGGAGACATGGGATTGGTGAGGTTTGAGCCAATCAGAAGGTCTGAAACTGGGGTTAAAGGAAGGGGAGTACAAGAAAAAGGCAGAAAAGGTTGTTTGAGTTTGAAGGGGCTTTCAAAGATTACACAGTGTCAGATTTCCTGGACCGAAAGTGTTTTTGGGTATAAACAAGACTGTAAAGTATTACAAGAAAATACTATTTCAATATTTGAAATCAAAATGTCAATATTTGACATTTACATCAAAATGTCAGGTTTAATACAATGTGTTACTTGCAGTCTCTTTGTAACAGTTTCAAAGTAAACCTTACACCATAGGAATAGTTCACCTAAGTGTGAAAATTTGCTGAAAATGTCCTCACCTTCAGGCCATCCAAGATGTAGATGAGTTTGTTTCTTCATCAGATTTGGAGAAATGTAGCATTGCATCAGTGTCTCAACAGAGGATGCTCTGCAGTGAATGGGTGCCGTCAGAATGAGAGTCCAAACAGCTGATAAAAACATCACAATAATACACACCACTCCAGTCCATCAGTAAACATCTTGAGAAGACAAAAGCTGAAACAAATCCATCAAGACGTTTTTAACTTCAAACCACTGCTTTCAGCTAAAATGCGAGTCTGTAATAACACTTTACCTGGAGGAAGCGCTATTATGGATTACGGACTAAGCAATGGTTTGAAGTTAAAACGTCTCAACGATGGATTTATTGTTTGTTTGTTTTAAAAAACACACAGCTTTTGTCTTCTCAAGATGTTATCTGATGGACTGGAGTGGTGTGGATTATTGTGATGTTTTTATCAGCTGTTTGGACTCTCATTCTGACGGCACCCATTCACTGCAGCGCATTCACTGGTGAGCAAGTGATGTAAAGCTACATTTCTCTAAATCTGATGAACAACCAACTCATCTACATCTTGTATGATCTTAGGGTGAATAAATATTTAGCCAATTTAAATTTGTGTGAACTATTCCTTTAAGCATAATGGTAATTTTTGCTCATACTGGGGTTAATCATTTGAACAAACCCTTCAAATTGCGTATTAAAATTAAGGGTGTAACTCATAATGCATTTGTAGCTTCACAATTCAAAGCTTTGTATACACTATTAAAACATAAAATGACTCAAGTTGTTTTAAGAAGCTGACGCATGCAGCAAAAAAAACATTATAGTGAAACATAAAACAATGCAACAAGAGAGACACATTCTTGGCATGCAGCCTGAATCTGACTTGCACAAACAATTTTTCTGCATTTCAAAATGACACTGATGTTTTGGGTTGAGAAAATGAGCCTAAAGTAACCTCAGAAGCAGCGCAATACCACGACCCTGAATGACTCTGGTAGTGCCGTGAACATCAATTCGTAGTGAAAAACCCTTTTACGCAGCTCCCCACTACATCAAAACGTCTTTAGTCTGGCTCAAGGCAATTACAGGACCTCTTTATCATATTAAGAGCTGCATTTAATCAAATGCCGGGATTTTGGCCTCATTATAGGCCACTTCACAGTGTCTGACGGGCCGAGACGTTATTTCATTAAATCATACGGCGCAATTAGACGTGCTTCAATTAAATGTCTGAGGTACTAGATTTTATAGCCACTCGTTCTCAAAAAGTGAGTGAGGGAAGTATGAAACTGCAGTCACTTGCCAAATCTTTACGTTTATGCTTTAATGTAATGTTTGACAGCAATAAACCTGAACAAATTAACCAAAATATCCAATAAACAAACAAGTAATGTGGAGGGAAATTTCTACAGAACTCTGCGGGCACAGATTCCACATCACTCACACTGTTTCTTAAGTATGTAGTGTGCATAGCAAACATACTTCCTCAATACATGGAAAACCCACATGCATTTGCCAAAGCATGCACTATAACCACATGAAATACTGTATCCCACAATGCAATGCTCAAGACGAATGAAACTTAAAGAACGTAATTTTTAACATCTCTTTCTCCACTGCCAAGAGACACTTTTACACATCAATAAATTAAAAACGCTAAATTACCGTATTTATTTTCAAGATGATAACTGGACGCCACTTACTAAATTAACCATGCAACATAATAAGGTCATGTAACAACACTGCAGCGTTCTGCTTTTTGATTATTTAACGCTGCATGTTGCATACTATTTCACATACTATTAAATAATAACACGTGCTATGTTTGCAGTCAATAATTTTAAAGAAATTTAAATTTTTCTTCAGCAAAGGTGCATAAAATGAAGAAAAAAAACAAACAAACAAACAGTAAAGACATTTAAAATGTTACAGGTTTCTATTTTAAATAAACTTTTTTTAACTATACTTATCAAGGAATCCTGAAAAACTAAATGTATCACTGTTTCCACAAATATGATGCAGCACAACTGTTTTCACCACTGATAATAATAATAATAATAATAAATGTTTTTTTTTCAGCAGCAAATCATTATATTAGAATGATTTCTGAAGGATTATGTGACACTGAAGACTGGAGTAATGATGCATTGCTGAAAATTCAGCTTTGATCACGGCAATAAATCACATTTAGTATGACGTACAGTGGTATTGCATGCAAGACAGGGCCAATAAAATGTCAGTCCCACCCTTGTTAAATCAACTACAACCCTGACTAGTCATCCAGTAGTTAGTGAACCAATTAGTCTTTTTTTTCCAATTTTACTTTCAGCTTTAAACATTTTTAATGCAAGTGAATGAATGAGTATCACATGGAAGAGAACTTCTCAGAAATGACTTTAGCACACCAAGCACCAGACGTCAGCATGATTCACTCCCTTTATTAAAGCAGCACTATCTTGCTGCATTTAGCATCCCACACCAAGAACGTGAAATGTGTGAACCTGGACCTGACCTTCAATTAGTCTAATTATACAAGGCTTCCTCAGGACATAAGTTCCCACTCTCTAGTCGATGCAGATTTACAAATCCCTACTTGCAGGTAGTGCATGTATAATGAAGAGTCGGAAAGATGCATATATCTGCATGAGCTGTACCTGATTTTAGACAGATGTTCGAACTCGAGGCCGATGCATGACGTGTGTCCGTCCGTCATCTGCAGACGCAGCATTCTGGGCGACGCCTGCGACTCCTCGTGATCTTTAGAAGCAGAGACATTACGAATCTTCTGCACCTGAAGGACACACGGGCCCTCCAACTGCGGGAAAAACGAGAGGGATTTTTCATCAAACAGATAAAACACTAAGCTAAAAACATGTGCATTAAACATGTGAGTTTAAATTGGCGTTACAGAGAAACGCAGCTCTCAGAAACCAGATCATAGTCATTATCCCGCAGTAATGTCATGTCCTTTTGATCAAACAAATGTTCTTTTACCTCTTCACCTCTGCTCTGACTCTATCCATCTTCTGCTAATGTTCTCTTTAATAACAGCGCCATCTTGTGGGCAGCATTAGCAAGTGCATGAAGTCTATTTATATTGTAATTGTGCATTATGTTAGATCTCAGCTTAAACTGGCAAAATCCCATCCAGTTTCTAATGACTGACACAAATCAAACCAGTAATACACAAATTACCTTTTCTATTCGTCCACTGTTGATGTCAGTCGGCAGAAAGCTCTTTCCGATGGGTCTCAGATCACTCTGTGAATTATATAATAGTATGATTTCTGTTCGCTTTCTCAAGGTGTGGCGGCTTCTATAGAGAGCCAAACCCCAAATATACATGATCACAAATTGACAAAGATATATTACATGAGTAAAAAAGGAAAGGGTAAATATAAATGGAAACAAGGTTATTTCTTAAAGCACTTACGTTTAGTGCTACTTGGATGATATTAGTCGGTGAAGTTTTCTCCTTCTCTGATGAACTTTTACACTCCTCTATTCCTTCATCTGTAAGGTACCTGTGAAGAAAAGTGTGAATTTAGAAGAGATGTGCGTGTGATTTCAGCCAGGCTTTTTTACAAATATGAGAGGGATCTCAATCCTAAAATTTATAAAAGCATCATCTATATAGTTTCTTGGATTAAAAAAATAAAATAAAATATTAAAAAAACTTTTAGAGTGAAAAATTATTATTATAAATATGTCCAAGTATTTTTCTATAAGTTACATTATTCATTTTATTATACTATTAGATGTATTATTTGTTTACTTATTTCATTCTAATTTCATTTACTTAATTTCATAATTTTCTGATTTCATTTTATTCATTTTTAAATACTTTTTTTTATTAATATAATTTTTTTTTTTTTTTTTACTTTACAAATTTTTCCATGGCTTTGAATTTATCACTGTCAGTGAAGCAAATTCAATTGCATCTTTACAACAGCACATAAAGCATCTATCTTTAATACCTGAACATACTTTTAGTTCTCCTACTGTCACTTTTACTCTTCATCAGATATATCATCATATTAACCTAGTACATAAAAAAGTCACTAACAATAAATACCACAACAATACCATATATTTTAAGGCAAAAACATTGTTTTTTTTTGTTGTTGTTTTTTTCATGCACCTGTCCGTTTTGAGAAAATTTGGGCTATTCTGATTCCATAATGTGTCTTTTTTCTTTTCTCTCAGACCAGCAGAAAGAAAGCATTAAAAATGCACATTCAAATGCTTTATTAAATTTGATCTATTTGAATCTGTAGGGTTAAATTACAATACATATCTTTAAAGGCTGTGAGTTTTTTTTATCCTACATTTCAGTAGCTCTTACATACACCAGATTTAACAGTTTTCTTCCTCTCTATATTCTTACGATTTTTAGTGAAGGGTTTGTTGATACATCATTCACCTTATTAATATAACATTTTATTTCTAAAAATATACAGATGATTTTTTTTGGAGTGATAAAAAAGATCCAAAATCTCCCTTGTGGAAGAACTCTGATATATCAACAAAATCAAACAAGAATTTTGAACCAGGCTTTAATACAATGTTTAGATTTATGTTCTTAAAAAGTATGCAGACTAGTGCATATTTGCGTAAATAACACCTCAACTGCATATTTAAAAACAATTCAGAAAACTTGTAGGATAAAACAATTGCCTTAATGCACTGTGAGTACCATGCAAATACCATAGCATCAAAGTACCATGGTATTAGCATTGGATACCATGACTGTAACATGGTACTTCAACATAACAATATATGTCAAGCTCTTACATATCTCAACACGAACTCTTACAGTGTTGAAAGATGCTGTGGATTGATCTTAAGCACTTGTCAAACTTGTCATGACAGTCCAGACTGATTAAAGGGAATCAATGAGAAACTTCAGAAGCCGATTATTAAACTATCATATATGACACATATATATTATAATATTTATTAATAATTCAGAATGACCGATAATAGACTAGCAGTTAATAAATGTTGATTATCGTGCTAATGATTTAGCCGCTAACAGCACTAACTTAAACATCCCAAAAGCCAAACAGACATAGAAATAAACTAATAAAGTGATATAAACCGTACGTTGTCAAAGGAACTTATACGCAATTATAAATAAAAAAGAAAAGTAAAAGTGAGTGAGTAAACGAGTGTAAACATGAGTTAGCATCAGCAGCATTAGCCGCTAGCACTCAGTAGTGACTCACCAGCCCTCTTTAATGAGCGCTGAGCTCAGATCGCACATCTTCACATATACTGATGAGTCTGTACGGAATCACTGTCTGAAATACCGCTGAAATCCCATCGTGTGTTACTCGGGACTCATTTCTACTGCGTTAGCTCGTGCTGCAGCTGGACAAAGACAGATGACGTCAGGCGCAAACTTCTGACGCGTCACAGGTCAAAGTGGAGCGCCGCTGATGACGTAGACCGCGAATATAACACAAAAGGAAGGAATGGATGCTGTATTTTTTATTATTATTTTTATCTACCTTTCAGATCAAAACCTTTAAAGATATAAACAAATATGAAAACTTTATACATGCGGTCAAAAGTTTGGAATAATTAAGTTTTTTTTTTTTCTCACTGTTTTTGAATGTCTCCTCTGCTCACCAATACTGCATTTATTTGATCAAAAATACAGAAAAACGGTGAAATATTTTTACAATTTAAAATACCTGGTTTCTATTTGAATATATTTTAAAATGTATTTTATTCCTGCGATCAAAGCTGAATTTTCTGCATCCATCCACGAAGGCAAGTTTATTTATATAGCACATTTCATACATAATTGTAATTTAAAGTGCTTTACATAAAAGGAAGTAAAAATACTCATAAAAAATAATCACAACAATAAAAGCAGAAATTTATTATTGATTTAAAATGAATTTAGAACAATTAGAAATAAAAAAGTTTATACATAAAATACAGTGCAGTCAGTTTGGACGTAGCATAGTGCTCATTCAGCCAGTGCACAGCTAAACAGATGAGTTTTGAGTCTGGATTTAAAAGTGGCTAATGTTTTAGCACATCTGATCTCTTCTGGAAGCTGGTTCCAACTGCAGGCGGCATAATAGCTAAAAGTGGACTCCCCTTGTTTTGTGTGAAACCATGGTATTTCTAACTGACTCGATCCTAATGATCTGAGTGGTCTGTTAGGTTTATATTCAGTGAGCATATCTCCAATGTATTTAGGTCCTAGACCATTGAGTGATTTATAAACGAGTAAAAGTACTTTCAAATCAATCCTAAATGTAACTGGAAGCCAGTGTAAGGACCTGAGGACTGGTGTGATATGCTCAGATCTTCTGGTTCTAGTCAGAATCCTGGCAGCAGCGTTCTGGATGAGCTGCAGATGTCTAACGGTCTTCTTGGGAAGGAGACCATTACAATAATCCACCCTGCTGGTGATAAACAAGTTTCTCCAAGTCTTGACTGGACACAAAACATCTAATTCTTGCAATGTTTTTGAGATGATAGTATGATGATTTAGTTACTGCTTTGACTTGACTACAGAAACTAAGGTCTGTCTCCAGAATGAAGTGTAATTTCTCCTGAAGATTACTGTTATCATGTTTCCCATAAACTTCAGGGTGTTGGAGAAAAGTCCCTCAGCATTTCTTAAGTCTAAATGTCATAGATGCCCACTGACATTTAGAAATGCAAATACAAGCAGAAAATGTCTTCCTCTTTTTTTGTTTCTGTTTCTTTTAACCAAGTTTTTTCTTTGCCTTTTTTGGCATCTGATCGTACCAACATATGAACAACAGAACACACTAAATTACCCTAAAATTGACAAACTGTCATGACTTTAAAATGAAAAGTGTTTCATGCTTCCCCATTATACAGCTCTGGAGAAAGAGACGAATCCAATTTTTTTTTGATCAAATCAGCTTCTCTACATGTATAGCAGACATTTCATTGTCTGCTGAATTCCAACACAACGAGGACGTATAGGTTTGATTTTGGAATTGGTGGGGACATAACCTATATATTGCTAAGGACAATATAGTAGTTGCTGGATATTGGTAGGGACATGTCTCTATTAAATTCGAATCCCTTGGACAAAATGGTCCAGTTATCAATTTTTTTTTTCTTTAGGAATTTTTAAGTCAATTACTGTACATAAAAAAGCTAAATTGGTATAATTTGAATCTGAAAAGTTAGACTGATTATACCTTGATTAACTGCTAGGTCAAACTAGTTCTTAAGACTGTGATATTATGAGTGATTTTACTTTGATGTTCCTTTGTTTCTTGTAAATATTTCAAGCTATTTTACTGCATGTTTACACTGAAAAACAATTAAAAAGCAGCGGCACAGCAAACAGCATCATCTCCATCAGAATATTATGACTGGCCCAAAGATTTCTTATTCTTATGCAGTACATCCAGACCTCAATTGTGCTGTGATGGACTCTTAAGAATAAAGATTTTTATTGCCATTAATGGTTCAATGAGGAACCTTTAACTTTAACTTAAAGAGTGTAAAAAGCAGAAGCGGTGTAAAGAATAAATGGATGGATGGGTGTTTACATGCCGTAGCACCAAAATGCTAATTTACTGGTAACTTCTCGTCCCAGAAAACTGTAGTTTACTGGCAATATTCCAGAAATCCCCTAATAACACAGAGAGACTAAACACTCACACATTGAGTCTGGGAATCACAGCAAACACTGAAGATTTGATATATGAGGATGAACTGTGGCCCTTTCAATTTGGTATTTTGTGCAGGAAAACCTCAAGCTCTCAGATTGTGCTAAAGTGGAACTATTGCAAGAATACTTTTGGTACACTTTAAATATCTTGCATTTAAAGACCGATATTATTCAAAGATCATACAATCAATAGTGACATTTTAACACATTCTAGGCTTAATATTAAGAAATGTGAATTGTACACAAATAGTACTCCAAATAAAGTTATAAAATTTTAATTTTTATATCAGCACGCAATATGTCAGTAAATATGTTAATAGATTTGAATTTATTATGAAATAAATATATTTTAAATATATTACTTTTTATTAGGGCATAGAAGAACCATTTTTGGGGAATGAAAATGGTTCTTCTACCTTGAAAACTTTTTTATGGCTGTTACACACCTGTTATCAACTAAAAACCTACATTTACACGATATAGTGTTTTGGGGGTCTGGAAACACACACTTTTGAAAACAATTAAATTAAAAATACCACTGTCGTTTCTGTGTAAACTACAAAAATGTGAGTTTATGAAAATGGTGATACAATGCGCATGTGTATTACGTGTTCAATCTGTAGGCATGAGCGAGTTCTTAACAACCAAAACAACTAAAACATAACATAAAAAAATACTAATTTACTGGTAATGTTACAACTTCTCATCCCAGAAAATTGCAAGGACTGGTTAAAACCGTAATTTACTGGTAATATACCCCCTAATGACGCAGAGAGACTAAACACTCACACCTTGAGTCTGGGAATCAAAACAAGCGCTAGACTTCTCGTTTTTTGTCTTTCACTTTCAGTTGCTGCCCCATACAGTTTATATAGGAAGCAGCGGTTCTGACCGAGACACCACGACACTCCACCAAAGACTTATTGAGATTGAGAAACCGGACACACACTAAAATGTCCAAAGAACAACAGTTAAGGCTCCATGGACATGGTGGAAATGGTAAGTGCATTTTAATATAAAGCTTGTTGTTTCTCTGCACATCTGTGTCTATTTGCACTGCATTAAAGCTCATTTGTTTTATTTGCAGATGAAGACTCTGATAGACCTGCTACCAAACATTTCCACGGTGGAGATGAGGAAAGTGGTGAGTGTATTGTAATAGTTGGTCTATATTTACTAACACTGACTTTGCACAAACTCTACATTTTACTCTACATGTTATTTGTTAATTAATTAATTTTATCTTGTGTATTCATGTGCTTCTTCATGTTCTCAATGTAGTTTGTTATATGTGTCTGAAATACGTGTCTTTATTAAATGAAAAATATGTTATATATTATGTAGAAATATATCACTAACACAATATGAAGATGTAGGCAATCCAAATCTCAGATTGAATCTCACCAAATACAGAAATATTAGCATGCAAGGTTGTGTAATATCAACTTGTCACATTTGTGTTCTAATGTTACATAAAACAGTGTACGTTTACATAAAGCTTGTTGTTTTTCTAAACATCTGTGTCTATTTGCACTGCATTAAAGCTCATCTGTTTCATTTGTAGATGAAGAATCCGACAAACAGCGGCAGAAAGATGGCATAAATGAAACCGATGAGGCTACTATAAAAAAGTCAGAAGCGCAAAATACGAAATCTGTCCTTGGCATGATTGACACGTATGACAGACCAGCGAGTGCCAATACAGAAGGCGGTTATGCTAAACAAGGCTTTTATGTGTCAGGTTTAGAAGACAAACCAGGAAAGAGGATTCCCAAAGCTGGAGTCTATGCAGAAGCAGGAATTGGACGAGCTCGTGCTGAATACAGTGTATTTGAGGCAGAAGCCAAAGGCCCAAACGCCTCGGCTGGTGCTGAAATCAGTACGGCTAGATTCGGGGCTGGAGCAATAGCTCGAGCTGAAATTGCCAGTGCATCAGCTAAAGCTGGTCCACTTGGTGTGAAAGTGGGACTTGGATTCGACACGGGTGCATCTGTTGGTCTGGACGGGTTGGAGGTCAAATTACTTGGAATCGGATTCTCAATTGGTCCAAAAATCGGATTAACTTTTTTAAATACAGAAGTGTCACTTTCACTCTTTTAGCCACAACAGGTATTAATTACCTTTGAATATTTATGTGTAACATTTTACTATAAATTTATCCTAAAAATCTCAGTTTTGACTGCTCTCATTAGGGGTCGTCTCAGCGGATCGTCTGGACATCTATTTGTCGCAGGTTTTCCTGACACAACCTAAAACTGACATCCTGAAAACCCATCAACTACTACTAATATTTAACCCACTTAATTAATCATTCAAATTGTTCTCTATATTTAAACATGACCGTTATAGTTGCATATCACTTTTTATAATTCATTTATATCATCTAATGTATAAAACTATCACATTGTAAGCCTATTTTTCTATATTCCTGTCCCCATTTGGGAACATGTACCTTGTTATCTGTCAAAATGTCAAGTATTGTTTGTCTAATTTGGTCATATATCTTATAATATTACGTTTTGTTTCCCTAATTACTGCTATTCTTTAATTCGAGCTGGTGTGTCAACTTCTTTATTATCACAATATGCTTATTGCTGGGTTTTTTTAAGAGTGGCCTGGTTGGTGTATAATAGTAAGGTCAAGAATATTTCCTGAATCTTCTCAGTGAAATCAGCATGTTTAGTTTATTTACCTTTCAACTCGGTAAAATGTTCTCCTTTGAATTGTTTTCATTTTAAAATAAATTAAAACCTGTTAGTATCTGTTATTGGGATGTCTTGTGAGTCGTATGGAAGCAGAATAATGACAATAGTTTTTGAAACATAAAGCATGCTGAATTCCACAAATCGAAAAAAGATGCATTGCAGTTAACAGTGCTTGCATTTGAATGCCTTGTATTTCCAGGGCTTGCATTTTTAGGTCCTGAAATTTAACACAGTTGTTTATTTAAGCTGTGAGTATTTCAATTAAAAATATTTCACACACATTTTCATAATTAAAAATTCAATAATTCATATTCACCTTCCAGAATTCACTTCCAAAATATTCAATCTGTTTAAAAATACGATGTATAATATTCGACAGGCAAATTAAGGTCACTTTATTTCACTTTCCAAATTCACTGCCACAAATTCAGTGGTTAAAATTGGGCAGAAAATTCAGCGTTGCACATCCGGGAACCGCAGGAATAGCAGTAGAGCACCGATGCATGATCTCCAGCTGATGTCAGCCGCTCACCAGCAGGTGGCGCAAGAGGCTGTTGATGAAGGCCATATATGGATCAAGTCATTCGTTTACAAAAACTGATTTGCAGAAATGGAGCAAGCGCTAAGTAGAAGTTTTGATTATCAAACATGTGGAAACGCTGATTGTGTGTGTTTAATTCAACATCTTTGCTGTTTGTCGTTGCCTACATATAAGCAGATTTCTCTACCACAAAGGAGATTATAATACTCTTTTACCCAATGCTGAAGCACAGAACTAACATTACATCTGAGGAAGACATATATTGATTACGGTTGTTTAGTTTCTGTAACTCTGTATCATGGCTTGTGTGACACTGTGCTGTAATACTGGGGTTCCCCTCATACGTCACACTCCAGGATTCCCCAATGACACGTAATGCGCCTCAGTGAACTAATATAGTGATATAAGACCTCAGGTCTCAGAATACACTTTATTGAAGATTATGCGAACTATATCGACAGTTAAGCTGATGTAGAGTATGAACGAACGCGCAAGGTTTCACGCTGTTTCCCTCAGAAATCAGTTAAAGAAAACACATTTTGTGGCTCAGTAGTGCACAATAACAGCTATTAGACTTGTTTGAGATGCGCCTCGCCTGAAATGTAGGCGGCTGCAGTGAGGGGAGGAGTGAAATAAGTGCAGTCAAGATGGACAGTTCTGCCCTCTCGAAGTAGAACAGATACCAACGAGATCAAAGGCGGATATCGCGTTATTCTCACTCATGTGCTGTGCTGCTAATAAATGTGATATCATTTCAGTTATGTTGCTTTTATATAAATATGATGAACAAAACACCCAAAGTGCTTGCTATTTAATACAAAAGGCATATTTATCATCCATTTCCACTTTAATATAAACATGTATTTTAGATTTTTATAGAAATATGACAAAAATCACATATCTCACACAGAGATCGCACAGTCATAATGTTTGGGAATATTCAAGTATAATTTAAATACACAATCAAATGAAATCAGATTGGCATCAGGAAATCAGGCATGCATCTCGCGGTGATTGGTTCTGTGCAGATTTTGCTCATCTCCAACAAGCCTATTAAAAGACCAAACTCAGATCTTACTGATGATGCAAACAGATGAGGATATGAATGCGCACGTTAAACATTTCCCATAAAGAAAACACTTAACATGGTTTGTTGCCTCAGTGATAATAAATGATTAAATTAATCATCTAATCAATAAAATATATTACTGTATATTATGAACATTTAAGCAGATGAGCCCAGAATATGAGCCCACAACCAAGAAGTTTCACCAAACCATTTTTTCTCCCATAGAAAACCAAGCACAATAGTTTTAGGTTTGATATTCGCCTAGGCTGCTTTAGGGACCGTCTGCAAATGTACCTCACAGTACAAAACGAAGTAATAATTTATTAAATTATTTAAATTTAATTATTAAATTCCAATAATTTATTCAAATTAATGTTTACAGTAAATTAATAATTTACTCAAACTGACTAAATATATACTGCCAATAACTCACCTTATACAATAATTTCCCTAGGTATGTACACTACACAAATATTTTTAAGAAACAAAATTACAGTAATTCACCAAAATGTGACTAGTGACCAGACTGACTTACTACAGTTGAAATTTTGCCAACATCTTCCTCACTGTACATACAGTATAGAATTATTCTTAAGAAATTACTGTAATTCACAAAGTTTTTTTTTTTTTTTTTTTAAACAAATGAAGACAAAAACGTTCATTTTCTGGTTGCCATATCATTAAGTTACAATTTTCATATGCTCAAGCAGAATGTTAATGTTATCTTGTGCTTTAGCAAGGTATCTCTGGCTAAAACTAGCTAACCTAAACCCTCCTTCCAGTTACCCACCGTATTAATTTTTAAATATTTTATAAATCCCTCCATGGAATATTTAATTCCCATTTTGGTGGCCTTTTGTATCCAAAATTGTGCAAAAACATCGTGGGACATGGTTTTCACACTGTAGCTGTCATTGTAAGAAGTGAGCAACTCCCTTTGTTTGTCTGAGGGAGCAACAGTAACTAAGGGGGCCGGGGCTTACCGATAGGTCAATTGTGAATTGCACATACAGTAAGGAAGATACTGGCAAAATTTCACAACTTACTACAACCTGTGGAACATGAAAAACCCTTTTGGTGAATTGCTGTAGTTTTAAAAAAATATATATTTGTGTACTGTACATAGCGTAAAAAATCTAACCTGTAGTAAGTCAGTTTTGTATCTAGCAAAGTACTACAACCGTTGTAACATGAAAAAAAAACCCTTTCCAGGCATCTTTTATAAGTAAATAATTGTGTACTGTACATACAGTGGGGCAAAAAAGTATTTAGTCAGCCACCAATTGTGCAAGTTATCCCACTTAAAAAGATGAGAGAGGCCTGTAATTTTCATCATAGGTATACCTCAACTATGAGAGACAAAATGAGAAAAAAAAAATCCAGAAAATCACATTGTAGGATTTTTAAAGAATTTATTTGCAAATTATGGTGGAAAATAAGTAGGTTTTCACACACTGTTGCTGGTATTTTGGCCCATTCCTCCATGCAGATCTCCTCAAGAGCAGTAATGTTTTGGGGCTGTCGCTGGGCAACACGGACTCCAAAGATTTTTGATGGGGTTGAGATCTGGAGACTGGCTAGGCCACTACAGGACCTTGAAATGCTTCTTACGAAACCACTCCTTCGTTGCCCGGGTGGTGTGTTTGGGATCATTGTCATGCTGAAAGACCCAGCCATGTTTCATCTTTAATGCCCTTGCTGATGGAAGGAGGTTTTCACTCAAAATCTCATGATACATGGCCTCATTCATTCTTTCGTTTACACAGATCAGTCGTCCTGGTCCCTTTTCAGAAAAACAGCCCCAAAGCATGATGTTTCCACCCCATGCTTCACAGTAGGTATGGTGTTCTTTGGACACAACTCAGCATTCTTTCTCCTCCAAACACGACAAGTTGAGTTTTTACCAAAAAGTTATATTTTGGTTTCATCTGACCATATGATATTCTCCCAATCCTCTTCTGGATCATCCATATGATCTCTAGCAAACTTCAGACGGGCCGGACATGTACTGGCTTAAGCAGGGGGACACGTCTGGCACTGCAGGATTTGAGTCAGTGTGTTACTGATGGTAGCCTTTGTTACTTTGGTCCCAGCTCTCTGCAGGTCATTCACTAGGTCCCCCCGTGTGGTTCTGGGATTTTTGCTCACAGTTCTTGTGATCATTTTGACCCCACAGGGTGAGATCTTCCGTGGAGCCCCAGATCGAGGGAGATTATCAGTGGTCTTGTATGTCTTCCATTTTCTAATAATTGCTCCCACAGTTGATTTCTTCACACCAAGCTGCTTACCTATTGCAGATTCAGTCTTCCCAGCCTGGTGCAGGTCTACAATTTTGTTTCTGGTGTCCTTTGACAGCTCTTTGGTCTTGGCCATGGACATGGTGGAGTTTGGAGTTGGACTGTTTGAGGTTGTGGACAGGTGTCTTTTATACTGATAACGAGTTCAAACAGATGTCATTAATACAGGTAACGAGTGGAGGACAGAGGAGCCTCTTACAGGTCTGTGAGAGCCAGAAATCTTGCTTGTTTGTAGGTGACAAAATACTTATTTTACCGAGGAATTTACCAATTAATTCTTTAAAAATCCTACAATGTGATTTTCTGGATTTTTTTTCTTTCTCATTTTGTCTCTCATAGTTGAGGTATACCTATGATGAAAATTACAGGCCTCTCTCATCTCTCATCTTTTTAAATTGGTGGCTGACTAAATACTTTTTTGCCCCACTGTATATATAAAGGAAGGTATTGTCAAAATCTCATCTTTAGTAAATCACTATGAGCAATACAAGCTTTACAATTTGACAGTGTGTTATTTTAAATGTTAATTTGAATTTAAATACATTGGACGGTTTAACCCAGTCGGTGGAATTGTCAGACGGCCCCATGGGTGCGATAGCGTGTCATGCTTTCTTCGGTTTACATTTGCAGTAACAATACACCTAGATGGTTTTGAACTCATTTTTTATGTCGATATAAAGTGGTTGCTTACTGTTAAAACTAATCGTGGTATTGAATTCTTTGTAGGACTGTCGACTCTATAGATCAGTGGTAAGGGAAAGCAACAATAATGCAGTGCATTGCGTTCTTCTGACCTCATTTGCATGCCTGTATATAGATCGCATAATCATCAATAAAGTGTATTCTGAGATCTGAGGTCTTATATCACTATATTAGTTCACTGAGGCGCATTACGTGTCATTGGGGAATCCTGGAGTGTGACGTATGAGGGGAACCCCAGTATTACAGCACAGTGTCACACAAGCCATGATACAGAGTTACAGAAACTAAACAACCGTAATCAATATATGTCTTCCTCAGATGTAATGTTAGTTCTGTGCTTCAGCATTGGGTAAAAGAGTATTATAATCTCCTTTGTGGTAGAGAAATCTGCTTATATGTAGGCAACGACAAACAGCAAAGATGTTGAATTAAACACACACAATCAGCGTTTCCACATGTTTGATAATCAAAACTTCTACTTAGCGCTTGCTCCATTTCTGCAAATCAGTTTTTGTAAACGAATGACTTGATCCATATATGGCCTTCATCAACAGCCGCTTGCGCCACCTGCTGGTGAGCGGCTGACATCAGCTGGAGATCATGCATCGGTGCTCTACTGCTATTCCTGCGGTTCCCGGATGTGCAACGCTGAATTTTCTGCCCAATTTTAACCACTGAATTTGTGGCAGTGAATTTGGAAAGTGAAATAAAGTGACCTTAATTTGCCTGTCGAATATTATACATTGTATTTTTAAACAGATTGAATATTTTGGAAGTGAATTCTGGAAGGTGAATATGAATTGTTGAATTTTTAATTATGAAAATGTGTGTGAAATATTTTGAATTGAAATACTCACAGCTTAAATAAACAACTGTGTTAATACAAGGAAATACAAGGCATTCAAATGCAAGCACTGTTAATTGCAATGCATCTTTTTTCGATTTATGGAATTCAGCATGCTTTCATGTTTCAAAAAGTATTGTCATTATTCTGCTTCCATAGAGTCTCTAGTTTCAGCAACCCATGTGTGTGTGCTCAGGAGAGCAAATGTACATTTGTGTTGTGTTTTATTTTCTTTTATACTCATTTATTCTTCATTTAATTATTTTTTCATTTAATCATTTATAATCATTATCCATTTATGTAATTTGATTATTTATATCATTTTATAATCTATCATTGAATCATTTAAATACTAATCATTTGATTATTTGTCATTTATGTTATGTTATTATTATTTTATTATTATTACCATTTTTCTTCCTTCCTTATCGTTATAATCTTATGATTGGAGATATTTGTTTTCATGGGTAAGAGACGAGAGAATGTCTCTTTTTCAAGGTTTTTAACATCACAGGACGATGTTGTGAAGCAGTAAATTTGTGCTGATCAGATGAAGACTGAGCATTGAAACATACACAACTAAGATTATTCAATAAACTCTGCTCATTTTTATCATTACTTTGTCCTGTTTCTGCTTTTCTCTGGCTTTTTTCAGTCAACTTGGCTGATAGAACTGCTTGGGTACCAGACAAGTCTTGTTGTTAACAAGTTGTGAATGCCAGACAAAATGGATATTTTCTGACAAGATCTGGCGTCTGGGGCTTGATCAGATTTAGAGACCTGATCTGATCTAACAAAAGGTTATCCAAAAGTCATTATTCAAATAAATGCAAGGCTGCATTTAGTTGAAGGCTGCATTTATTTGATCAAAAATACAGTTATATTAAACAGTAAAATTAAATTCTAAATATGTGGTTTTGTTTTCTATTTTCTATGTGAATTTATTATAAAATGTATTTTATTCCTGTGATGCAAATCTGAATTTTCAGCATCATTACTCCAGTCTTCAGTCTTCAATCCTTCAGAAATCATTCTAATATTCAGATTTTCCGCTCAAGAAACATTATTAACCATGTTGAAAACAGTTGTGGTGCTTCATATCTTTGTGGTGATGCACTACCATTCAAAAGTTTGATGTAAGATTTAAAAAAGAAAGAAATAATACTTTTATTTAGCATGAAATCGATCAAACGTGATGTTTAGAATATTAGCTAAGATTTCTATTTCAAATAAATGCTGTTCTTTTGAATCCTGAATCCACAAAGAAAAAACTCATAGCACATCGTTGCCTTGTAAATGCACCCTAAAGAGGTAGCATGCTGCATCAAAAAGCTAATTTAATGGTAATGTTATAACATCTCATCCCAAAAAATTCATCCCAGGCTCATTGGAAATACGTGCTTCTACATACTGTGATGAACGCTGGGGATTTCTTTTCTTGTGTTTGGCTTTTTGGCAGCACGTTCTCTTCCCATTGACCGAATGTATGGATAATTGAACTCACCTGGAGGACATTTAAGAAAGAATAGGTGAGAGGAGAGGGGCTTGGCCGAGGAACGTGACTGGCTTTGCGCACTCAGGGGGAAATGAGGACACTTTGTATTGCTCGAGACCATTAGGGTTTGTCCGGCAACGAAGATAGATCAAATTGGTGTAGTTAGTGTCAGACTGTGTCTCCGTGTCTCATGTTTTCCCCTCCTCTTGTGGCCATATTTGGTGTTCCTGTCCTAGTTTTGTGATTATGAGTACTGTTTATAAGTCCTGTGTTCCCTCTCCTCAGTGTTCGGTCTTGTGAATGTCTATGTGGTTGTTAGTTGTGTAATTCCTGAGTTTATCATTAAAGATCCTTTTATTTGTATATTCCTCGTCTCCGCGTCTCCTCACTCCCTGCTCCAACAACACACCTGACAGTTAGAAAATGGTGGGGAGGGTTTAGGAGGGCTGGCCACATGTCCCATGAGCATTTCAAAGAGATGGTATTGTGCAAAGAGTACTCATTATTATTATCGACATGGTGATTACCAAGGAGAATTGTGCGTGCACAAAGGGCTAATCAAGACCAGTGACATGGTGATCGGTTGCTGCAACTGCGGGAGCGGGAATAAAGTGAAGAAGAGCTCGTGCTTTCGTGGAACATATCTACCCGGCACGGCTGATTCCTTTCCCTACACCCTGGGGTGGGGTCTCGTTTCCTAGAAACGGGGAAGTGTTTTACATTTTAAATTCTCTTCTTGTGCTGAATGTGTGAGTGTGTATGTTGTAGTTGTGAGTTTTAAGGTTTATATGAACATGATTACTCTGTGTTTTTATTCAGTGTAATTATATAGATCACCTGAGTGATTTAATAAATCTGTAACAAAAATTAAACCTTTGTTAAACCAATCACTCCACTGTTAAACTGATTACTCGATCACGATTTCTAGTGTTTCTAGCTTTCCTGTAGCTCAAATAGTAGAGCATGGCGCTAGCAACGCCAAGATCATGGGTTCGATTCCCAGGGAAAGCAAGAGCTGATAAAATGTTAAAACTGTAACTTGAATGCAATGTAAGTCGCTTTGGATAAAAGTGTCTGCTAAATGCATAAATGTAAATGTAAATGTAGTGTGCCATGTGGGGGCTGGGAATAACCACTACACTGTAAAAAGTGATAAGTTTACTTAACTTAAAAAAATTGAGGAAACGGGTTGCCTTAAAATTATTAAGTAAATAATAATAATAATAAAAAAGTTAAGTGAACTTAACAATTCACTTAAATTATTTTTTATTTTATTTTTTATTTATCATTTACTTAAAAAAATTTAGGAAACCCGTTGCCTTAAAATTATTAAGTTAAGTCAACTTATCACTTTTTACAGTGTAGAGTGCAGTGTTGAAGTTTCACTTAGTGCCAATTGTTCTAGTGAGGGTGTACAGAGTAAATGTTCGTTGAACTTATTTAAATGTTTCTTTACATAGGCCTAATGGTTATATCTTTCTAATAAAGTGATACATTTCTATAAAGTCCTGGTGTTGTGATGTACCCTCTGTCCTCCATTAATTTGATTAAGCCTCTGGAAGTAAAATAAGAGGTTTATTACACTGGTGGCAGCGGTGGGAAAAAAATGAATAAATAAATAAAAATGGAGGAAGAGGGTGTGTCTGTCACAATCAGGAGCAAATTCAGTCGTTTCAAGTGGCGTTATGACAGCTGCAAACTCTAATGCAGTTTCAGTTTATCGTCCCCTTTTCATGCCAGAAATGTTTACTGGGGTAGGCTGGGAATGGTCTGATTGGTCTGAACAATTTGAGATGGAGGCACAAGTAAATGGGTGGGACAATGCACTTAAGTTAAAGTTTATGTCTTTATTATTTTATTTGTTCTCTGAATTATTAATTTGCTGTTAAACTCCTCGTGTGAATGTCTGCATGACATGTATAATTCAGTTTAGACAGTTTGCAAGAACGTTTAGCGTCTGTGGAATGAAAATGATCGCTGCAAGACGCTGGTGGAGTGAACTTTCAGTGGGTTGTGAGTGAGGGCGCGGGCGCAGCCTCCGTGTTGCCAGATCCAGCCATTCTATGCGTTTTTGGAAATGTCTTTTCCACTTAATTTAACACTTAAAAAAATGAATTAAGTAGGAAGTTACAGTTTAGGACCAGCGATATCTTTATCTTATCTTATTTGCAAGAGATTTAAAATAATTTTGGTTTATTTTTATTTATTTTACTTTTATTGTTTGTTTTAGTAGCAATATCTGGCAACATTGCATCGCCAGCGCTTAAACCAACAGTAATCAAAAAAGCATATGGAGTTATGGACAGTTATTGCTGACAGGATACGACAACTGGTAAGGGAAATACAAAAAAAATATCATGATATTATCTGTCAGAAACGTCATCAACACTGTCAAAAACAGTAGCATTTAACACTAGTACTAATCTGTAGAACAAGTAGGTTACAGAATTAAATGAAATACGCAAACACCAGCCATGAAGAATGCTATGTAATTCAGTATAGTTAACTTTTCACAAATCAATGCTATCCACCTTATCGTTCACGTAAAAATGAGCATGACCATTTGTACATTTTATGGGTCTGGCTTCCGGTCTCATTTTCTTCTAGCTATTTTTAGCTGTACAAAACCGCTCATTTTGCTGCTTAATACTGCAAATTGGTGTGTCTTACCATATTATTTTAGTGTATTATCTTAATTATGAACACATTGGTGTGTAATACAACCAGTTTTACTGTTTACTGCATGTTGCTATTCTTCTCCTTATTTCCCTATAGCGCCTAATGAACCGGAAGTCTCGCCCATAGACTTACTTCCGCGTTTAGGAATAAGGTGGATAAACATTCATAAGAGCACTAGACAAAGTTATTGTAGTTATGTATTGTTGCATGAATACGGCCTTGTTTACTTGTGACATTCCTGTAATCCCCTAATGACACAGACAGACTAAACACCCACACACTGAGTCTGGGAATCAAAGCAAACGCTGAAGTTTCGATATGAGGATGAACTGTGGCCCTTTCAATTTCATATTTTATACACAAGAAATGGCTAAAAACACATCTCTTCCATCTTTATTTGACCCTCTAACTCTAGCACTCTATTCTAATTCTATTTTATCTATCTGTCTTTTAAAAAAAAAGTGCACACACTTGGCCCTCTATCAATTGGATATTTATTCTCTAACTGCTAGCTTTTCTTGAAAAACTAACACTAGCTTTTGTTTTTCTATTCTATCTACTTGTTTCTTTAAAAAATAAAAATAAATAAAAACCGCTAGGTTTCTTTTTTCTATATTCTATCTACGTGTTTTCTTGCTACGTTTTCTTGCAACCTTGCTACGTGTACTGCGTTACTAAGACTTGTCATAGCACTTGCATGTTGTTGCTCTTTTGTTGGTTTTGATTGCTTCTATTGTCCTCATTTGTAAGTCGCTTTGGATAAAAGCATCTGCTAAATGACCAAATGTAAATATATACACATTTCTGCAAACACACATACCAACAGGGGCAGGCCATCATTTCAGAAGTGAGGGGGACAGAAATTTCAAACATACTGATAGACAATTACCAATAATTTGTATTCTGTAATAGTTTTTTTTTTCTTAATGGCAATTTTAAGATTTGTTTATACCACTTTTTTTTTTTTCATTTTTAATCACAGAATAGGGCAGAAAATATATTTTATAGTTTCTGTAGGCCACTGTAAAAAATGCTGTCAGTTTGCACTGCATTATTCAGATTCTTTATTACCTGGAGATGACATGAAAAACACACACAAACTATATTGTTGCAATTGTGCATGTTGTTACAGTCAGGTTCGGACACAGATGGTAAGTGGTGAAACAGGAATGACGTTTATTGATCAGGTGAGACACTGCAATGTGAAAGGGTGATATAGAGATGAGTAGAATATCTTGAAGCGTGATTCTCAGTGAATGATGAGGAGTGATGACAGTTCTTTACCCACAGTGTGTTCGGGATGATGAGATGAGGGGATCCGTAGCGACACACACACACTCTGACGATTGACGATCTATGAAGAGAGGAAAACACAAGGAGGCAGAACACAGAAGGTAAGGTACACAAGGTAAGTAGTAATCTTGGAAGGATAAAGCTCTGGGTAGTTAGTCCAGCGATGAGAGAGTCCACATTGTCATTAACAAGATCGAACAGAGTAGTGTAGTTGGTGAGGATCTATATTGTGGGTGCTGATGAGGCTGTGATCAGGCGTAGCCCTCCCAGTCAACGAGGTACTCAAGTTTACCACCACGACGCCGGGATTCCAGGATCTCCTTGACCCGATAGATTGCTCCTTCATCCAGGATTAGCGGGAGAGGGGGTTCCTCGTCTTGGTCAGGCCCTGTGGAGACAGGAGGGGAGAGAAGGGTTTAAGTAGTGATACGTGGAATGTTGGGTGGATTCTGTATTGTGGAGGTAACTGTAACTTATAGGTGACAGGGTTGATGCGTTGATCCAGGATGGTGAAAGGGTCAACGAATCTGGGACTGAGTTTCTTACTAGGCAGGCGCAGTTTGATGTCTCTGGTTGACAGCCAGACCTTTTGCCCTGGTTGGTAATTGGGGTTTGTCGATCTTCGGACGTCGGCTGTCATTCTCTGTCTGCGCACTGCCTGCTGGAGCTGATGGTGTGCTGCGTCCCAGACTCTCTCGCTCTCCTGGAACCAGTAGTCGATGGCGGGGACGTCGGATGGTTCACCTGACCAGGGAAACAGGGGAGGCTGGAAACAGAGTACGCACTGGAAGGGAGTGAGTCCAGTTGATTGTTGGCGAAGCGAGTTTTGGGCGTACTCGGCTCAGCCTAGAAACTGGTTCCAGGAGTTCTGGCGACTATGGCACAAGGTTCTCAGGAAGCGTCCCACTTCCTGGATCTTGCGCTCGGTCTGCCCATTTGACTGTGGGTGGTAACCGGAGAAGAGACTGACTGTCACACCTAGGAGGGAGTGATGAAATCAACTCCTAGGTGTGACCAGGGGCGTTGAGGTATGGGTAATGGATTGAGTTTGCCGGCTGGGAGATGACGGGAACTTTTGGAAATGGCACAGTCTGGGCAGCCTTGCACAAACCTTCTCACATCCCTGGCCATATTGGTCCACCAGAAGCGGTCTCGTAGCAGCGAGAGGCCCCCTGGGTGGCCAGTACCAAGTGATGTGTGGGTGGTTTGAATTAACGGAGTTCGTTGGGTTCTGGGAACATACTGAAGATCTTGAGGGCAGCCCGGCGGATTGGCGGGTGGAGTGGTTGGTCCACTGAATGAGGCTGGCTATGATTTTGGGATGTAATATGGTTTTGGGCTCATCGTTGTTGTTGTCTGTGTTGTGGATCCGGGATAGAGCGTCTGCCTTGACATTTCTGGTACCTGGTCGGTATGAGATCTTGAAATGAAACCGGGTGAAGAATAAAGCCCATCTTGCCTGTCTTGGGTTGAGTCGTTTAGCGTCACGGAGATATTGTACATTTTTATGGTCAGTTAGGACTAGGAATGGGTGTTTGGCCCCCTCCAACCAGTGCCTCCATTCCTCTAGGGCGAGTTTGATGGCTAACAGTTCCCGATTGCCAATGTCGTAATTTCCGCCGGGCTGAGTTTTCGGGAAAAATAGGCGCATGGATGGAGTTTGGGAGGCTTCCCCTGCTGCTGTGACAGGACGGCTCCTACGCCCGTGGTGGATGCGTCTACTTCCACTACAAATGGGAGTTCGGGATCTGGGTGTGCGAGGAGTGGTGCGCTGGTGAAGGCATGTTTGAGATTCTCAAAGGCTTCTAGGGCTTTCGGGTTCCAGCTGAGGGTTTTGGTTCTTCCTTTGAGCAAGTCTGTGAGTGGGCTGGAGACGGAACTGTAATTGGCAATAAAACGACGATAGAAGTTGGAAAACCCTAGAAACCTTTGAAGTTCCTTGATGTCGGTGGGAGTGGGCCAGGTAGCGACTGCTTCCACCTTCCCCTTGTCCATGCAGACGCCACGGTGGTCAATGATGTATCCAAGGAAGTGAACTGAGGGTTGATGGAAAGTGCATTTTTCGGCTTTGAGATACAACTGATATTGTCGGAGTCTTTGGAGGACCTCCGCAACGTGTTGGCGATAGTCGGCCAGGCTCTGGGAGTAGATGAGGATGTCATCTATGTAAACGATCACAAAACAATTTAAAAACTCCCGGAGCACCTCATGCATAAATCCCTGGAAAACTGAGGGAGCGTTGACTAGCCCATACGGCATCACCCGATACTCATAATGGCCGGCAGGCGGTCTTCCACTCGTCTCCTTTTCTTATGCGGATGAGGTTGTAGGCGCTGCGGAGGTCCAGTTTTGTGAAGATGGTGGTGCCGCGTAGTTGTTCCAAAGCTGCTGGGACAAGGGGAAGAGGATATCGGTACTTGATGGTGATGTCGTTGAGTTTCCGGTAGTCAATACAGGGGCATAGGCCGCCGTCCTTCGCAACGAAGAAAAAGCTGGCAGCAGCAGGGGAGGTAGATGGTACGATCCTTGTTGTAAAGCCTCCTCAATGTACTCCTCCATGGCCTTTTGCTCTGGTGGTGAGAGGGGATAAATTCTTCCTCGTGGTACTGGCTCACCCGGAAGGAGGTCAATCGCGCAGTCCCATGGCCGGTGTGGTGGTAGCTGGGCAGCCCTCTTTGGACAGAATACGTCTCTAAAGTGCGAATAACAGGAAGGGATGTCGATGGATAAGTTTTCCTGAAGGCTTTCAATGGAAGTTGTGTAGACTGGTATCTGTACCGGCACTTGACGGGTAGGTTGAGGTAAGTTTGGGAAGCACTTCTCGCCCCACTTTAGGACTTCTCCTGTCCTCCAAGACAGATGTGGATCGTGCTGCACCAGCCACGAGCGACCCAAGATGATGTCCACTGTTGAACCCTCCAGAACCAGCAAGTAGAGCTCCTCCCGATGTAATTGACCAATTTGTAATTGTACCGGTCCGGTACAGAGGTGGACGGAGCGTCGTGTTAGTGGTGTACCAGTTATGGATTGGACTTCATACGCATTCGGCGTGTTCGAGGTAGGGAGTCGGAGCTGCTGGAGGAGGTTCCCGGAGATGAAGTTCCTCGTGGAACCAGAGTCGAGGAGGACGGTAACTGAAAGGACATATGAGCGAGCAGTAAGCAGAGCATGTGTGGATAGAGGCTTGAGCTTAGGAATGGTGGGGAGTACTGAACTCACCAGGACTCGATGTGGTTGTAAGGGACACTCCAGGATGTGGTGTCCGTTATCTCCACAGTATAAACACAATCCCTGGTTAATTCTCCTTTGGCGTTCTTGCAACGATAAGCGAGTCGAGTCAGTTTGCATGGGTTCTGGAGGGTCGTTAGTCTCTGGTCGGCGAGGAGGAGGAGTGGCGATGGCTGAAGATGGATCCAGAGAGCAGGACTGAATAAGGTTGGAACATCGGATGGCTAGCTGGATAAGTTTTCCAAACCGTAAGTGTCATCATACGCACTAAGATGTAGACGTAGGCGGGGGTTTAATCCCTGTCGGAAGGCCGTGATGAGCGACGGCTCATTCCATCCGCTGGCAGCTGCGAGGGTTCTGAATTGTAGTGCGTATTGATGGTTGGGCTTGGTACCCTGACGAAGTTGGTACAGTTTTTCACCCACAGATGAATCTCCTGGAGAGTTGCTGAATACCTCTTTGAAGTGGTGGATAAAGTTTGTAAAGGTGTGGGTAGCGGGTCCGGCTTGGTTGAGAATGGTTTCAGCCCATCTGAGAGCAGGACCAGTGAGGGAGGTGACAGCAAATGCCATCTTGGCTTGATCCGTGGAGAACACGTGGGGATGTAGATTAATCGTCAGGGTACACTGCATTATGAAGCTATCGCATTTCTCCGCCGAACCAGAGAAGGGCGTTGGTCGGGCCATGGGACTGGCGAATACAATCGGTGAAGGAGTGCTCGTTGAGGCGTGAGAGGGCTGTGGTGGTTGTGGAGCTGGTGGTGCCGTTGGTGTGGGCGATTGCAACAATACCTTCTTCAAGGAATCCACCAGCTCTTGAAAAGGGTCCGGAGTGCTCATCCTGTTTGTGTATGTATACGGTCCGATCTTCTGTTACAGTCAGGTTCGGACACAGATGGTAAGTGGTGAAACAGGAATGACGTTTATTGATCAGGTGAGACACTGCAATGTGAAAGGGTGATATAGAGGTGAGTAGAATATCTTGAAGCGTGATTCTCAGTGAATGATGAGGAGTGATGACAGCATTCTTTTCCCAGTGTGTTCAGGATGACGAGATGAGGGGATCCATAGCGACACACACACACACACACACTCTGACGATTGGCGATCTATGAAGAGAGGACAACACAAGGAGGCAGAACACAGAAGGTAAGGTACACAAGGCAAGTAGTAATCTTGGAAGGATAAAGCTCTGGGTAGTTAGTCCAGCGATGAGAGAGTCCACATTGTCATTAACGAGATCGGACAGAGTGGTGTAGTTGGTGAGGATCTTTATTGTGGGTGCTGATGAGGCTGTGATCAGGTGCAGGTGTGCGTGGTTAGTACTCTGGTGAGGTGGAACGCTGTGATTGGTGGAGTGTAGGGCCTGACTGATCCGTGACACATGTATTGACTTCATGTTTTTTATTCAGCTTAGCTACAGAGATAGCTGGATGCTTTTGTTCATATTTGGGAAAAAGTTCTTAAAAGAACATTTGAAATATCTAAAGAACCTGTAGGCTACATGTAATTTTTCGATTCCACAAAAGGGTCTTTATAGTGGAAAAAGGGTCTTTTTAAAAGGGTTTTTAAAAGTTCTGAGAAAACTAAAATATACTTTTATGAGCTGTTCACCAGCATGAGCGAGTTCTTAACAACCAAAACGTAGCATCAAAATGCTAATTTACTGGTAATGTTATAAATTCTCATCCCAGAAAATTGCAAGGACTGATTAAAACTGTAATTTACTGGTAATATACACCCTAATGACGCAGAGAGACTAAACACTCACACCTTGAGTCTGGGAATCAAAGCAAGCGCTAGTTTCAAGATGACCTGGCCTTTTCAAGATTTTGCAGGAAATCCTCTTTCAAGTAAAGAATAGCTTCTGCAAATAAACACTTTTTAAGATTGCATGGAAAGGTTTTATGGATGTTGGAATGGAATATTCTTCATGAAACTACTGATGCAAATAAAGAATATTAATTTTTAAGATTTTGTGTGTGTTGGATTTATTGTCAGGGTTTTAAGGGATAATCAAACTAGACTATATTTTTCGGACAGGATATGATGTGATCCTCTAGGGCTTCAGTTTTAATAAATAACAGGAACAAATAATCCAAGTCATGGTTTACCTGTTCATTATACAACACTTCTGTTTGTACATTTCTTTTAAGTAACAATGGGCTCTATATTTGATGGAAAGTGATCAAGGACTTGGACTTCGATTAAACCTACTGCAGGACTTCTTGTTTTTGGCTTTCACTTTCAGTCGATGGTGTATATATGGAGCAGCAGTTCTGACCGAGACACCACGACACTCCACCAAAGACTTATTGAGACTGAGAACCTGTTACACAAAAATGTCCAAAGAACAAAAGTTAAGGCTCCATGGACATGGTGGAAATGGTAAGTGCATTTTAACATAAAGCTTGTTGTTTTTCAACACATCTGTGTCTATTTGCACTGCATTAAGATTTGTTTTATTTGCAGATGAAGACTCTGATAGACCCGATACCAGACATTTCCACGGTGGAGATGAGGAAAGTGGTGAGTGTATTGTAATAGTTGGTCTATACTAACACTGACTTTGCACAAACTCTACATTTTAGTATTACTTGTTAATTAATTTATTTTATTTTGTGTATTTAGGTACTTCTTCATGTTCTCAATGTAGTTTGTTATACAGTAGCTTATGTGTTTCTGAATATTCCCAAACGCTGAAGGTCAAAGAAAAAGATCGTTGCAGTCTTCTTCTCTTTTTTTTTAAATAAATCTGAAATATGTGTCTTTTATTAAATGAAAAATACATTATTATGTAAAATATATTATCACTAACACTCTATGAAGATGCATGCAAACCAAATCTCAGACTGAATCACACCAAATACATAAATATTAGCTTGCAAGTGTGGCAGGACGCTAAGGGATTGGAAATTTAGCACGACTACGCCACCCTGGGTCTAGCCCAGGGACTATAATGAATAGAATTTAGTTTTAGGCAACCAGGTCAGCTCACGATGAACTGGCAGGAGACGTGGATAAAAATAGTTTATTACAATTTAAGAAAAGAGTTTGTTACAAAACAGGGAAGAATAGTCGCTGAGCACAACAGTTCACATATAGCAGACTGAATTCAACGCTACACAAAATACAACTATAAATAACCTGATTCATCAAGGACCTCCAATGATCAAGGTACAGGAGCCGAGGTTTGACAGCAGGGCATAAGGGCACAATCGGCCTACACAGCAAAACACCCTCCACTTATACCTGTGACACACACACACACACACACACACACACGCACGCATGCACAACCACTCCAGCCAGCACTCGTGAAAGAAACACCAACACCAGGACTCCACCACGGCCTTAGGCACTCAGCTCCTGTAACAAGCAAAAATCAGGTTATACACTTGAACAAAAACAAACCACATTAATCACAGATGGCTTACAATAAGAAGAGTTGCCCACTCACACAGTGGACCCACAGACAGACGATTACAACAACTTAGATCAACCAGAATAGCTAATACAACCAAATAATAATAATAATAATAAATTATTTGTTAAACAGCGAACTCAGCCAAAAAGCACAAACGTCAGAAAACTCACAACATCAACATGGCAATACAACCATGAAGAACACTTACAAAACAAACTAAAGTAAAAGTAAAAGTAAAAGTACAACAACAAAAGGTAATGGAGCAAAATAAGACCAAAGTCAGACTAACCGCTCACAACAAGCAAGCACGGTTCATAAAAGCGTCCAATCGGTTGCTTACAAATCAGGAAAAAGGAAAGAAAAGAAAAAGTTTATAAATTAAGAAAAAACACTTTCTCTCTCTGAGGCTTCAACAACCACAAAAGAAATGCAAAACGACTTTAACCAAAACAAAGCAACAGCGTCTCCAGATGATAGTTCCCACATAGCACCAACAGCAGGAGAGCTAGATCACATGGAGCGACGCCACTAATCTGTCTGTAATGAACTTACAATTTAGACAGATCCTCAGTGAATACCAAATCATAATAAATCGGAATATCAATTACAATAAATTTAAAATACACATACCGTGCGCGTTAGTTCTGCAGTCCAATCAGTCAGGCAGACAAACAATATGCTGGGGAGCTGAAAGCTCGTTCAGTTTATCTGGGAGACAATGGGTTTGACGGAGGGACAAAACACGTCCGTAATGTTATGTGAACACCAGTACCCGTCGTGCTGAAACGGTCTTGCTCAGACTCTAACTATAAACGAATAACAAACACACCGCTAAAGCGCAAACACATGGTTAAATAAAGGGCACATCACGACCGACTCCTTTACCTGCAGCGGGACAACCTCAGCCAGACACCAGTCACGGGTTCTCTTCCAACATGCCACTCTATAAGAGAGTACACCAATAAGAGCTTCAATGTACCACTAACAACACAGCGAACATTATCCAACATACCTGGATGGCGACTAAATATGACGCAGAACACAAGGGGTGTGACTCATAACCCCATACTACCCTACCCATGAATTTATAGATCCGCTCACTGTCCGATGATAGGGCAATAAATGAGCAACCAGCCAATCAAATTTAAACAGGAAGAGCTTCACTAATCCTGCCACACAAGGTTCACTAAAACCAACTCGTCACATTTACAGTGTTCTAATGTTCAGTGCAAAACAGCTTACATTTCTATAAAGCTTGTTTTTCTAAATGTCTGTGCCTATTATCACTGCACTAAAGCTCATCTGTTTCATTTGCAGATGAAGAATCTGATGTACCTATCATAAGAAATCCTGTTTCAAGCAACTTCATATACATGTCTGAAACAAGTAACAGACCAGCAAAAACCATTAACGAAGGTGGTTATGCTAAACAAGGATCATATGCATCAGGTTCGAGTATTCCCAAGGCTGGATACATTGCAGAAGCAGGAATTGGACGAGCTCGTGCTGAATACAGTGTGTTTGAGGCAGAAGCCAGAGGCCCAAATGCATTATTTGGTGCTGAAGCCAGTGTGGTTAAAGTCGGAGCGTTGGCTCGAGCTGAAATCGGCAGTGCGTCAGCTAAAGCCGGTCCAGTTGGTGTGAAAGTGGGACTTGGATTTGACACGGGGGCATCTATTGGTCTGGGTGGGGTGGAGGCAAAATTCCTGGGAATCGGATTCTCAATTGGTCCAAAAATTGGATTATCTTTTCTGGGTTCAGAAGTGTCACTTTCACTTTTTTAGCCACGACTGCTATTAATTACCTGTAACATTTTACTATAAATTTATCCTAAACATCTCTGTCTCAGTTTTGACTGCTCTCATTAGGGGTCGTCTCAGCGGATCGTCTGGACATCTATTTGTCGCAGGCTTTCATGTCACAACCTAAAACTGACATCCTGAAAACCCATCAACTACTAATATTTAACCCACTTAATTAATCATTCAAATTGTTCTCTATATTTAAACATGACTGTTATAGTTGCATATCACTTTTTATAATTCAATTATATCTCTAATGTATAAAATGATCACATTGTAAGACTATTTTTCTATATTCCTGTCCCTGTTTAGGAACATGTACCTTGTTATCTGTCAAAATGTCAACTATTAAACTCTCACTTGTTTGTCTAATTTGGTCATATATCTTATAATATTATGTTTTGATTCTCTAATTACTGCTATTCTTTAATTCGAGCTGGTGTGTCAACCACTTTATTATCATAATATGCTTATTGATGTTTTTTTTTTAGAGTGGCCTGGTTGGTGTATAATAGTAAGGTCAAGAACTTTACTATTTAGTTTATTTACCTTTCAACTCGGTAAAATGTTCTCCTTTGAATTGTTTTCTTTTTAAAATCAATTAAAACCTGTTAGTGTCTGTTATTGGGATGTCTTGTGAGTTCCTTTTTTCCTCCTGAGTGCCCTTGAAACTCCCATGAACTCTGTTTTGTGTTTTATTTGTTTTTATATTCATTTATTCTTCATTTAATTATTTTTTCATTTAATCATTTATAATCATTATCAATTTATGTAAGTTATCATTTGATTAATTATATCATTTTTATAATCATCTATAATTTAATCTTTTAAATACGAATTATCTGATTATTTGTAATTTATATGATGTTTTTAACTATTTTATTGTTATTACCATTTTTCTTCCTTATTGTTATAATCTTATGATTGGAGATATTTGTTTTCATGAGTAAGAGACGAGAGAACGTCTCCTTTTCAAGGTTTTAATATCACAGAACGATGTTGTGAAGCAGTAAATCTGGATCTGATTTAGAGATCTGATCTAACAAAACGCTATCCAAAATACATTATATACAGTATATACATAAGTCTCTTATGCTCACCAAGGCTGTATTTATTTGATCAAAAATACAGTAATATTAAACATTACAGCACTGTTAAACAGTAAATTTAATTTCTAAATATGTGATTTTTTTTCTGTTTTCTATGTGAATATATTGTAAAATGTCATTTATTTCTGTGATCAAAGCTGTATTTTCAGCATCATTACTCCAGTCTTCAGTGTCACATGATCTTCAGAAATCATTATATAATATTCTGATTTGCTTCTCAAGAAACATTTCTGATTATTATTAATACATATGTTAAGGATCTCGTCTGTCTGATGTTTATCATGTTCATGATGTTTACTACTGTAAATATGATAAATAACTTTTTTAATATACTGGGGGAATTACCGACATTAAACAAATAACCATTTACATGCATACGGCGTTTGTGTTGTAAAAATGTACAGGGATACTTCAGCTTGTAAAATACAGACTCATTAGGAATGTTTTCTCATTAAAATTGTGCAATTTCTTATTTATTCAATATGTATGGGAATACTAGGGAATACCAATATGGCGGCGCGGCGGCTTCACTTTCATGACGTCATGAGCAATCCAGTTCTCTACTAGCCTATAGATCAGTGGTTGAACTCATCATGTGATCCAGCGAGGTCACACCAGCCAATAGGATCGCACACGTGTGGCACCATTAGACATCAGAGGAAGCATCTCAAACAGCTGACAAGACATACTAAATGAAATCCTTTATTCAGTAACAAGAATAACAAATCAGGGAGACCAGGGTACATTTTTGTGGGTGCATGTAGATGAAGGAGTGAAGGGGAATGAGAGTGTGCATGAGGCAGCAAAGAAAGCGTTAAAGAAGGAAAATGTAGAAATGCAAATCAGTAAAGCAGAGGTGAAGCATATAATCTGGAGGAAATATATATTCAAAAGAGTATCAGAGTAACTAGGGTAGGTAGTGGAAACAGAAGAGAGGAATTGTGTTGACAAGGTTAATACTGGAGCACTGTGCACTAAAACATTAAAAATGGCAGAGAAACACCAAACAAGTTTGTGTGAGGGCTCTGGTGGATCTAGAGGCGGAGCCAGAGGGGCCCTGGCCCCAGCTGAATTCTGATTGGTTCCTGAAGAGCCCCTGTCCTGTCACTCATCTCTGATCTTCTCATAGCAATCATTCACTTATTCATTCATTCATGTAGAAAAACGAACAGATTTCTCAACTCTTTGCGGTAAACCTTATTTTGAGTGTGAAAAATCTGTCAAAAGAAGGAGATGTGGCAAAAATCTTCTACAGCTGTACTGTCTCACTCCCCGTCCGCGTTTGACATGAAAGGATGAAAGGATGACAGTTTTCAGGTGCAGCATCAGTTTATACACTTCAGTCAGTCAGACAAAAGAACAGAGATGCTGATCAGTCATCAAATAACAGAGTCAAACAAGAAATCAGTTAAATAGGGAACCAATCCATAATGCTGTATTTAGTAGGGTAGAGTCTAAACAACAGAAATATGGCAAAATATGAGAGAAATACAGAAACACGAACGGTTGATATCTCTGTAAAGGGTAATGGAGTATTTCATTTTTCTTATTGTAGTGGAAAGTTACTGATTGAATAATGAAAAGTGGGTGTTATACATCAGTCTCTATGTCTGAATATGCCCACTTCACTATGTAGTAGACACAAAACAAACAAAAACAATAGGCTACATTAGTATGTCTGAATTCACGGTATTCATATATTCATAGTATTCTACAGTAGTCGAAAAGTACCTGGATAACATACTACTACCTGCAATATTTTGAAGTAAAGGAGAATTTACTATCCCATGAGGCCTTGGGAGAGGATTTATAAATGACGTGGAAGCAACTTAAGTTATATTGTAGGTCACATGAAAATGCCAATATAAAAGAATTCTGGATTGAATCCATACTATTATAGGACATATACTGTTTTATTGGTCACAAACTACGGTAAGTTCTTCTTAAAATGGAGTACATTGACTCAGATGTCAGACAAATCAAAAAGTAGAAACATTCTGGTTTCAACATCCAATGTATCAAACAAAAGGACTAAAAATACTAATACTAAGATATTTTACAAAGCTTGCAATATTCCTGTTATAAAAAATTTCCTGTTGAGTAAAATGTTTTTAATTGCTGAATTTACTGAAATTATCTGAATTTATCAAAAAATTATATGAATTAAAATAACTGAAAATGGCCTGGATATTATATTGACCACAATATACCAGAAAGCTATTTCTAAACACCACTTTTGAATTGTTACAGGTTACGTGTTACTGGTTCAGAAATCATTCTAATATGCTGATTTCTGAATATTATCCATGTTAAAAAATAATTGTGCTGCTTCATATTTTTGTGAAAACTGCAATTTAAATATTTGAAGATTTAAAATTGTCAAGTCCAACTCTTGTTCACCATCCAAAGGACACGAGGACAACTCAAATTTCTGACTCAATCACTTTTATTTTTCTTTTGGCTTTGTCAGTTGATTGATCTGCCCAGTGAATTAGCTCAGTGAATTAGGTTGTAAACCTTTAAACAGAGAATAAAAATTACTTTTCTAATTAAACATTTAATTACACATTTTAAATGAATTTTATAATGAATGAATTAAGCCTTTTACATGGAATAAAGCAGTATTTCAAACACCATAAAAGTAAATAAACATTTCACCGACCATTGGCGTCTTTGGACTGAACCTACGAATGAACTTGGAGCTTCTTCTCTCTGAAGTTTGTTTGCCTCCATGACTGAGGAGCTCCATGTCTTAACAGGTGCTCCAAATCAGTGACAATGACAAACAGCTGGATTTCTGCTTCTGGTGCACTCTGGGAAATGTAGTTCTTCGAGTCTTATTCCTGAGATTCAGCTCAACACCTCCCACTTGAACTCCTGTTTTTTCAAAACCAGAGAGGTCACAAGCCCTTCACACCTCTGCTTGTTCTTCAGTGGGAAGTAGAATGACAAGGCGTCTGACATCTCTATGAAGAATTGTGGCTGGGATTTTGGTTTGGAGTCTCTTGGTTCCACTATTAGCTCTTGTGGGCCCTTCTTTGCCTTTCGCCTTTGTGATGTGAACAGGATAGCTAGGACAAGTCTTCACAAGCACATCTCTTACGATGCCTTTGCTGTCAGCATTCACACTGACCACTCTAGCCAGCTTGTACTGTCCTCTCAGGGCGTTTTGGTCAGCCAACCAGACCACATCTCCAACAGCAACATTTCGTTCTTTGGTGTGCCATTTGTTCCTTATGAACAGATTAGGTCCAGCCAATTGGCTCCACTTCTTCCAGAAATTGCTTAATTCTACTTGAATATATTTAAGTCTTTTGTAAGGGTAGCCATCAAACTGGAAATCTCCAGGGTCTCCCTTTGGATTGGCACGTCCTAAAAGCAGAGAGTTTGGGGTGATATACTCTACACAGTCTTCTCTGCTTTGAGTTCTTGCGTCGATGGGTCTTTCATTTGCAAGGTTGGCTGCCATGAAAAGAAAAGTTTGAAACTCTCCCCATGTGAAAACACCATCTCCACCAAGGTTGCTTAACGCCCGCTTCACTACTTTGACAGCTGCCTCTGCTGCACCATTCCTATGGGGAGAGTCTGCAGGGTGAATCTTCCACGACCATTCTGTACCATGCTTGCCAGCTGTGTCTTCAAGTTCAGACTTATTTATTCGGTTAAGGAATTTGTAAAGCTTCTCCAGTGCAGGTCTGGCTCCCACAAAGTTAGTGCCAGGGTCTGACCAGAGTTTCCTGGGGTGTCCTCTCAGTGAAGTGAACCTTTGATAAGCTAGCAGGAATCCTTCGGATGACATGTCACTCACCACTTCAGTATGTATGGCTCGGGAAGCCATGCAGCAGAAGACAATTCCCCATACTCGGAGTCTAGTTCTCTTCTTGACCTCATCTTTCACTTCATAAGGGCCGAACAGGTCCATAGTGGTGAATTCAAAAGGTGCAGCTGGGCCTGTTCGCTCTAGAGGCAGGTCAGCCATGATTTGTTGACACTGTTTTGCTTTGTTTTTTCTGCAGACCACACAGCTGTCAACCATCTTCTTGGCAAGTCTACGACCTTTTATTACCCAGGCTTTCTTCCTCATCCGGAGAAGGGTTCCTGCCACTCCCTCGTGGTTTGCTTTGTGGGATTCCTGTGCCAGCAGTGTAGACACCCATGCTTCAAATGGTAAAACTGGCACTGTTGTCTTATCTTCGTTGAACGTCTGAATTCTGCCCCCACAAACTAGCAGTCCGGAGCTCTCATCTTTGTATACTGCCAGTCTGCTCAGAGTTGTGTCTGAAAAAACTATTCCTTCTTGAGCTGCGAGGAAGATGTATTTGAGTGCATCTTCACGTTCTTTGACAGTCAGCACAGCTTGCTTCAGTGATCTAAACTCCCACTTTGACTGTTCAGGGGCCCGGCACTTCCTCTTCAGCCACTGCTTAGCAGCAAGACAAACCCAGGCAACAACTCTCACCAGTTTGGACAGGCTACTGGATCTTCTTACTTCCACAAGATCTTTAACCCAGCCAGTGGGCTTCCTACTTAGAGGAAAAGTTGGGTTTAACACAGGTATTTCCTCTGGAGTTTTACTCTTTGGACTTTGCGGAGTACCTCGTAGGTCTTCTTTTTTCTGACTACTTATTGCTTGAGCTCTTGTTAATGCACCTGAGAATGCCTTTCTCTGGAGCTTGTTTACACTCTCCCTGGCATGAGCTGCAATCTCTCCGGCTGATTTTATAGGCCACTTCTCCACTGGCCACTTCAGGAACTCTGGTCCATTTTGCCATGTGGAATTCTCACTCAAATCTTCCGGAGCGCCCCCTCTCGTTATGATGTCAGCTATGTTTAGATCTCCACAGATCCACCACCAATCTTGCACTAGTCCAGCCTTCTGGATTTCACCCACTCTATTTGCAAAGAAGGTTTTGTATCCATAACTGACTCTTTGAATGGCTCCCAAGACTGTTTGACTGTCGAGTAGATGGAACCATCTCTCTATCTTCATCCGAGCATGCTTTTCCACATACTTCCTGATCCTGGCTGCAAAGACAGCACCACAGACCTCAGCTTTTACAGCTTCTCCCTTCTGATCCAGGGGTGTCAGCTTGGCTTTAGATTCAACAAATCGAACCTTAGTGCCTTGACTTGTTTCCCATCTTAAGTACATCACAGCTCCATAGGATTTGTCACTTCCATCTGAGAATGTGATGCCCCAAGGTTTCCCTTCCCAGCCAGCTGGTGTGAGGCTCCTGTGGAATTTCACCTGTCCAAGCTGCACATATTCTTCAAAAAGCTGTATGGCTTCTTCTCTGAGGCTTTCTGAGAGAGGTTGGTCCCAAGTTTCTTGGGTTAGTTTCCCACCCCCTCCCTCTTGGAATGCTTTTCGTACAAGAATTGCTCCTTTCTGTTTGGCAGGTGTAACTAAGCCAATTGGGTCATACAGTCCAGCCACTTGGCTTAAGAGAGCCCTCCTAGTCAGTGGTTTAGGTGTCTCAGTTCTCACCTCCTCCTTGAGAAGATCTTTTCCAACTCTCATCTTCTTTTTCCTCTTGGAAAAGTTAACTGAAGTTAACATATAGAGCTTGTCTTCATCCATTTGGTAGCCGATACCCAAGGCTTTGTTGTCTTTGCCTCTCATTTGATTTGGAAGAATTAAGGTTTTACCTTGTGTTTCTGTTAGAACCTCCTCCGTCTCCATTCCTTGCCTCCCACTTTGCCCTGACCGGATCCATGGTTTGAGGAAGAAACCTCCAACTTTCAAGATCTCTTCCACATTTGCTGTGATTTTGTCAAGTTTATTTAGATCATTTTGGGAGGTTAAGAGGTCATCCACATAACTGTCCTCTTCAATGACTCTGCGCTCATCTTCCAAGTGAAGAAAGTTGGGCAGACGTGCTGTTTCCCTCATAGCCAACTGAGCAATGCAACCAGCAGGTCTGTCCCCAATGTTAACTCTGGTAATTGCATATTCACCTATCTCTTCATCTGGGCTGTCTCTCCAGAGGAACCTGTGAAGATGCATCTCACGCTCCTCCAACCATACAGAGTTGTACATCTTTTTGATGTCTCCTAGAGATGCATACGTCCCTTCTCTGAACCTCAGCAGGACAGCTCTGATAGGGTTGAGAACGTCTGGTCCCTTCAGAAGAAGATCATTCATACTCAAGCCTTTGTATTTCTGGCTACTATTCCATACAATACGAATTGGTGTTGTCACCGAATGAGGGTTTGGCGCCACCAGGTGGCTTACGTACCACACTGGTCCGTTCCACTCATCCATGATTTTGTTGGTGAGTTTTATGGCTGCACCTCGTTCAATCATTTCATGGATCTGGGTAGCATATGCGACTTTCCAGTCTGGCTCTCTGCTTAGTTGCTTTTCCATCCTTAAGAAACAAGCTTGGACTGCACCTTTATTGTTTGGGAGAGAGGCTGGATCTATCGTCCAAGGATACTTTGCATCCCAATGTGGCGCTGGTGTGTGAGCATCCCCCTTCTTGTAGGTGAGGCCTCCTTTAATGATCTCCAGTTCCCTCTCCTCTGCCAGGGTCATTTCTTTTCCTCCTGGTGGACAGTTTCCACATCGGCATCCCCCACATCTTGGCTCACATGCAGCTCCGATGCTGTCCCAGTGCCACCACTCAAGGAACTCACGGTTACTGACAGCTGTAAATTTGGTCTCAGCCACATCTTTTTGCTGTAGCTGGACTGTGTCAGTTGTTGGACTTGTGATTTCTTGATATTTGACAGCTGCTGTCCTCATGGAGCGAGCAAAGTGTGTTCTGGACTCATATGCTGCTACCTCCACTTCTTCAAATAAATCAGGATGTGCTCCACCCACTGTCTTCCCCAATGGACCCTCCCACAAAACGAGGTCTCCAATGATTTTTACCCTCTGGGGAGCGAGTCTTCCCTCTCGGTGGCTAATGAGAAGTTCAACCTCTTCTGGCCTTTCCAATTCTTTAAGTTTGACTCCTGGGAAGAATTTTCTCAACTTCTCAGGTTCAATTACCTGATGCACTCTGGCGATTTCATCCAAACCGTAGCAGACCATTTCATGAGCTCTCTCTGTCCCTTTAGGTGTCTTGACTCTGACTTTAAGGCGATACCTTTGTGTGTTCACTTCCATAGCCATACCACCAACCCCATGCACAACTAAAGTTATCTTCTCACGTCTTAACCTCAGTCTTTCAGCAGCCTTATGGGTGATGTAGTTTGTATCTGAAGCAAGGTCAATTAAAGTACCAATCTTCTGCCCTGCGTTTGCAGTGACTTGCATCAACATCATGATGACAGGAAGTTCAGAGAGCCCATTCCTCTGCAGTAGCTCAGACTGGCCTGAAGCATCAAGGGTCACTGCGGTTTTGTTGGTGTTGGTGAAAGCCTTTTTGCATCGATCTGCCATTTCTGGAGAAAGTTCAGACAAGATCTCCTCTTGTTCCTCCGTTAGTTTGCCTTCCCCTTTGCCGTCTTTTCCACTCTTTCTCTCTTCCCCTCTTCTAACTTCTCCCTTTGGGCAGAGGAAAAAATGGTGGTCTGCAGCACCACCTTCCCTTTTACAGTCTTTATTTCTGCATAGGAAAGTCTCTCTGCAGTACCCATCTTCATCATGGCATCCAAGACATTTTCTGCATGCTCCCAGCTTTCTCAATACAGTTTTCTTTTCATGTAGCTTAAGTCTTTTGAACCTTCTACAGAAGAAGATTTTGTTGTTATGCCCTCTCTCACCACAGACACCACATACTTCATCAAACTGTTCTTTCTTCGTGGTTTTTGTTGAGGCGATCTTTCGGTCATATCTCTTGTCTGACCGATCTGATTTCTCCACCTTCTCCACAGTTCTGAGCTGTTCGAGTCTCTCTAGTATCTCTTCTTGACTTTTCAGGAACTTCAAGAGCATGACAAAGTGGTTGTCTGATGTGACATTGTTTCTGGGTTCAACCATGAACATCACCCAATCTCTTTTAATAAAGTCAGGCAACTTGCTTTCAATGGTTTTAATTACCAGTGGGTTATTTATGGCTCCAGAGTTTCCTAACTCTGTAAGATCTGCTAGGGCCTTCTCGACTGACTGTATGAGATCAATTACCTTCCTTGGCTGGTTCCCTTTCACATGTGCCATCTTCTCAAGCTCTTCAAGGATTTCCACTGTGATGGTTGACTTATTTCCATATCTGTTCTCCAGGACTCTGAACATGTCATTGGCAGTGGTGTAGGTTGAAAGTCTGAGGTCTTTTGAGATTTTGTCATCCACACTCTCCAGGAGTTGAATTTTCTTAACTTCAGTTGATCCGTATGGCTCTCCCTGCTTTTGCAGGCTTTCCCAGTCTTTCCTCCATCTGTGATAATCTCTCTTACTTCCATTGAAAATAGGTAGAGAGGTTGGCTTGATTCTCACTATTGGAGTGGATGTTGGCAGTTGGGGTAGTAATGGTCCTGTGCCTTGTTCGTTGATTGTCCGTGCAGTGGCAAATTCAGCTTTCCTTACCTCAAGCCTGTAGTAGGATGCTCTTACATCCTTGATTCTTCCATCTAATTCATCCTTTAATTCAACAGGGATCCATCTCTCCCATGTTGACATTGCGGAGATGGCCTCTTTTATTCTCTTGTCCAAGAGAGCGAGGTGCACTTCATAGCCCTCTAAATTGGCACTTTCCACAGGCACATCAGCCGCTTTATCATTGCCTTTTTCTGCTTCCAGGATTGCCACAAGAAGTTCACTCCTTCCATACCTCGACCACAGGTTTGTTCGAACAATGTTCCTTATTTCCGCCAACTTTGTTTCACCTTCATTTACAGATCTATCAAGGTCGGCTTCTTGCTGTTCATCAAGACCTGCTTTCTCATCCTCAGTCTTAATATCTGCCTCCAGTCCAATCCTGTAGTCATCATTGGCATCGAGCATCTTTCTGTAACAGTCTGACAGCTTTGTGAATTCCTCCTCTAACTCCACTTGAAGCATACTGCTTCCTCCTCTTGAAATGAAGTTGGCTTGTCTGGTGAAGCTGCTTTTTGCAATGGTCCTCTCCTTTTTGAGCTGCTGGACCGACTTCCCCAGGACATCTTCCGCCATCTTGACTTCCTCTGCGTCAACAGCTTATTACTGGATCTGAAGCCGTTTATCCTCAGGGCCAGGCCGCTCTGCGTGGTTTACAACTGTCAAGTCCAACTCTTGTTCACCATCCAAAGGACACGAGGACAACTCAAATTTCTGACTCAATCACTTTTATTTTTCTTTTGGCTTTGTCAGTTGATTGATCTGCCCAGTGAATTAGCTCAGTGAATTAGGTTGTAAACCTTTAAACAGAGAATAAAAATTACTTTTCTAATTAAACATTTAATTACACATTTTAAATGAATTTTATAATGAATGAATTAAGCCTTTTACATGGAATAAAGCAGTATTTCAAACACCATAAAAGTAAATAAACATTTCACCGACCATTGGCGTCTTTGGACTGAACCTACGAATGAACTTGGAGCTTCTTCTCTCTGAAGTTTGTTTGCCTCCATGACTGAGGAGCTCCATGTCTTAACAGGTGCTCCAAATCAGTGACAATGACAAACAGCTGGATTTCTGCTTCTGGTGCACTCTGGGAAATGTAGTTCTTCGAGTCTTATTCCTGAGATTCAGCTCAACAAAAATAATAATGATTATTCAAGGATGCATTAAATTGAAGAAAAAATAAAAATAAAAGTGACAGTAGAGACATATATAATGTTACAAAATATTTCTATTTTAAATAAATGTCCTTCTTTTGAACTTTCTATTCTTCAAAGAATCCTGAAATATTAAACGTATACCGTTTCCACAAAAATATGAAGCCGTTTTCAATGTCTGAACTGGATGCTTCAACTCTTCCCTTTTTAATTTCTTTTTTTTTTTTAACAGAACCATAATAATATTTTATATATTAGTCCATTTTATATATATATATATATTAATGACAGTGTTGGTTCTCTGATTAAAGTTCATCACTGGAAGTAATTAGACAATATTCATTCATCAATAAGTGCAGTAAAGTACATGAAGTGTAATTTCTCCTGAAGATTACTGTTATCATGTTTCCCATAAACTTCAGGGTGTTGGAGAAAAGTCCCTCAGCATTTCTTAAGTCTAAATGTCATAGATGCCCACTGACATTTAGAAATGCAAATACAAGCAGAAAATGTCTTCCTCTTTTTTTGTTTCTGTTTCTTTTAACCAAGTTTTTTCTTTGCCTTTTTTGGCATCTGATCGTACCAACATATGAACAACAGAACACACTAAATTACCCTAAAATTGACAAACTGTCATGACTTTAAAATGAAAAGTGTTTCATGCTTCCCCGTTATACAGCTCTGGAGAAAGAGACGAATCCAATTATTGATCAAATCAGCTTCTCTACATGTATAGCAGGCATTTCATTGTCTGCTGAATTCCAACACAACGAGGACGTATAGGTTTGATTTTGGCTGCTGGGGACATAACAGCAGACAGCTGACACACATGTATTAAATGTGCATCCTTGAAAGCGCTCAGTTTTCTAGCGTATTTACTTTCACTTCTCTAATAGTTTGATCAAAATTATTGCTAAGGACAATATAGTAGTTGCTGGATATTGGTAGAGACATGTCTCTATTAAATTCGAATCCCTTGGACAAAATGGTCCAGTTATCAAATATTTTTTCTTCAGGAATTTTTAAATCAATTACTGTACATAAAAAAGCTAAATTGGTATAATTTGAATCTGAAAAGTAAGACTGATTATCCCTTGATTAATTTCTAGGTCAAACTAGTTCTTAAGACAGTGATATTATGAGTGATTTTACTTTGATGTTCCTTTGTATCTTGTAAAGATTTCAAGCTATTTTACTGCATGTTTACACTGAAAAACAGTTAAAAAGCAGCGGCACAGCAAACAGCATCATCATCTCCATCAGAATATTATGACATCTATGTGTAAAGAGTGTAAAAAGCAGAAGCGGTGTAAAGAATAAATGGATGGATGCTAATTTACTGGTAACGTCTCTTCCCAGAAAACTGCAGTTTACTGACACAGACAGACTAAACACTCACACCTTGAGTCTGGGAATCAAAGCAAACGCTAGTTTCGAGATGAACTGGCCTTTTCAAGATTTTGCAGGAGATCCTCTTTCGAGTAAAGAAGAGCGTGTGACTTCTGCAAATAAACACTTTTTAAGATTGCAGGGAAAGGTTTTATGGATGTTGGAATAAAATATTCTTCATGGAAGCACTGATGCAAATAAAGAATTTAAATTTTTAAGAGTGTGTGTTGGATTTATTGACTTGGGCTTCAATTAAACCTACTGCAGGACTTCTTGTTTTTGTCTTTTCACTTTCAGTTTCTGCCCCAAACACATACAGTATATATAGAGAGCGGCGGTTCTGACCGAGACACCACGACACTCCACCAAAGACAAAAATGTCCAAAGAACAAAAGTTAAGGCGCCATGGTGGAAATGGTAAGTGCATTTTAATATAAAGCTTTTTGAACACATCTGTGTCTATTTGCACTGCATTAAGATTTGTTTTATTTGCAGATGAAGTCTCTGATAGACCCGATACCAGACATTTCCACCGTGGAGATGAGGAAAGTGGTGAGTGTATTGTAATAGTTGGTCTATATTACTAACACTGACTTTGCACAAACTCTACATTGTAGTATTATTTGTTAAATATATTTATTTTATTTTGTGTATTTAGGTACTTCTTCATTTTCTCAATGGAGTTTGTTATACAGTAGCCTATATGTGTTTCTGAATATTCCCAAACGCTGAAGGTCAAAGAAAAAGATAATCGCAGTCATTTAAAAAAAAAAAAAAACTGAAATATGTGTCTTTATTAAATGAAAAATATATTATTTATTATGTAAAATATATTATCACTAACACTCTATGAAGATGCATGCAAACCAAATCTCAGACTGAATCACACCAAATACAGAAATATTAGCTTGCAAGGTTCACTAAAACCAACTCGTCACATTTACAGTGTTCTGATGTTCAGCACAAGATGGCATACATGTATATAAAGCTTGTTGTTTCTCTAAGCATCCATGTCTATTTGCACTGCATTGAATCTCATCTGTTTCATTTGCAGATGAAGAGAACTCTGACATAAATGAATTTGACGAGGTTACCATAAAAAAGTCAAGAGCGCAAGATACATCAGCTACTGTTTCAAGTGACATCATAAACATGATTGAAACGTATGACAGACAAGCGAGTGCCAATACAGAAGGTGGTTATGCTAAACAAGGCTTTTATGCCTCAGGTTTAGAAAACAAACCAGGAAAGAGGATTCCCAAGGCTGGATATACTGCAGCAGCAGGAATTGGACGAGCTCGTGCTGAAGCCGGTGTATTTGAGGCAGAAGCCAAAGGCCCAAACGCCTCGGCTGGTGCTGAAATCAGTGTGGTTGGAGTCGGAGCAATGGCTCGAGCTGAAATCGCCAGTGCATCAGCTAAAGCCGGTCCAGTTGGTGTCAAAGTGGGACTTGGATTTGACACGGGTGCATCTGTTGGTGTGGACGGGGTGGAGGCTAAATTCCTGGGAACTGGATTCACAATTGGTCCAAAAACCAGTATATCTGTTCTGGGTTCAGAAGCTTCATGTTCAGTCATGTAATCACAGAGGTATTCATTAATAATTTGTAATAATTTGTGTAACACTTTACTACCAAACCATATATATATATATATATATATTTATCTTTAACCAGTATTAATACAATTAGTATTATTCAGTTATAAATACACAGAATTATAGTTTTAAATAATAATAATAATAATATGGAATAATATATAAATATTTTTTATTTTATAATTCTACAAATGTTATGACTTTTTTTTTTCTTTTTTTTTTTAAGAATAAATATTTATATTTGGTTATGCATGGGCATGCTTATTGCTTCATTCCATGTTTTATGGTAAAATAATGTGTTCACAGAACTTTGCACTTCTGCATCAATCATACAAATCACTAAAAAAAAATCTCCACAGCTTTTGCAAACTCTTCGGCTCTTTTGTGCAAACATTCTATAAGAAATCAGCTGTATTTGTCCTTTATATAGTATATAGTGCTTATATAGCCTAGTGCTTAACAAATGTATTAGAACACAACCCAATGTAAGGTTTGTACCACAGCTGCCCTAAACTAACAGTATTGGTGATTACCAAAAAAATGTTTTATGTTTCTGTATGTTATTTGCCTAATAAATGAATCTTTTTTTAGATTCTCTTTCAACATAAAAGTCTTTACTGACCATCACCATAGCCAGCAATGAGGTCACCGAGGTCATCTGTAATTTTTTCATGTTCAAAAATAAAATTTATCTGAATGACTAATTTGCTGTTTAAAACTCGTCATATGAGTGTCTGCATGTATATTTCAGTTTAGACAGTTTGTAAGAACTTTTAGCTTCCCTTAACACTAAATGAACGAAATGAAATGCAAACACTAGCCATGAAAAAGTCCATGCTATTTCATTCTGTATAATAGTCAAATTTTCACAAAATCATGCTAAAAACATTCATAAGGGCACTAGACACAGTTAAAATCTATATAGCAGTGGTTATTAATGAAAACTATAACAGTAATATGTATTGTAGCATGAATAATAAACAACTGATAAAATTATCCACCCTAACCTATAATAAAGTATTAACAAATTGCGATGCAATAAATATAGCATAATTTAACAATGTTCATCCCTTTAAAACAACAACAAAAAACAACTTTCACAAACATCTACATGTCTGTCTCTATTAAAGTGTTTAGTGTATATAATGAGTTGCATTTGTAGGGGTTATTATAGTATAATCACTCATTTTCAATCCCTGGTTACAGTCTCTTGTCGCCATCTGAAGGTGGAATAATGTTACTAACAGATCGCTTCTGAACACTAAATAGGCTACTATTATTAATTAGGCTAGTAATTGTCACGGTGCACACAGCAGGGAGGGACGAGGAACACGGACACGAGGATAAACTTCAAAATAATAGTCTTTAATGGTGACATCAGGACAGGGCAAGACAAGGCAAGGTTGACACAGACAGGAACACCGGGGAATAACGAGTAGACCAGACCAACACTAACTGAACCGGCAGGAACTAATATACACATGACAATAACTGATAATTAGATGAAACACGGCTGGACAACACTTAACTAATAATCACACTTAACAAGGACAGGAACAAGACCAAATATGGACACAAGAGGCGGGAACACATGACACACTCGACAGAGGACGTAACAGTAATATTATTTAGATAAAAAATATTATTTATTGAGTAATATTTAATAAACAGCAACAGCCATCATGAACGTTGCTAAACAATTAAGTCAAAAGCACATAACTGAACATAATTGAAAACATGATGCTAACTAAGCACATTACATACATGTGTATTACTGCCATATGGACATTACTTTGTGGCTGATAACAATATTATTGTATAACATTGAAACAAACTATTTCTGTAAAGCTGCTTGGAAACAATGTGTATTGTGAAATAAACCTGAACGGAATCAAATGTTTATTGCTTTTCTCTTATAACTGTTATAATGTGTTTATAGGACTTTGCATCAGTCCTGTTCCGTTCATTCAATCAGAGCCGGTTCTAGACATGTAGAGGCTCTAGACAAAATTCATGTTTGAGGTCCCCCACTCTCAATAAAAAAACATATGAAACAAATATGATTCCTAACCTTTTCATTTATACAACATTTAATTTTAAAATTTGGCCAAAAGTTTTCACACATTACTATTCACTCTTTTTGAAAGAAGTCGCAGAAATAACTATAATATTGTGAAATATTGTTACGATTTAAAAATAATGGTTTCTATTTTTACTGTACTTTAAAATATCTATTTCTGTGATGTAAAGCTGAATTTTCAGCATCATTTCACCAGTCTTCAGTGTCACATGATCCTTCAGAAATCATTCATTCTTTTTTATCAATGTTAGAAACAGTTATGAATTATTTAAAATATAAGAATAATATATAATAAATGTATACAAAATGTATTTATAATGTATCACCCACATTTATACATTAAATAATTAATTTCAAATGTACTGTAACTATGTTAATATTCCCTTTATTTGAAATATTTAACTACATGCTAATTTGGTTTACATTATCTGACTATACTTAAAACCAATTTAAGTGTTAGTGTTAATTGGTGCATTTATATTAAGTGTACTTAAGTACCACAGTTGGGAAAATGTATATACAACAGAATTTATATACAACAGAATTTAAATTACATTCACTTTGTTAACAGCAAAGCACATGAGTGTCAATCATGAAATACATCTTTGAGAAGTAAGAACTGTCCATCTTGTTTACTTTTGTGTCTTTTTTATGCAATCAAACATACTGCGTATGAGAGCAAAACTAATTATTTTGTAATTAATAAATAAAAGATGACAAATACTTGAAAAAAGTTTGAATATAGTTACAAAAATAAAGTTATCGATAACAAAACTCTTTGTGGTGCATGTAGATTCTTTTTCATCTCGCATTTTTTCTGTCATTGTTTGCAGGTCTAAAAAGTTGAAGCTGCATCTCAGTTAGCGGTATCTGCGCAGTAGAATGAAAGACCTGTTTCTATTGGTCACTCTCGCTTGGCGCGATAATTTAGCCAAACTCACTACACGATCCCACCAGTCAGACAGAGAATAGCTCAAACTCCACGAAAAATGTTGGTGTGTGTGTTTGGCTGAGGAGCCACTGGTGCAAAGCTACCATCTGTGGGAATATGACTGAACGCCTCTATGTCAGAATCCCACCTAGATGTGGCGATACCGCAGCGCCGCGGGGCTCTGATTGACCTGGGATAGCCGGTCGACCCTCTGGGGCCGGGTGGTGCGGAGAGCCATTCGTGACAGGACCGGGGAGCGGCCGAACGAGCGCCGCCCCTCTCTTGAGATGCACCTAAAGTTTGTGGAGAATCCGGTGCTAGATGATTCAAGTGACATTAAAAAGGCATTACACAAGCCACGGAAAATCAAAAGAGATACTACAACAAAGCCAACTGTGCGCCTTGCATCAGCTAATGTGTCAATACGTAACAGCATAGATATGATTGACACGTTTGACAGACCTGCAGATGCCAGTGCAGAAGGCACTTATGCTCGAAGTGGAACATATGCAGTAAGTCCTGAAGATGAACCAGGAAAGAGGATTCCCAAAGCTGGAGCCTTCGCAGAAGCAGGATTTGGACGAGCTCGTGCTGAATACAGTGTATTTGAGGCAGAAGCTAAAGGTCCAAACGCCTCGGCTGGTGCTGAAGCCAGTGTGGTTGGAATCGGAGCAATGGCTCGGGCTGAACTTTCCAGTGCTTCAGCTAAAGCCGGTCCAGTCAGTGTAAAATTGGGACTTGGATTTGACACGGGTGCATCTATTGGTTTGGATGGGTTGGAGGCCAAAATACTGGGAACTGGAATCTCAGTTGGTCCAAAACCCAGTATACAGTGGGTACGAAAAGTATTCAGACCCCCATAAATTTTTCACTCTTTGTTATATTGCAGCCATTTGCTAAAATCATTTAAGTTATTTTTTTTCTTCATTAATGTACACACAGCACCCCATATTGACAGAAAAACACAGAATTGTTAACATTTTTGCAGATTTATTAAAAAAGAAAAACTGAAATATCACATGGTCCTAAGTATTCAGACCCTTTGCTCAGTATTTAGTAGAAGCACCCTTTTGATCTAATACAACCATGAGTTTTTTTGGGAAAGATGCAAAAAGTTTTTCACACCTGGATTTGGGGATCCTCTGCCATTCCTCCTTGCAGATCCTCTCCAGTTCTGTTAGGTTGGATGGTAAATGTTGGTGGACAGCCATTTTTAGGTCTCTCCAGAGATGCTCAATTGGCTTTAAGTCAGGGCTCTGGCTGGGTCATTCAAGAACACTCACGGAGTTGTTGTGAAGCCACTCCTTCGTTATTTTAGCTGTGTGCTTAGGGTCATTGTCTTGTTGGAAGGTAAACCTTCGGCCCAGTCTGAGGTCCTGAGCACTCTGGAGAAGGTTTTCGTCCAGGATATCCCTGTACTTGGCCGCATTCATCTTTCCCTTGATTGCAACCAGTCGTTCTGTCCCTGCAGCTGAAAAACACCCCCACCGCATGATGCTGCCACCACCATGCTTCTTTGGGTTCTTCTTTACCTCTCTCACCAAGGCTCTTCTCCCCCGATAGCTCAGTTTGTCCGGACGGCCAGCTCTAGGAAGGGTTCTGGTCGTCCCAAACATCTTCCATTTAAGGATTATGGAGGCCACTGTGCTCTTAGGAACCTTAAGTGCAGCAGAATTTTTTTTTGTAACCTTGGCCAGATCTGTGCCTTGCCACAATTTTGTCTCTGAGCTCTTCAGGCAGTTCCTTTGACCTCATGATTCTCATTTGCTCTGACATGCACTGTGAGCTGTAAGGTCTTATATAGACAGGTGTGTGGCTTTCCTAATCAAGTCCAATCAGTATAATCAAACACAGCTGGACTCAAATGAAGGTGTAGAACCATCTCAAGGATGATCAGAAGAAATGGACAGCACCTGAGTTAAATATATGAGTGTCACAGCAAAGGGTCTGAATACTTAGGACCATGTGATTCTTTTTTAATAAATCTGCAAAAATGTCAACAATTCTGTGTTTTTCTGTCAATTTGGGGTGCTGTCTGTACATTAATGAGGGAAAAAATGAACTTAAATGATTTTAGCAATTGGCTGCAATATAACAAAGAGTGAAAAATTTAAGGGGGTCTGAATACTTTCCGTACCCACTGTATCTCTTCTGGGTTCAGGAGTGTCATGTTCAGTCATGTAATCATGAAGGCAGGTACGTATTACTAACGAACAACAAAGACAAGAACAGAAACAGAAAAAAAAGCTTTTTTAAAACTTTACCCAATTTTAAAGCAGGACTGTTGTTGAGTTTTAAATACACAGAATCGCATTTTAATAATATTACAACATATAGTTATAGTTTAGATTTTATAATTCTACAATTGTTGAGACTCTTGTTTTCATTTAAAAATAAATATTTGTATTTGGTTATGCAGGTGTGTTTAATTAGATTACACCAAGTCCAGTTTGGATCCAACCTTTGGAAGATTTCAGATGACGGCATACTTCAGATCGACGTACTGAACTGTCAAATATTATCCTTGTATTGTAATCATTATGAGCACAAGTGGTAATTGGTGTCTAACATGTTTGTTGTGTCTGCTTAACTGAATATATGATGTTAACTAACCACATAACGTGTTACATGTATATTACGCACATATTACTTTGATCTGTGGCTGATAAGAGAATACTTCCCAACTGTAACCCTGAAACAAGAATTATCTGTAACGCTGCTTTGAAATATGTATGTGAAAACGTCTATACAAATAAACTTGAATCAAATATTTATTGTTTTGTTTTTGTTTTTTGTCAGGACTGTCATTCCGTTTATAACTGATATGTGTTCACAGAACTTTAAATTCTGCATCAGTCCCTTTCTAATTATATAATACACTGAAAACAACAACAACAACAACAAAAAACGTAGGCCTTGTGCAGTGCTCTTTTGTGCAAACATTCCATAAGGAAGCAGCTGTGCTTGTCTTTCCATGAATTTGCAAAAGATATGCATAGGTGGATTCAGCGATTCAATCTGAAGAAGATCATTCATAACTAGTGATGAGAGAAATGAAACTTCACAAAACTTCAAATAAAGTGAAAGTGAAAGTGTAAAGTGAAAGTGAAGTGACATACGGTCAAGTAAGGTGACCCATACTCAGAATTTGTGCTCTACAAATAACCCATCCAAGTACACACACACACACACACACACACAGCTGTGAACACACACACACCGTGAACACACACCCAGAGCAGTGGGCGCCCGGGGAGCAGTTGGGTGTTCGGTGCCTTGCTCAAGGGCACCTCAGTCATGGTATTGAGGTGGAGAGAGCGCTGTACATTCACAATAGTAAACCAATTACTGACATAAAGCTTTGAAAATTACTTCCATGTATTTTTATTTATTCATCGTCAGGCCCTCCAAGATGTAATATAGTTTGTTTCTTCATTGGAACAAATTTGGAGAAATTTTTGCAGTATCCAGTGTAGAAAATCACTTCTTAAATCACTTACATGTTTCATTGTCTTTTGTCACGTCACCCCGCTCGCGCCCATTGTAGACACTGTGTTAAGACCACTTTAAATATCTAAAGGACATTTTTCCACTACAAAGAATAGAATGCAAAAGGCTCTTCATGGAACCATAGATGCAAATAAAGAACCTTCATTTGTTGAGAGTGCGTGTGTTGGATTTTTTGTCAGTTTGCAACAATGCTAATGAATGAACAATTCAAAATCTGCTAAGGGGTAATTAAATGTAACAAATCAAGTAAAAATGTATCATCCTTTATTGGAAAATTAAACAACATTTAAGTTCAGTAATACATATTAAAGATGAGTCAAATTGACTGTGACTCATCTCAAAATCACTAATTTAACAGTTCACCTATTGCCAAAATTATGATAAAATGTCTACTAGTCACTATTGAAGTACTAGTGTCTAATGAACAAAAACTACTATGTAATATGTACTAGTATCTTAAAGGCACTATAGCACCTGAAGAATAAGCACTAGTAGCCAGTGAATAAGTACTAGTAGCCTACCTGATGGAATAGCCTACTAGTATTCTAGTAGTAATTAAGTAGTATGCTAGTAGCATGAAAATATACTAGTTCATTTTAAGGATTAAATGTTAAAACAGCTTGCCATAAACGCACTGCAGGTCTTTTCCCTTTTCTGTTTCACTTTCAGTCGATGCACTAGATTGCATAGATAGGGAGTGACAGGAGTGACAGGACTGACCAGACGCAGATCAAGAAGCAAATCCATTTCCCAACATCTTTATGAGTCATGAATCTGAAATAGTATATGCTTGTAACCTCCAAGTGATGTGAAACTAGAGGATACAAAGGGAAAGAATAACCCAACATAATGACCCACCAGGCTCAACCCAGTGTTTTTTTAGAGTGCAGTCTAATGGTGCAGTAATGCTGTTCATGTCTCTGAGCCTGAAACCTCTGACTGTATTCAGAGTCCGCAGATAGATCTGGAAACTCTTCATCTTCATCTTCATCTTCCAGTCTAACATTAGTTACAATGAACAAGTTTAAATTCAGCACTTCTGCACCTGCTGGTAGATGTTGTGACTACATCATTTTACAGGCAATCTTTTTTTCATTGACTGAAATTCAGAAGTAGTGTATTCTGATCAAATAAATTGGCAAGCAACACATAAAAGCAAATATAATAATTTGATTATATAGTATATATTTCACCACAATCACCAACGTTCTAAAAAGCATAATAGTGACTACAGTAGGCTATGACTATGAGCTCCATCATTACAAGTAATTAAACCATTTTCATTTATCAACAAGTGTGTGACTTGCTTTTATTTTTCTACTAAAGTCAGTGTCATCTTTGCATTAACGATCATATCGCTTTCACTTTCAGTTCGTCCTGCTATATAAGACGCAGCACTACTGACCGAGACACAGCTCCACCCGCGACCCTCCATCAAACACCTGCTGAGAATTATAAACTACTGACACCCACAAATGTCTGACAAAAAAGTACCTTTAACCTACCATGGTAAGTGCATTTTAATAGTCTATATTTACTAACATTTAAAAAATATATTTAGTGTTATTTGTTATTTATGTATTCTATTTGTGTAGACTTTTTTTTCTAAATATTTCATTTCCTAACTGACTGACTGACTGGGGGGGCCCTTGTTGGGAGCATGTTTTGCATTTTTAAATATCACAAGAATTATCATGTTATCATATTATCACAAGAATATTATTAGGGCTGTTAAAAATAACATGTTAATGTCTGCGATTTAATAAATTTGTTCAAAATATTTAGCCTAATGTAGTTAATGCAGCATCCATTTTTTCCTGGCATCCTTTGCAGAGAGAGAGAGAGAGAGAGAGAGAGAGAGAGAGAGAGAGAGAGAAAGAGAACGACAGAGGAACGAATGCCCGCACAGCGTATTATTATACACTTAAATTATAAGTTAAAAATGGCTTTCAATTAATGTTGGATGACTATAATTACTCATTATTCATTCACAGAAACTGAAAAAAAAAAAAAAATCTATTTAACAGAGACATCTGTAGCAGCATTGGTATTAGTGAAACTTCATTCATATAAGAAATCAAAATTTACTAATTAATTTGTTAGCGCACATTGTCTTGAGGTCAACACTCAAGTTAATCCACAGAAAGAAGAAAAAATGTGGTTTTGGTAATCTTTAATCAAAATCTGAAAATGCGTTCCCGCTCCTAAATCGCATTCCTTCTCTGATGACGTCAGTTTGATGGCTTGGGCAGAAAATCCTACAATATAAAAATATATCCCAAACTTTATTATGTGTTTAATCACAATTAATTAAATAAAAAAAAATAAAAAATTTTCTTCTTAGGCCTTTTGAACAGTGAGAGCTATGTTGTGTAGAAGACTGTGTCAGACAAACTAATAAATCACAACAAATACAGAAATTACAGTTTGCAAGGTTGAGTAAAATTAACTTTTCACATAAACAATGTTCTAATGTTTAGTGTAAAATGGTATAAATTCATATAAAGTGTGTTGTTTTTCAGGTCATGATAATATAGTCGATACACCAGACATATCTGAAACATATGACAGACCAGCAAGTGCCCATACAGCAGGCACCTATGCTGGAGCTGGATCATATGATGAAGCAGTTTATGCAGCAGCAGGAGTTGGACGAGCTCGTGCTGAATACAGTGTATTTGAGGCAGAAGCCAAAGGCCCAAACGCCTCGGCTGGTGCTAAAGCCAGTACAGATGGAGTCGGAGCAATGGCTCGAGCTGAAATCGCCAGTGCATCAGCTAAAGCCGGTCCAGTTGGTGTGAAAGTGGGACTAGGATTTGACACGGGTGCATCTGCTGGTCTGGACGGGGTGGAGGCCAAATTCCTGGGAACTGGATTCACAATTGGTAAAAAAACAAGTGTATCTGTTCTAGGCAATGAAGCGTCATGTTCAGTCATGTGATCAGACAGGTAATAATCACCTTTAAATAAATTTCTATGTAACATTTTACTACCAAACCACTAAGTCAATTGCATAATTAGTATTTTTGTTGAGCTATAAGTACACAAAATTATACTTTAATAATATGGAAACATCATGTTTTATTTTAGATTGTATAATTCTACAATTGTTGAGATGTTTATTTCAGTTAAGAAGTAATATTTGTATTTGGTTATGCAGGTATGCAAAGATTTCAGGCAACGCCAACAATTGCAAAGACTTGAAAAATGATGTCAACTTTGGATCAACATACAAAACTGTCAAATATTATCCTTATATTGCAATCATTATGAGCATGAATAATTGCTACCTAACATATTTGTTGTGTCAGCTTAACTGAACACATGATGTTAACTAAACTGAACGCTGATAACGTCCTTCCTACAGTACCTGTAACATTGAAGCAAGAATTATCTGTAAAGCTGCTTTGAATATGTATTGTGAAAAGTGCTATACAGTAAACTTGAATCGAATATTTATTGCTTTTCTCTGCAGCACTGTCATTCCCAGTGTAACTGTTATAATGTGTTCAGAGGACTTTCTGTAGACCTTTAATATCTGCATCAGTCCTTTTCCATTTATACAGTTTACACTGAAAAATAAATTCTATAAGAAAGAAGCTGTGTTTGTCTTTCTATGAATTTACAAAAGATATGCATAAGTTGGTGGAGAAATTGATGGAGAAATGAAGCTTTTCAAATCTTAAAATCAAATGAACCAATTGCTTGTAATGTCATAATGCTTTGGAAATGACTTCCATGTATTTTTATTTAAAGCAATCAACAATATTCTGAAATACACAGATCTAAACTTATTTCCTTGACTGTCAATTTGACACAATGGGCCTGTTTGTCTAATCTTTTTCCTTTCATGTCTTCAGTTGTTGTTCTAATTAGGTAATCAATATTGAATTAAGTACTAGTATCCAGTGCCTTTGTGGGGCCCTGGGCTAACACAGCTTAAACAATATTACAGCTTAAATATAATCTTACAAATCAGCAACAGCCCAGCAGATAAAATTAAATATCACTCACCACTAAGGGCTTCTTCCTGCTCTTTTTATAATGTGCTAGAAGTTATAAACATTTAAAAAATGTAGTCTATAATTTTGTTTCTCTATTAAACAACATTATAGCTTCATGAAAGACATCTTCCCTCAGGTATTTGTAGCCTATTTGTATTTATTAAGCACCGAAACACAACAGCAGTTGACCATAGTGCTGTACAAATAAAATAAAAAAAAGTAAAAAGAATAACATCAGTAAATGCAAAAGATAATTTAACATAAGCCAAGATAAGAAAATAAGATTTCAATTTAGTTTTAAATTCATGAAACTATATACTAGTTCATTTTAAGGATTAATTGTTAAATCAGCTTGCCATAAATGCACTGCAGGTCTTTTCCCTTTTCTGTTTCACTTTCAGTCGATGCACTAGTCTGCATTGGTAGGGAGTGACAGTAGAGGCCAGACACAGCTCTTTGTTTGAAAACCCTTGAGTGAGATAATAATCAATAATATAGGCTATCAAGAGTCACTCAGTGTGTACCAATCCATTTCCCAACATCTTTATCAGTCGTGAATCTGAAACAGTCTCCTCCAGTTTCACATCACTTAGTCTAATGGTGCTGTGATGCGGTCTACCTCGCTGTTTCACCAAAATCACTAATGCTCTAAAAAGCATAACATTGACCGCAGCAGGCTATAGGCTATACTGAGCTTCATCATTAGAAGTAATTAGACAATATTATTTTATCAACAAATGTGTGTGAGTTGTATTTTTATTTTTTTATTTTTTTCAGTAAAATCAGTCATCTTTGCATCAATGGTCTTAAGGGACAGTAAAAATAGATTTGTATTTTTCGGACACTTCTGTTCAGGGCTTCTGTTTATATGAATAACAAATGATAAAAATAACAGTTTATGTAATACAAGCCACAGTGTATGTGTTCTGTGTATTGTTATCACTTCCGTTTGTTCATTTCTTTAAGTGAAAACGGGCTCCATAGCGGATTCAAGTGAGCAAGGACGGCTGTTCATTTAAACTCATTGTCTTCTTGCTTTTCTCTTTCACTTTGTGTCCTGCTATATAAGGAGCAGCGGTACTGACCGAGACACAGCTCCACCCGCGACTCTCCATCAAACACCTACTGAGATTTATAAACTACTGACACCCAAAAATGTCTGACAAAAACCTACATTTAACCTACCGTGGACAATATGATAATGGTAAGTGCATTTTAATAGTCTATATTTACTAACATTGAAAAAATGCATTTTAGTGTTTTGTTATTTATGTATTCTATTTGTGTATTGTTTTCTAAATGTTTCATTTTCTAACTGATTTTTAAATATATATAATCATGAAAAAGGATTTTTGAATTTTAACAATGTTAACACTTTATATCGATAGTCCACTTTAGACATTCTACTAACAGTAAGTAACTTTACAACTGCATGTCAACTAGCAGTCATTAGAGTATTAGTAGACGTCTGCTTAATATCTTCTAACACTTTATTTTGATGGGTCCACAACATACAATATACTGACTATCAGAAACTTTGCAAGTGTCAACTTATTGTACTAACCTTAAACCTACCCTACTGAGAGTTAGTAGACTTGTAGTTGCAAATTAATGAGAATTAGTTGACATGTAGTTGACATGTAGTTACAAAGTTACTTATAGTTAGTAGAATGTCCAAAGTGGACTATCGAAATAAAGTGTAAACAAAATATAACTTTTGTAACAATATACACTACACTCTCAGAAATAAAGGTACAAAAGCTGTCACTGGGGCGGTACCTTTTCAAAAGGTACATGTTTGTACCTAAAGTGTCCATTTTGGTACCTTCAAGGTACGTATTAGTACTTAAAGTGTACATATTTGAACCTAATAGGTACAAAAGTGTACCTTTTGAAAAGGTACCGCCCCAGTGACAGCTTTTGTACCTTTATTTCTGAGAGTGTACCGTTCAAAACCTTGCGGTCATTTTTTTATTTTTTTAAGAAATTAGTTTTTATTCAGCAAGGATTTGTTAAATTGATAGAAACAGTGATAGTAAAGTTCGATATTGTTAGAAAACATCTCTATTTTGAATAAATGCTGTTCTTTTTAACTTTTTATTTATCAATGAACCGCAAAAAAGTATCACAGGTTCCAAAATAAATAAATAAAATAAAAAGCAAAAATAAATAAATAAATAAAATAAAATGAAAGCAGCACAACTGTTTCCATAATTGATAATAAATCAGCATATTAGAATGATTTCTAAAGGATCATGACACTGAAGACTGCAGTAATGATGCTGAAAATTCAGCTTTGAATCACAGAAATAAATGATGTTTTAAAGTATATTAAAAATAGAAAAACATTCTTTTAAATTGTAATATTTCACAATATTACAGTTTTTCTGTATTTTTGATCAAATAAATGCAGGTTTGATGAGCATAAGACACTTTCATAATGCAGCATGATTATCAAAAATGGTAATAAGGTCCTTTCACGTCACCATTTCGCCAGCCTACACTTCACATGATAGGCCTGTAGGCGGCACTTGGGCTTCGTTAACTACACTCTCAGAAATAAAAGTACAAAAGCTGTCACTGGGGCGGTACCTTTTCAAAAGGTACACTTTTGTACCTATTAGGTTCAAATATGTACTAATATGTACCTTTAAGGTACCAAAATGGACCTTTTAGGTACAAACATGTACCTTTTGAAAAGGTACTGCCCCAGTGAGTGCCCCATTTTGAGCTTTTGTACCTTTATTTCTGAGAGTGTATGAGAGTTTCATGAAATCCCTGCTAAAACAAAACAAAACAATAGAAGCCCAATAGAAACCATCACAGAAATTCCAATGGTTTCCATTAAAATACCATTATACACCATTAGCTTTTTCCAGTAAAACCATTACAAAATTCCTTTTTGTAGTGTGTTTTGGGCATTTTTCCAATATGATTTAACATCCCACCAATAGAATCCATCACATAGCAGTAGACACCATTATAGTTTCCATTAAAACCAATACAATTCCCATTATAACCATTAAATCCATCACATGTACTATTGTGTTTTGGGGAGGGTTCTATTGTTTTTTTTTTTTTTCAGCAGGGATAGTAAACAGTGTAGAATATCATCTACAGATTACCATTATTGCGACTTTTGTTTTGTGCAGTGCTTTTGTAGTCATTCAGCATCTATTTTCTACAAACCGCAGATCCAGATCCACAAATAAGCTCGTCTGTCCCATGTCATTTTCTACTGATTAATGAATAAGAACTGATAATGACCGCTCCACTTCACATTATTGTACAATGAAATTTGAACTTGAGCCAGATCATGATTATTTGGTGTATTATACATGACAAACGGGCGGATTCAAGTGATCAAAGACATAGGATGTTCATTTAAATGCATTGCAGATCTTCATGCTTGTCTCTTTCACTTTCAGTTCGTCTCTGCTATATAAGGAGCAGCTCTACTGACCGAGACACAGCTCCACCCGCGACCCTCCATCAAACACCTGCTGAGAATCACAAACTACTGACACCCAAAAATGTCTGAAAAAAACCTAGATTTAACCTACCGTGGACATAACGATAATGGTAAGTGCATTTTAATAGTCTATATTTACTAACATTTAAGACATTTTTCATTTTCTAACTGGGGACTTCTTTTGTATTCATGGATTTATGTTGTTTCTATATTCATTTAGAGTTTCTGTAACAAAGCCAATGCGGATCCATGTGCGAGCTGAGATGTGAAGTGACTCTGGATGATCAGCTGAGACGTGACTAGTGCTGGTCCAGTTGATGTGAAATTAGGACTTGGAGTCGACACGGGTGCATATATTGGTTTGGGTGGGGTGGAGCTCAAAATACTGGGATGTGGATTCTCAGTTGGTCCAAAAACCAGTATATCTCTTCTGGGTTCAGAACTGTCATTTTCATTCTAGTCACACAGGTATCAATAACCTTTGAATATTTACATGTAACATGTTACTATGTCTAAATTTATCCTAAAAATCCATTTACTGTCTCAGTTTTGACTGCTCTCATTAGGGGTCGTCTCAGCGGATCGTCTGGACATCTATTTGTCGCAGGTTTTCATGTCACAACCTAAAACTGACATCCTGGAAACCATCAACTACTACTAATATTTAACCCACTTAATTAATCATTCAGATAGTTCTCTATATTTAAACATGACTGTTATAGTTGCATATCACTTTTTATAATTCATGTATATCTCTAATGTATACAATTATCAAATTGTAAGACTATTTTTCTATATTCCTGTCCCTGTTTAGGAACATGTACCTTGTTATCTGTCAAAATGTCAACTATTAAACTCACACTTGTTTGTCTAATTTGGTCATATATCTTATAATATTACGATTCTCTAATTACTGCTATTCTTTCATTCGAGCTGGTTTGTCAATCTCTTTATTATTACAATACGCTTATTGCTGTGTTTTTGTTTTTGTTTTTAAAGTGGCCTGGTTGGTGCTGGTCAGACGAAGACCGAGCATTGAAACATACACAACTAAGATTATTCAATAAACTCAGCTCATTACTTTATGTCCTGTTTCTGCTCTTCTCTGGCTTTTTTCAGTCCACTTCTTGGCTGATAGAAGACTGTTAATACAGTGTTGGGTTCCAGACAGACTTGCTCTTAACAAGTTGTTTGAATACCAGACAAAACAAATATTTTCTGACAGGATCTGATTTAGAGATCTGGGCCCGTATTCACAAAACATTTTATCTTACCACTAAGAGTTCTCCTAAATAGCAGTAAAAGTTTTTAGATAAGAGTTTCCTCTTAAAACCTATTCACAAAGCTGCTGAGACAAACTCTTACTAAGGAATAGAGAGAAGTCTTAAACTAAGAGTAAGGGGGCGGGGTTGACCTCGTTGCTATGGGTGATGTCAGCATGCTTACTAACTATGCATGAAGTGATTGGCTGATAGTCTCTGTCAGTGATTTATTACTAGAAATAGGCTGGAGAAAAAAAAGTTTTAAAAATAAAAATGTTGCCACATTCAAATAAAGATTTTTAAAATGCAAGTGTCATATGTTCAGCTAATTGTCAGGCTCTTACAGGTATGCTTCTCGTAAACATTTAGTGAATATGCATATAAACAGCCTTTTAATTAACAGAGTAGAATAATCATGGCTGATAGTAAGACGTGCAAACATAAAAGAAAACCAAGCTGGACACAAGAACACCTGTTACTTCTTGCCCAACTGGTTAATGAAGTAAATTTTATTTATAGAGCACATTTAAATCCAGCTTACACTGACCAAAGTGATGTACAAAACAATCATAAAATACAATAAAATATAAAATAAAACAGAATTTTAATTAAAAAAAAAAAAATGAAAACAATATAATCAAAGGAAAATTTGGAGTTGGGATAACCTCCAGAACCAAAGGCGATAAAAGTTCATTATTGTCAAATGTTTCTAAAATGTTTAAGTTCCGACTCAGATTGCCGCCAACAGCCATTTTAGGATAGTTTGTGGCTTGGTCTTAGTGACTTAAGAGTCCTCTTCACTACTCCTAACGTTTCACAGATTTAGGAGATAGTTTTAGCGAGTATTTATTTTGTGAAATAAATACAGTCCTAAATTTAGGACTGACACGCCCACTATTTTTAAGATTTTCTCCTAAATCGGTGAGTTATGAGCTACTTTTAGCCTTAAGATGTTTTGTGAATTTGGTCAAGATGTTTTGTCCTGATCTAACAAAACGCTATCCAAAAATTGTCACAATACATTATATATATATATATATATATATATATATATATATATATATATATATATATATATATATATATATATATATATATATATACATAAGTCTCTTATGCTCACCATGGCTAAATTTATTTGATCAAAAATACAGTAATATTAAACATTACAGTACTGTTAAACAGTCAAATTAATTTCTAAATATGTTTTTTTTTCTGTTTTCCATGTGAATATGTGGATATATTGTATTGTAAAATGTCATTTATTTCTGTGATCAAAGCTGTATTTTCAGCATCATTACTCCAGTCTTCAGTGTCACATGATCCTTCAGAAATCATTATATAATATTCTGATTTGCTTCTCAAGAAACATTTCTGATTATTATTAATTTATTAATAGATATGTTAAGGATCTCGTCTGTCTGATGTTTATCATGTTCATGATGTTTACTACTGTAAATATGATAAATAACTTTTTTAATATGGGAATACTAAGGAATACCAATATGGCGGCGCAGCGGCTTCACTTTCATGACGTCATGAGCAATCCAGTTCTCTACTAGCCTACAGATCAGTGGTTGAACTCGTCATGTGATCCAGCGAGGTCACACTAGCCAATAGGATCGCACACGTGTGGCACCATTAGACATCAGAGGAAGCATCTCAAACAGCTGACAAGACATACTAAATGAAATCCTTTATTCAGTAACAAGAATAACAAATCAGGGAGACCAGGGTACATTTTTGTAGTGGTGGGCAAAGCGAGGCTTCGTGAAACACTGAAGCAGTCGAAGCAAATGTGTCGAGGCTTCGAAACGTTTCGACACCCGTCTCTAGGGTGACACCTAGTGGTCACTTTCAAGTGTTGCTCTGAAACAGCGTCGACAAAGAAATAGTTAAGCGAATTAACGATTTATAACCTATGTTGTGTTAATTGATCCACTAAGTGATTTGGGGGAGTGGTTAGTGTGTTCGACTGGAATGCTGTCACCTTGGGTTCGAATCCTGCCATCCCTAATTTCCGCTCCGAGCATTTAATAATCACTCCACTTCGTGCTCACTGATATCAGAAACACCGCTCCGCAGTCATCTTGACAAAATAATTAAAATGTGTTTTTATTGTTCTGTTCTTGTAATGTGTTGAAACATCAGTCTAACCTCTGAATGAACTCTTTGTGAATAAGTAAGTGTTATTTTGGTAATGAAAAATATACAATAAAGTACATCAAGACACTTTTTTTTACATATAGAGATTTTTATTTAAAAATATTAATTGTTCTGCTGTTGATGGACTTAGCCTACTTCTTTTTTTACATGTAATTTCTCCAGCCTTTGAAAAAATCCTCTCACAAAAACCCAGGAAGTGAAGATGCGTTAACTCCACTTTTCTACATTGTGGGAGTTAGGTTGAGACAGACTGTGTGATTTACCGACCCTGTCAATCAAACGCAGATTCGGCGGTATGACAAGTCTCGAAACACTTGTGACACGCCCTGATGCTTCTATCGCCTTAGTCACGTGACATGAGTGTTTCGAATCACCTTAGTCACGTGACATGGGTGTTTCGAATCACCTTAGTCACGTGACATGAGTGTTTCGAATCACGCTTCGGAGCAGTGTTTCGAAACATCTGCACTTCGGGATCTTGACACCGTGTCGAAACGTCAGTTTCGCGTCAGCCATCCCTACATTTTTGTGGGTGCATGTAGATGAAGGAGTGTAGGGGAATGAGAGTGTGGATGAGGCAGCAAAGAAAGCGTTAAAGAAGGAAAATGTAGAAATGCAAATCAGTAAAGCAGAGGTGAAGCATATAATCTGGAGGAAATATTCAACCAATTGTGGCAAGAAAGGGGCTAGAGAGGGGAAAGAGAGACATCTATATCATATTCAAAAGAGTATCAGAGTAACTAGGGTAGGTAGTGGAAACAGAAGCGAGGAATTGTGTTGACAAGGTTAATACTGGAGCACTGTGCACTAAATAAAAAATGATAACTTTAGCCTGATAGCACTGAATGCGAATGTCCCACCCTCCCTGCAATCAACAATAAATTGCTACAATAGGCTACATCAACGGTTTCCAATTACTGTCCTCGCCACCCCCCTGCTCAGGGAGTAGAGAGCAATGAACACTGTGTAGGGAGCATGCCAAATTGTAACACAGTTCATGCACGTAGCTCTCTTCTAACGAGCTGGTTATCTGAATCAGGTGTGTTAACTAAGCAAGACATGCAAAATATGCAGAGCGGGGAGCCCGAGGACTGGAATTGGGAACCGCTGGACTACATCATGTGTCATTCACCGGTGAGAAAACTTTATAGCACAGTTAGTAAAAGTACTACAATACCAGGAAGGAAGATCGAGTTGTTGATGTTTGCCTGCCATTCTTTTTCTGTCTGCACAGCGTGTGTGAACACGCTGATGACATATCCTGTCTGTTTTGATTGGACGAACATTTCTTGGTCCTACACCTTCCACAGAATATATAAATGCAGATAAATACATTTAGACCACTTAACTTAATGATTGCAATCAGGATGTGAAGAGACTTTCAACCAGAATAACGAAAAACATTTTCTGAAGACAATCACCTATGGCACCTTTAATACAAAGCTTTACTTGTGAATATGGATATTCATGTCTATAGTGCTGACTGATTTAAAATTGTCATTTTGGCCTCTCCTGAAATGGGTCACATTACCAGATGCTAGAAAATACTGTTTTTGATCATTTTCAACCTTACAGGGGCAAGAGCATAACGTAGGTGTCTAAATGAATGTGCACTTAATGCTGTTGAACCTACTTTACAAAACAAAGTCATGGCCTAATGGTTAGAGAGATAGACTTGTAACCTAAAGGATGTGAGTTTGAGTCTCAGGTCTGGCAGGGATTGTAGGTGGGGGGAGTGAATAACCAGCACTCTCTGTACCCTCAATACCACAACTGAGGTGCCCTTGAGCAAGACACCGAACCGCCTCTCTATGTCTGAATATGCCCACTTCACTATGTAGTAGACAACAAACAAACAAACAAAAACAATAGTATGTCTGAATTCACAGTAGTTGAAAAGTACCTGGATAACATACTACTACCTGCAATATTTTGAAGTAAAGGAGAATTTACTATCCCATGAGGCCTTGGGAGAGGATTCATAAATGACATGGAAGCAACACAAGTTATATTGTAGGTCACATGAAAATGCCAACATGACAGAAGCAGCATGTCTGGATTGAATCCATACTATTATAGGACATGTACTTTTTATTGGTCACAAACTACGGTAAGTTCTTCTTAAAATGGAGTACATTTTCTGAATTTATCAAAAAATTATATGAATTAAAATAACTGAAAAAGGCCTGGATATTATATTGCCCACAATATACCAGAAAGCTATTTCTAAACACCACTTTTGAATTGTTACAGGTTACATGTTACTGGTTCAGAAATAATTCTAATATGCTGATTTGCTGCTCACGAAACATTTCTAAATATTATCCATGTTAAAAAATAATTGTGCTGCTTCAAATATTTAAAGTGCAGTTTTCACAAAATTATGAAGTAAGATTTAAAATAATAATGATTATTCAAGGATGCATTAAATAAAAAAAAAAAAAAAAAGTAGAGACATTTATAATATTACAAAATATTTCTATTTCAAATAAATGTCCTTCTGTTGTAAATGAACTTGCTATTCTTCAAAGAATCCTGAAATATTAAATGTATACCGTTTCCACAAAAATATGAAGCCATTTTCAACTCTTTTAAACTGCACTTTTTTTTTTACAGAACCATAATAATATTTTATATATTAGTCCATTTCATATATATTACAGTGTCGGTTCTCTGATTAAAGTTCATCACTGGAAGTAATTAGACAATATTCATTCATCAATAAGTGTAGTAAAGTACATGAAGTGTAACTTTTCCTGAAGATCACCGTTATCATGTTTCCCATAAACTTCAGGGTGTTGCAGAAAAGTCCCTCAACATTTCTTAAGTCTAAATGTCATAGATGCCCACTGACATTTAGAAATGCAAATACAAGCAGAAAATGTCTTCCTCTTTTTTGTTTCTTTTTCTTTTAACCGTTTTTTTCTTTGCTTTTTTTTTGGCATCTGATCGTTCCAACATATGAACAACAGAACACGCTAAATTACCCTAAAATTGACAAACTGACATGAAAATTGTTTTATGCCCCCATTGTACAGCTCTGAAAAAAAATTTAAGAGACGAATCCAATTTTTTTTTATCATATCAGCTTCTCTACATGTATAGCAGGCATTTCATTGTCTGTTGAATTCCAACACAACAAGGACGTATAGGTTTGATTTTGGAATTGGTGGGGACATAACGGCAGACACACATGTATTAAACGTGCATCTATTTCAGATATGGCTGAAATTATATACACATACACATTACACATGTATTTAATAGTTTGATCAAAATTATTGCTAAGGACAATATAGTAGTTGCTGGATATTGGTAGAGACATGTCTCTACTAAATTCTAATCCCTTGGACAAAATATATGGGAAGTCGGGAAGTCGTGGCCTAATGGTTAGAGAGTGCGGGTTCGAGTCTCGGGCTGGCAAGGATTGTAGGTGGGGGGAGTGAATGTACAGCGCTCAAATATCTCCACCCTCAATACCATGACTGAAGTGCCCCCCCAGGCGCCCCAGTGTGTGTGTGTGTGTGTGTGTGTTGGATGGGTTAATGCAGAGCACAAATTCCGAGTATGGGTTATCATATTTGGCCGTATGTCACTTTCACTAAAATTACTAAAAAAAAAATTTCTTCAGGAATTTTTAAGCAAATTACTGTACATAAAAAAGCTAAATTGGTATAATTTGAATCTGAAAAGTAAGACTGATTATCCCTTGATTAATTGCTAGGTCAAAGTAGTTCTTAAAACTGTGATATTATGAGTGATTTTACTTTGATGTTCCTTTGTATCTTGTAAAAATTTCAAGCAAGTTTACTGCATGTTTACACTGAAAAACAGTTAAAAAGCAGCGGCACAGCAAACAGCATCATCTCCATCAGAATATTATGACTGGCCCAAAGATTTCTTATTCTTATGCAGTACATCCAGACCTCAATTGTGCTGTGATGGACTCTTAAGAATAAAGATTTTTATTGCCATTAATGGTTCAATGAGGAACCTTTAACTTTAACTTAAAGAGTGTAAAAAGCAGAAGCGGTGTAAAGAATAAATGGATGGATGGGTGTTTACATGCCGTAGCACCAAAATGCTAATTTACTGGTAACTTCTTGTCCCAGAAAATTGCAGTTTACTGGCAATATTCTAGAAACACAGATTGACACAGAGAGTCTAAACACTCACACCTTGAGTCTTGGAATCACAGCAAACACTGAAGATTTGATATATGAGGATGTGGCCCTTTCAATTTGGTATTTTGTGCAGGAAAACCTCAAGCTCTCAGATTGTGCTAAAGTGGAACTATTGCAAGAATACTTTTGGTACACTTTAAATATTTTGCATTTAAAATCGTAGTGACATTTATATTGACATTTTAACACATTTTAGGCTTAATATTAAGAAATGTGAATTGGACACAAATAGTACTCCAAATAAAGTTATTATAAAGCAATATGTCAGTAAATATGTTAATAGATTTGAATTTATTATGAAATAAATATATTTTAAATATATTACTTTTTATTAGGGCATAGAAGAACCATTTTTGGTTTCCCAAAGAACTTTTCATTGAAAACCAGAAGGTTCTTTGGGGAATGAAAATGGTTCTCTTTCATAGGTTCACTCAACGCTGCGTAAGCTAAGACGCTTTGGGAACGCCCTCTGGGTGTGCCGATTGTCTGAAGCCCTTATAGAATCACGCCAATTCATTGGCTGATGGCACGGATGCTGCCTTCGACGTTCTTACGTCACCTCCTTATACTGGCAAATGCGCCATCTGCTCCTCAGATTTCTCTGCCTTCACGAAGTGGCCATATTCTGTTGCGATTTTTCTCGCCCGATTTCGATCTTTCTTTTTCTTGGATTTTTCCTGACAGGCCTGCCGCTTCAGCTCCATCGAGTCGCTCCTGACTCTCGGGTCGGGATGAGGAGAGTTTGTCCAGAATCCTCACGAGGCAGGGCCAGACCGTTCAAACGTTTCTGCCCACCTCTAACACACTCTCCTCACGCAAATCTGTCACATCCGCCCAGCAGGTTTCGGTGTGCAGCGAACAGCCATCTTCAGTCTCTTTCAATGTGGCAGTCGGGAGACGCATCAAGCTCTCTACCCCTACTACTTGTTCCTTCGTCACCCGCGGCTCACGTGATAGGAGACACATTCGGTTCTCTCCCACAGCCTTCGGTCACCGTGGACTCCCTCATCCCAACCAAGGACGCCATAGGCTTTCCTTCGTGGTGGACGACATCACCCCCTCCAGACCTTCTCGACACCCCAACTCAGGTATGTCTTCTAGACTACAACACTCTGCTTCCTCTATCGCATTTCTTTCACGAATGTGAGTGTCTACTAGCGGTATCGTCTTGGGTTCTCCGCACAATTCGGTCCGGCTACACACTCCAGTTTGGCCGCAATCCTCCCCGCTTCGACGGGATTCACCTGACAGTAGTAAGTAGCGCCTCAAAGGCTTCTGTGCTATAGCAGGAACTGTCCTCCCTCCTCCTCAAGGGGGCAATAGAGGAAGTCCCTCAATCGGACCTGGAACGAGGCTTTTTCAGTCGCTATTTTCTTGTGCCGAAGAGGGACGTCGGTCTACGACCCATTCTGGACCTGAGTCGTCTCAACCTCTCCCTTTACAAAGGGAAGTTGATGTTGACGTTAAAGACTATTATGTCTCAGATTCGAGTGGGAGACTGGTTTGTCACTGTTGATCTGAAAGATGCCTATTTTCATATTCAGGTCATTCGGCGGCACAGGAAGTTCCTTCGGTTCGCTTTTGGAGGCAAGGCTTACCAATACAAGGTTCTTCCCTTTGACCTGGCTTTGGCTCCAAGGACATTCACAAAGTGCATGGACGCTGCTCTGGCCCCTTTGAGGCCCCTTTGAGTGTTCTCTCCCCCTCCCAACAAACTGTGTTTTTTGGAGTGCACTTGGATTCTGTTCAAATGCAGGCCCGTCTGGCTCCTGCACGGATTTCCGGCCTCAATACATGTTTGGCCAGTTTCAAACTAATCCATCATGTCTGCGTGAGCACTTGTCACAGGCTTTTAGGCCTCATGGCTGCAGCCTCCCCTGTGCTGCCTCTGGGGTTGCTTCACATGAGACTGTTCCTTTGGTGGTTGAAACTTTCAGGGATCCACTCCGCAGGTCCAGCCACTCGCCTAGTAAGGGTGTCGCGCAGTTGTCTTCGCACCCTTTTAATATGGCGGGATCCCCTTTTTTTCCAGAGTGGAGTCAGAATGGGCGCGATTCACCGTCGTCAGATGGTCACGACGGACACATCCCTGACAGGCTGGGGCGCGGCCTTCGAGGGCAGACCGGCATGCGGAGTTTGGGCAGGAGAGTTCCTCTCATGGCACATAAACTGCCTGGAGTTGAGACCTGTCTTCCTGGCATTGATTCACTTTCTCCCCTCACTCAAGGGGTGTCATGTGATTGTCAGGACGGACAACATGGCCGTAGTGTCCCATATAAATTGCCAAGGGGGTTCACGGTCGCGCACCCTGAACAGGCATGCATGCCGTCTCCTCCTTTGGGCTCAGGACAAGTTCCTCTCCTTGAGAGCGGTTCACGTCCCGGGAGTATTGAACCTCGCAGCCGACTTTCTGTCGAGACAGAAGCTCAGGTCGGGGGAGTGGATGTTGAACCGCCAAATGGTAGCTCAGATTTGGAATGTGTTCGGCAAAGCGGAAGTGGAACTCTTTGCGTCGTAGGAGTCATCCCAATGCCCGCTTTGGTTCACCCTGAGTTCCCCGGCACCTCTGGGCATAGATGCGTTCGCTCACCCTTGGCCGGACATGAGGCTGTATGCATTTCCGCCCGTCAAGCTGATTCCGGTAGTTCTGTGCAGGGTCAAGGAGAGCGGTGCCCGTCTCCTTCTCGTAGCCCCGTTCTGGCCATCCCAGACGTGGTTCTCGGAGCTGATTCATCTTCTGTATCAGTCCCCTTGGGAGATTCCAATCAGGCAGGACCTGCTCTCTCAGCTTCAGGGAAAGATCTGGCACTCTCAACCCGAGATCTGGAAGCTGTGGGTATGGCCCATCCAGGGTCACAGGTTTTGACTTCTGGCCTTCCTGCTGAGGTTCAGGAGACTATTGCTAGTGCTAGAGCCCCCTCCACTAGAAAGCTGTACTCTTCCAAATGGAAGGTCTTTGAGTCTTGGTGTTTAGCCCACGCAGTGGACCCAGTTGGTTGCCCTATTGGTTCAATGCTAGAGTTCCTGCAAGAGAAACTTGCGGCAGGGGCAGCTGCTACCACCTTAAGGGTTTATGTTGTGGCCATCGCCTCTCGAAGAGAGCTGGATGAGATTCCCCTGGGGAGACATCGGTTGGTCTCTGCGTTTATGCGTGGTGTCCGGTATCTGAGGCCAATACGCCCCATTGGAGTTCCTTCTTGGGACTTATCAGTCACCCTTGAGGGTCTGATGGTAGCCCCATTTGAGCCCTTAGAGTAAGCTCCAGAACGGATTCTGACTCTCAAGGTTACTCTTTTGTTGGCACTTACGTCTTTGAAAAGAGTTGGGGACTTGCAAGCTCTCTCTGTAAGCGAGATGTGTATGGATTTCGCCCCAGGTCTGGTCAAGGTGACATTACGGCTTAGGCCTGGCTATGTTCCTAAGGTTTTATCCGCATCGTTTCGCTCTCAGGTGGTCACACTTCACTCTTTCCATCCTCCTCCTTTTTCTTCAGCCGAGGATGAAAGGCTTCACTTGCTCTGTCCTGTCCAAGCTTTGAAGATCTATGTGGACCGCTCCAGCCATTGGAGGAAATCTCCTTGGTTGTTGGTATGTTTCGGTGCTGGCCGCCATGGGCTTGCCACGTCGAAGCATATAATTTCTCACTGGGTGAGGGACGCTGTTTCGCTGGCTTATGAGGTGCGTGGTCTTTCTTCACTTCTCAGCGTTCGGGCGCATTCTACTAGGAGCGTGGCTTCCTCTCAAGCTCTTTTTAGAGGGGTCCCCCTAGAGGATATTTGTGTAGCGGCAGGATGGTCCACCACTTTTATCAGGTTCTATAACTTGGATCTTGACACGGCTCCAGGTTCCCAGGTTTTATCTGCTTGAGCTAGCCGTGTAAACTGTTTACCCCACTGACTGTGTTTGAGAAAAAAAATTATGTCATTCTGAAAATATAATTATATTTTTATTAAATAACACGTACTCCCTATCTACAGGTCCTAATGTTCTCATATAATTTATAACTGTGATGTTCTACAAAACAAACTTTAAAACACTTTTTTTCATACTGCTGAAAATTAGATCATTGTACGGTTGCAGAGAGAGCTCAACACGCTGCACGTTAAGAAAACAACTTCATCAATTTGACAAAACATGCTGCAAATGCTCACAACACAAACAAATAAAGAAACACACAGCAAATGCTCACAACACAACCAAATAAAGAATTTTATTTGCAGCGTGTTTCTTTATTTGTTTGTGTTGTGAGCATTCGCAGTGCATGTTTTGTCAAATTGATGAAGATGTTTTCTTGATTTGCTGGTGCTTTTTCTATTTGCATGCATTGTCCTCTTTTATGCTAAGAACTAAATCTCCTGACAAGTTCTCTCTCAAGTGGTTTCATTGTTGTCAGCATTAAGTCTGAGCATGATTCAGTGCGCTATAACACTTAATTTTCAAGATATTACTTATCTTTTACAGTTTTGGTTCAACTTGCCTGTTGATCAAAATATGCCTTAACCTTACACCAAAAACATTTATTTAGTTTTATTTAGTAACTTTCAGGAGAGTGTATTCATTTTTGCAACACAACATTTTATCACTTTGATAAGAAAATTCTATTTTCCTGAATATTTTTAACATACTTCTTTGGTGACTGATCAAGCAGACTTGCTTTCACTGATTCAAGATGTACCAGTTCATTTCCCAACATCTTTGTCAATCATGAATTATAGCGGGCTTAAAGTCCAAAAATAGGGCTAATTTTGATCTTTTTTTTTTTTTTTTTTGCCAAATATTCGTATTACTTTCAAATACACTCATCATATATAGAAAATACACTTATTAATTATTTAAAATATAAGATTATTATATAATGAATATATACAAAATGGATTTATAATGTATTTTCTACATATTTTTATATTTTTATATATATATATTTATATTTTTAAATAATTAATTTCAAATATATTGTAGTTATGTTAACATTCCCTTTATATAATATACTTAACTACATATTTACAGAGGCGGACAGTAGCTAAGTACATTTACTTGAGTATTGCACTTAAGTACACACAAACTTTTGAAAACTGCTTTCAATACCGCTATCATCTCTGTTTAAACTACAAAAACGTGAACGGAGATGCCATGTATATGTATTACATGTTCAGTCTGTAGGTATGAGCGGGTGCCTGACAACCAAAACAACCAAAACGTAGCATCAAAATGCTAATTTAGTGGTAAATTTGACAATTTCTCATTCCAGAAAATTCCAAGGACTGATTAAAACTGTAATTTACTGGTAATATACCCCCTAATGACGCAGAGAGACTAAACACCCACACCTTGAGTCTGGGAATCAAAGCAAACACTAGTTTTGAGATGAAGTGGCCGTTTCAAGATTTTGCAGGAAATCCTCTTTCAAGTAAAGAAGAGCATGTGACTTCTGCAAACAAACACTTTTTAAGATTGCATGGAAAAGTTTTATGGATGTTGGAATAAAGTTTTTTTTCATGGAAGCATTGATGCAAATAAAGAATTTTAATTTTTAAGAGTGTGTGTGTGTTGGATTTATTGTCAGGGTCTTAAGGGATGATCAAACTAGACTAGTATTTTTCAGACAAGATTTGATGTGATCCTCTAGGGCTTCAGTTTTAATAAATAACAGGAATAAATAATGCAAGTCATAGTTTACCTGTTCATCATACACCACTTCCGTTTGTACATATCTTTTAAGTGACAATGGGCTTCATATGGGATGGAAAGTGATCAAGGACTTGGGCTTCAATTAAACCTACTGCAGGACTTCTTGTTTTTGTCTTTCACTTTCAGTTGCTGCCCATATTTATAGGGAGCAGGGGTTCTGACCGAGACACCACGACACTCCACCAAAGACTTACTGAGACTGAGAACCTGTGACAGACTACAATGTCCAAAAAACTACAGTTAAGCCTCCATGGACATGACGAAGATGGTAAGTGCATTTTACTTGTTTTTCAACACATCTGTGTCTATTTGCACTGCATTAAAGCTGATTTGTTTATTTGCAGATGAAGACTCTGATAGACCCGATACCAGACATTTTAACCATGGACATGAAAAAACTTGTAAGTGTATTGTAATAGTTTGGTCTATATTTACTAATACTGACTTTGCATAAACTCTACATTTTAGTGTTATTTGTTAATTTAAGTATTTTATTTGTGCATTTATTTCCTTCTTAATGTTCTCAATGTAGCTTGTTTCTGAATATTCCCAAACACTGGTCATTGCTGTCATATTCGAAAAAATCTGAAACCTGTCTTTATTAAATGAAAAAATATTATATTTTATGTAAAAATATCTTAATACTAACACTGTGAAGATGTAGGCAAACCAAATCTAAGACTGAATCGCACCAAATACAGACATATTAGGTTGAGTAATATCAACTCGTCACATTTACTGTGTTCTAATGTTCAGTGCAAAATGATGTACATTTCTATAAAGTTTGTTGCTCTAAACATCTGTCTGTTTGCACTGCATTAAAGCTCATCTGTTTCTTTTGCAGATGAATACAGTGAAATACCCACTAACATCCATGAAAATGATGAAAATGGTAAGTGTATTTAACAGTGACTGCATAAACTCTACATTTTAGTGTTATTTGATCATTTATGTATTTAATTTTGTGTATTTATTTACTTCATTTTCTCAGTGTAGCTTGTTATGTGTTTCTGAATATTCCCAAACACTGGTCATTGCTGTCATATTCGAAAAAATCTGAAATATGTGTCTTTATTAAATGAAAAAATATTATATTATGTAAAAATATATTAATACTAATACACTGTGAAGATGTAGGCAAACCAAATCTAAGACTGAATCGCACCAAATTCAGACATATTAGGTTGAGTAATACCAACTCGTCACATTTACTGTGTTCTAATGTTCAGTGCAAAATGGTGTACATTTCTATAAAGCTTGTTCTAAACATCTGTCTGTTTGCACTGCATTAAAGCTCATCTTTTTCTTTTGCAGATGAATACAGTGAAATACCCACTAACATCCATGAAAATGGTAAGTGTATTTAACAGTGACTTTGCATATACTCTACATTTTAGTGTTATTTGATCATTTACATATTTTATTTTGTGTATTTATTTACTTCATTTTCTCAGTGTAGTTTGTTGTATGTATTTCTGAATACTCACAAACACTTTCTGTATAAAACTGGTAATTGTTCGATTTTGAGAAAATCTGAAATACAGTCAAACCAAAAATTATTCAGACACCAGACACACTTTTACTAGTGGGTGCTGGACACTATAGTTTATTTATGTAAGTGAGGATAGCAAAATAAAGTAAACTGTGACATATTATACTCAAAAATTCTTCATACAGTGGACTACCAGTAAATTTGGGACCAAAAATTATTCAGACACTTTGACCTGACCACGTTTTGCTTAAGTTTTTTTTCTTTAATTGCTAATGTGACCTTTTTACACCACATACTGAACAAAATTAAGCATTGCTTGGTAACTGGTCAACAAAGTACTGATAGTTGTGTAAATATTGTCATACTAACAGTTGTCTGAATAATTTTTGTTTGATTGTAATCCATTACATACCTTTCTGTCAAAGTTATCTGACATTATCAAGCTGAATTTGTGACACAGTTCTTGTCATATTTTTTTTACCATTTACTAAACTATGATAATGTGATAAATGTTGAAGGTGTCTGAATAAAATTTGGTTTGACTGTATGTGTCTTTAATCAAAAATATATTATATAAAAATATATTACTACCACACTATAAAGATGTGAAAACATGTGGGCAAACCAAACCACAGACTGAACCACACCAAATGAAGAAATATTAGCATGCAAGGTGGAGTAAAGCCAGCTTGTCGCGTTTACAATGTTCTAATGTTCTGAAAACAGAGACGTGGAGTCGGACACTTTCTGCTTCCCGTAGCGACACTCATTGCGTACTTTGTCACAGATTGTTACGGGTGTGGTTGTGGCGTAAACAAAAATGAAGGTAAATAAAAGTTACGTTACAGTACCTCCCCCTCCCGGTAGGTGCGTCCCGCGCCGTAACAGTACAACCGGGGAGGGGGGGTGGGCGCCCTGGATGCCGGTGCAGGCCTGGGATACCAAGGAGGCGTCCAGGGTGGAACAGGAGACTCCTAGTGACCATGGCGTGTCTGGGGACTCCAGCGGCCATGGCGGGTCAGGGGACTCCGAGGGCCAAAGAGGAGCAGGGAGCTCGGGAGGCCATGGAGGAGCAGGGAGCTCGGGCGCCCAGGATGGAGCAGGAGGCTTGGACGACCATGGCGGATCCGGGAGCTTGGGCGCCCAAGACGGAGCAGGATTCATCGGGGAATGGCCCCCCCAAAAAATTTTAAGGGTGAAATTAGGGGCCTTCAGTCCCAGTGTGGACTCTTGGGGGCCCTCTGGAAGCGCGGACTCTTGGGGGCGCTCTGGAAGCGCGGAGACAGGGAGGCGCCTTCGTGGCGCGGGCACTGGGGGATGCTCTGGAAGCGCGGGCACTGGGGGATGCTCTGGAAGCGCGGACTCTTGGATGCGCTCTGGAAGCGCGGAGACAGGGAGGCGCCTTCGTGGCGCGGGCACTGGGGGATGCTCTTGAAGCGCGGACTCTTGGATGCGCTCTGGCAGCGCGGAGACAGGGAGGCGCCTTCGTGGCGCGGGCACTGGGGGACGCTCTGGAAGCGCGGACTCTTGACTGAGCTCTGGCAGCGTGGAGATAGGGAGGCTCGGGCCGGACGCTTCCCAGACATCGAAGAATGGCCTCTCTCCAACACAATCCTGTGGTGTCTGGGAGGTCCACGGGACGGTGGAATGTGGCCCCGAGCCGGAACATCTCGATGATGGTGGAGTCAGCCAACGTAGTTGTCGCGGTGAGCTCACAAAACTCCCAGGTGAATTTATAGAAGGGGAGATCCAGGAGGGCTAGGGCGGCGACAGCATTCACGAACTCCATTTTGTCTGTTACGGTCCGTTATTCTGTTACGGGTGTGGTTGTGGCGTAAACAAAAATGAAGGTAAATAAAAGACGGGAGAATGAAACGGCTTCAACACACTTTTTCCCATTTATTTAACATTAATAAAGGACAAAAACCAAGGGAGAACTGAGGATTTTTAAAGGAACAAGAACAAAAGAGCAAACAACGTAATTAAACTCAGGTGGGGACAATGAAACGATAATTAACTAATGAGGACAGGAACTAAACCAAATAAGGACAGACGGGATCACAGACAGGCAGACACGTTACACAGATGATGTGACAACACTTTTTTCATTCAATACTTTATCTAGGCTACTGCTGTTACGTCAGAAACGAGGATACAAAATGCAAGTAAAAACTCTTTATTATAGTCAAGTTTGATGATGATGATGATGATGATAATCCGGGTGATGCAGGCGGTGGCACAGGGACTTTGATGGTCAGACACGGAGTGCTGGATGAAGTGCAGCGTGCTCTGATGATGAATGACGTGATCCAGACATGAAACATATCCAACAAGACGTGAAACCGGAACACAGGAACTCAAGACGGGACACGAGGCACGGAACAGGATCAGACAATATAGAGACTTCATGCAACGATCTGACAAAGGAGATGAGAAAGTGGTAAGCATTTATAGGAGGTGAGATGAGTACCAGCTGGTGATGAGGAGTGATTGCAGCTGGATACTGATCAACAGTAACGATCCGGACACACCCACTCACACACATGTAAACAACAAAGCACGAGAGAGAGACCTTGGATCTATGAACCGTGACAGTACCTCTGGACGAAGGCGTGAGCGGAGGGGACCGCGACTTCGGATTCCAGACTAGGAAAAATTGGTGGCTGGTACCCTACGCTACACTCAAACGGAGATAGGCCCGTAGATGACACTGGCAACGTGTTGTGGGCGTACTCCACCATAGAAAGTTGTTGACTCCACGAGGAAGGATTCTTGGAAACCAAACATCGTAACGTTCTTTCCAAATCCTGGTTGGCTCTCTCAGTTTGGCCATTGCTCTGGGGGTGGAACCCTGAGGACAGACTGACAGTCGCCCCCAGAAGCTTACAAAATTCTCGCCAAAATTTGGACACAAACTGGGGTCCCCTGTCAGAGACCACGTCTGTCGGGAGGCCATGTAACCGAAAGACGTGGTCAACGACAATCACCGCTGTCTCCTTGGCTGAGGATAATTTGGGCAAGGGAATGAAATGAGCCGCCTTCGAGAACCGGTCCACCACGGTCAAAACTACCATGTGACCCTGAGAGGGGGGGAGGGCGGTAACAAAATCTAGAGCGATGTGGGACCAGGGTCTCGAAGGGACCAGCAGCGGTTGGAGTAGCCCATCTGGGGGTCGATTGGAAGTCTTACCAGTGGCACAAACTGAGCAAGCCAAAACAAAATTGTGAATGTCACGAGCCATGAGAGGCCACCAGAATCGTTGCTTGACTAAAAATCTAGTGCGAGTAACTCCTGGATGACAAGCCACATTGGAAGAATGCCCCCACTGAATGACGCTGGACCTCAGACCCTCAGGCACAAATAAACGATTCGGTGGGCAACCGACCGGAGGCGTTACCCCTTCTAAGGCCTTCTTGACCTTCGATTCGACCTCCCATACAAGTGTGGAGATGAATAGAGTCTCCGGTAAAATGCACTCGGGAGTAGACGGGCGTTCGGAACGATCAAATGCGCGATAAAGAATCGGGTTTGATGTTCTTAGAACCCGGGCGGTACGAGAGAGTAAAATCGAAACGACCGAAAAAAAGTGCCCACCGAGCCTGCCTGGAGTTCAATCTTTTAGCAGTCCGAATGTATTCTAAGTTCTTGTGATCGGTCCAAACGATAAAAAGTACCCCCGACCCTTCTAACCAGTGCCGCCACTCCTCCAATGCTAACTTGACTGCCAACAACTCCTCTGTTCCCAATGTCATAATTGCGTTCGACAGGAGATAGACAATGAGACAAAAACGCGCAAGGATGCATCTTGTCGTCTGAGAGAGAGCGCTGGGATAACACTGCTCCTACCCCCACCTCTGACGCATCGACCTCCACCACGAACTGACGTGATGAATCAGGGGTTGTCAGAATGGGGGCTGAAACGAAGCAACCCTTCAGTTTGGCAAATGCAGCCTCGGCTGCGTCTGACCACCTGAACGTCGTTCTGGGGGAGGTCAAGGCGGTCAGAGGCGCGGCTAGTTGGCTGAAGTTGCGAATAAAACAACGGTAGAAATTGGCGAACCCCAGAAATCTTAGTAGGGCCTTACGAGACTCTGGACTTGGCCACTCTACCACAGCCTTGATCTTCTCAGGATCCATGCGCATTCCCTCAACCGACACGATATACCCTAGGAATGGAACAGACTGTGCATGAAAATCGCATTTCTCCGCCTTGACAAAAAGCCCATTCTCTAGCAACCTCTGAAGCACTCGTCGGACGTGCTGCACATGTTCCTGGAGATAAGAATAAAAAATCAGTATGTCGTCCAGGTAGACATAGATGAACTGATCTATCATATCTCGCAGCACGTCATTGACGAGTGCCTGGAAGACCGCTGGACTATTGGAAAGCCCGAAAGGCATAACCAAGTATTCAAAGTGTCCCCTGGGGGTGTTAAACGCGGTCTTCCACTCATCCCCCTCCCTGATGCGGACCAAATGATAAGCATTACGTAAATCCAATTTTGTGAAGATGGATGCTCCCTGCAACCTCTCGAAGGCTGAAGACATCAACGGCAAAGGATAAGTATTCTTTACCGTGATGTTGTTCAACCCTCGGTAGTCAATACAAGGTCGCAGAGATCCGTCCTTCTTCCCCACAAAAAAGAACCCCGCCCCCGCTGGAGAAGAGGAAGGGCGAATGAACCCTGTTGCTAGAGAATCAGAAATATATTTCTCCATAGCCTGCCTCTCTGGTGTCGAGAGTGAATATAACTTGCCCTTGGGCGGAGCCGTACCTGGTAATAAATCTATGGCACAGTCATAGGGACGATGCGGAGGGAGAGAAGCAGCCCGAGACTTACTGAACGCCTCCTTCAGGTACTCCGCGGGCATGTTAGACAGATCCACTGCCTCCTCCTGCAACACAGGGACAGAAACAGACGGACAGGCAGACAATAGACAAGACTTATGACACTGATTGCTCCACGAAGACACAGACTTGAGCTGCCAGTCCACTTTAGGGTTGTGACGGGTGAGCCAAGGGTGACCAAGGACAATGGGTGCAAGGGGAGTGTCCAGGATGTAGAAAGAGATGATCTCAGTGTGGTTGCCTGATGTGATGAGGGTGATGTCTTCTGTGGCAAAAGTGATGGTGGGAAGTTCTTGTCCATTAAGTGCGTGTACAGCAATCTGATGTGTGAGGGGTTTGAGGGGAATCTTGAATTGGCGTGCGAATGAGTGGTCCATGAAATTACCTTCTGCCCCGGAGTCCAAGAGTGCTTGACAGTCGTGAGTGAGTGTTGACCATCTCAGTCTTACCGGGAGAAGGGTAGATGTTGATGAGGTCTTCTCAGCGGAGATCCCACCCGACAGTAGCCTCACACTTACTATCGGGCTTGGCCCTTTTACTGGACAGTTGTAAGCATAGTGTCCGGCCCCTCCACAGTATAGGCAAAGGCCCTGGGACCTCCGCCTTTCCCTCTCCTCCCGGGAAAGCTGAGCTCGACCCACCTGCATGGGTTCGTGATCGTCGACGGGGCTGACCGCGTCCCCGCCTCCAAATCGTGGACCCTCGGCACCTGCCAGAGGGCATCTACTCGTAGCGTGACCTCTCACTCGGGCTAGTCGAGCATCAACTCTGAGGGCTAAAGCGATGAGTTCATTAAGAGCTTGAGGCAGGTCCGAAGCATAGATCTCTCTCTGGACGCGGTCAGCCAGCCCATGCAGGAACATGTCCCACTGCGCCTCCTCGTTCCATTTGCTCTCCGCTGCTAGGGTCCGGAACTCTATTGAAAAGTCTGACACTGATCTCTCTCCTTGACGTAAATCAGCCAGCATTCTTGCAGCTTCTCTTCCGCCGACCGCCCGGTCGAAAACTCTTCTCATCTCAGCGGAGAGCTCCTGGAACGAGACACAGCACGGATCTTCATTCTCCCACACCGCCGTTCCCCATAACGCCGCTCTCCCAGTCAGGAGGGTGAGTACAAAGGCGACTCTGGATCGCTCGGTCTGGAAAGTCTTGGGTTGGAGAGAAAAATGCATGGAACACCGGGTTAGAAAGGCTCTGCAAAATTTTGGATCACCTGAATAGGGCTCTGGGGCTGGTAGGCGTGGCTCCGACTGGAATGGGCTCTCTGATGGTGTGGGAGGAGCGGCCGGTGTGGGCGGCGCAGTGGGAACTCGTAGCTGTTGGATCTGCTGGGTGAGCTCGGACACCTGCGCCACTAACGCCTGAACAGCGCGACCAGTATTGTTTAAATTTCTTTCTTGAATGTCCAGACGAGCCATACTGTTACTCAAACAGTCCTCCATGGTTGGCGCTGATGTACTTGCTGTATCCATCCTTGGTCAGATCGTTCTGTTACGTCAGAAACGAGGATACAAAATGCAAGTAAAAACTCTTTATTATAGTCAAGTTTGATGATGATGATGATGATAATCCGGGTGATGCAGGCGGTGGCACAGGGACTTTGATGGTCAGACACGGAGTGCTGGATGAAGTGCAGCGTGCTCTGATGATGAATGACGTGATCCAGACATGAAACGTATCCAACAAGACGTGAAACCGGAACACAGGAACTCAAGACGGGACACGAGGCACGGAACAGGATCAGACAACATAGAGACTTCATGCAAAAATCTGACAAAGGAGATGAGAAAGTGGTAAGCATTTATAGGAGGTGAGATGAGTACCAGCTGGTGATGAGGAGTGATTGCAGCTGGATACTGATCAACAGTAACGATCCGGACACACCCACTCACACACATGTAAACAACAAAGCACGAGACTAGAGAGAGACCTTGGATCTATGAACCGTGACAACTGCTTAATACAACACCTGTAGTATGATAATAAATCAAATACAGAAATAACAGCTTTTAACTCAAAATATCTTTTCACCTTAGCAATGTTCTAAAATTCAATGTAAAATGACGACGTAAATTCATACAAATCTTGTTATATTTCTAAACGTCTGCCTATATTTGCTCTGCATTAAAACTAATGTGTTTTATTTTCAGATGAAGGATGTGACAAACTTTATACCAAATGTCTGCGAGAAGAAAACCCCAGAGTCGATTTTACTGTTTCAAGTGAGATTAATAAAAAATTATTCAAAAAGAAAACATGGAAAAGTAAAAGGCGTATTTCAACAAAGCCAAGTGTGGAGCTTGCATCAGCTACTGCTTCAGGAAGCGGTCTCATAGGCATGATTGACACGATTGACAGACCCGCAGATGCCAGTGCAGAAGGCACCTATACTCGAGCTGGAAAATATGTGGAAGCTTTTGAAAACAAACCAGGAAAGAGGATCCCCAAAGCTGGAGTCTATGCGGAAGCAGGAGTCGGACGAGCCAGTGCTGAATACAGTGTATTTAGGGTAGAAGCCAAAGGTCCAAACGCCTCGGCTGGTGCTGAAGCCACTGTGGCTAGACTCGGGGTCGGAGCAATGGCTCAGGCTGAAATTGCCAGTGCGTCAGCTAGTGCTGGTCCAGTAGATGTGAAATTAGGACTAGGACTCGACACGGGTGCATATATTGGTTTGGGTGGGGTGGAGCTCAAAATACTGGGATTTGGATTCTCAGTTGGTCGAAAAACCAGTATATCTCTTCTGGGTTCAGAACTGTCATTTTCATTCTAGTCACACAGGTATCAATAACCTTTGAATATTTACATGTAACATTTTACTATGTCTAAATTTATCCTAAAAATCCATTTACTGTCTCAGTTTTGACTGCTCTCATTAGGGGTCGTCTCAGCGGATCGTCTGGACATCTATTTGTCGCAGGTTTTCATGTCACAACCTAAAACCGACATCCTGAAAACCCATCAACTACTACTAATATTTAACCCACTTAATTAATCATTCAAATTGTTCTCTATATTTAAACATGACTGTTATAGTTGCATATCACTTTTTATAATTCATGTATATCTCTAATGTATACAATTATCAAATTGTAAGACTATTTTTCTATATTCCTGTCCCCATTTAGGAACATGTACCTTGTTATCTGTCAAAATGTCAACTATTAAACTCACACTTGTGTGTCTAATTTGGTCATATAACATTAATTATCTAATTATCGCTATTCTTTAATCCGAGCTGGTTTGTCAGCCTCTTTATTATTACAATATGTTTATTGCTGTGTTTTTTTTGTTTTGTTTTTTGTTGTTGTTGTTAGTAAGGTCAAGAACTTGTAATATTTCCTGAATGGTAAAATGTTCTCCTTTGAATTGTTTTCATTTTAAAATCAATAAAAACCTGTTAGTGTCTGTTATTGGGATGTCTTGTGAAATGCCCAGTTCCTTTTTTTTCTTCCGAGTGCCCTTGAAACTCCCATGAGCTCTGTGTACCGAGCTGTGCCTGGAAATGACTTTCTTATCTGTGACCTGCTTGTTTCAAAATAAGTCTCTGGTTTCAGCAACCCATGTGTGTGTGTTCAGGAGAGCAAACGCACATTTGTGTTGTTTTATTTTCTTTTATACTCATTTATTCTTCATTTAATTATTTTTTTTCATTTAATCATTTATAATCATTATCCATTTATGTAAGTTATCATTTGATTATGTATATCATTTTATAATCTATCATTGAATCATTTAAATACTAATCATTTGATTATTTGTCATTTATATTATGTTTTTAACTATTTTATTATTATTACCATTTTTCTTCCTTCCTTATTGTTATAATCTTATGATTGGAGATATTTGTTTTCATGGGTAAGAGACGAGAGAATGTCTCTTTTTCAAGGTTTTTAACATCACAGGACGATGTTGTGAAGCAGTCAATTTGTGCTGATCAGATGAAGACTGAGCATTGAAACATACACAACTAAGATTATTCAATAAACTCTGCTCATTTTTTTCATCATTACTTTATGTCCTGTTTCTGCTCTTCTCTGGGTTTTCTCAGTCAACTTCTTGGCTGATAGAAGACTGTTAATACAGTGTTGGGTTCCAGACAGACTTGCAGTTAACAAGTTGTTTGAATACCAGACAAAATGGATGTTTTCTGACAAGATCTGGCATCCGGGGCTGCATCATATATATATATATATATATATATACACATATATAATAATGATTATTCAAGGATGCATTAAATTGAAAAAACAAAGTCACAGTGGAGACATTTATAATGTTACAAAATATTTCTATTTCAAATAAATGTCCTTCTTTTGAACTTTCTATTCTTCAAAGAATCCTAAAATATTAAATGTATATCGTTTCCACAAAAATATAAAGCCGTTTTCAGTGGCTGAACTGGATGCTTCAGCTCTTTTAAACTGCACTTTTTTTTCTTTTTCTTTTTTCTTTTTTTTTACAGAAGAATAATAATAATTTATATATTAATCCATTTTATATATATATTAATGACAGTGTCGGTTCTCTGATTAAAGTTCATCACTGGAAGTAATTAGACAATATTCATTCATCAACAAGTGTAGTAAAGTACATGAAGTGTAATTTTTCCTGAAGATCACTGTTATCATGTTTCCCATAAACTTCAGGGTGTTGCAGAAAAGTCTCTATACATTTCTTAAAGGTCCATGACAATTTCACTTTATGAGGTTTTTTAACATTAATATGAGTTCCCTAAGCCTGTCTATGGTGCCCCAGTGGCTAGAAATGGCGATAGGTGTAAGCCGAGCCCTGGGTATCCTGCTTGGCCTTTGAGAAAATGAAAGCTCAGATGGTCCAATCTGGAATCTTCCCTTTATGTCGTCATACAGGGAAAGGTTACCTCCCCTTTCTCTGCTTTGCCCATCCATGAGAAAATGAGCTACTACTGTGTGAGGACAGAGAGAAAATGTTTTTTTTTTTCGAGAGAGAGACATCATGGCTTGCAAACGAGCGAAGCATGGCAGTTGCTCAGTGTTTGGATGAACAAATGAACACTGAAGTATGTGTACAGTGTTTCCCACAGACTTGGATTCTATTTGTGGCGGCTTATATGCAAATTCATTCTCTTCCAGCGGGAGGCACTTTTAGAGCGCGGAGATAGCGGTTTCCGCGGTAACGCTGTACACAAAGCAGAGCTCCACTTACAAACTCTGCTTTATCATACATTGCATGTAAAATGAAATGAAAATGACATCCCAAATTTTCTGAAAACAGTCGGTTTCCTTCAGAAATACAGTGATATAAAAACACCCGCACTGTTTCGATTTTGAAAAGCTGGTTAAGGCCACACACCCACCCTCCACCTTGCCCCGCCTCTCTCCTCCTCATTAGCATTTAAAGCTAGACACAGAATGGCACGTCCTAAGGAAAGCTCATTGTGGGTCTGGCTCGTAGTGGCTGAAATTCTGCACTAAGGCTGAATTTCGAGAAAGAGACTTCAGATACAGTACTAGGGACCACTTAGGCCTATATAAAAGCATCCAAAAAGCAGCATGTCATGGGACCTTTAAGTCTAAATGTGACCCAGACCACAAAACCAGTCTTAAGTGTCAATTTTTTTAAATTGGGATTTATACATCATCTGAAAGCTGAATAAATAAGCTTTCCATTGATGTGTGGTTTGTTAGGATCGGACAATATTTGGCTGAGATACAACTATTTGAAAATCTGGAATCTGAGGGTGCAAAAAAATCTAAATATTGTAAAAATCGCCTTTAAAACCCTTATGCGGCCCTCGGGGTCTTTTTGACCCGCAAATGAAGTTTGCTAAATTTTTCAAAAATGTTTTCTTTTTCCAAATGGCATGAGACTTTGTGCGGCCGTCAACACTTTCTAGATCTACAAATAAAAAATACAATTGGAATGATTTCTTGATTTTATGTTGGTGTGAAAAAAATAGTTGCACTCAAGGCAACAAAATGTAATTTTTTAACAAAATTATTTTTTTTTTTAAACAAATGTCATTTTACTCTGTTTATTAATGTTTTTACTCCACATTTGTGTAGTTTTTGGAAGACTTATGAAGACTTATGATATATTTTAAATTTATATAAATAAAGGGTTTTTAGGTTTTTATACAAAAAAACAGCTTTTTATGTAAAATTCACTTCATAAAAGACCCACATTTCTAACTTTCATTCATGGGGATAACATGGATCATTTGACATGGTTTAGTGTAAAATTTTTGCCCATATTTTGGAAATTGCAGTTTCAAAATTAAAAAATTATCATTTTTACCACTAGATGGCTGCAGAGCTCCACTATTTACTATTTGCTATTTGACCAACTGAAAGATATCTTTTCACAAGTTTTCTTCAGTTGGATTCATATCTACATATTATGAAATCACAATTATAACAATAAAAATTATTTTTGTCAAAGTTTTGCCTTTTTAGAACTGAAAAAAAATCAATTTTTCAATAATGTTACATTATGATTCGAATCAAACCTCAACAAGATGTTACAAAGAGAAAGGCTGGAGTCTTTAGAGTTTATCATCTGTTTTTCATATAATTTTAAGTGTGTGTGTGTGTGTGTGTGTGTGTGTGTGTGCGTGTGTGTGTGTGTGTGTGTGTGTGTGTGTGTGTGTGTGTGTGTGTGTGTGTGTGTGTGTGTGTGTGTGTGTGTGTGTGTGTGTGTGCGTGCGTTCGTGTGCATTGTTGATATGTCAGTGTCACCAATTTATTTTTGTGGTGGTTCTGCATTTTGGATTATTTTATTTGACAAATTATAAGAAAGCAGTTTTTATGGTCTCACAAATTTATTCGTGTGTGTGTGCGCATTGTCGATGTGTCAGTGTCACCAATTTATTTTTGTGGTGGTTTTGCATTTTGGATTATTTTATTTGAAGAAACCCCGCATAGAAAATAGACAAAATTCATCCTCAAAATCAGAAACAACACAGAACACACATGGACAGAAATGAAGTGGTACACTTCCAATATTGCAAAATGATCATGCTGTGAACACACACACAGTCACACACAAACACAGAGGAATAAATTTGTGAGACTAAAAAAAACTGCTCTTTTATAATTTGTCAAATAAAATAATCTGAAATGCAGAGCCACCACAAAAATAAATTGGTGATACTGACACATCGACAGTGCACACACACACAATCACACACACACACCCACACACCCCCACCCACACACACACACACACACACACTTTTAAAATTATATGAAACACAGATGATTGAAATAAATGATAAACTCTAAAGACTCCAGCCTTTCTCTTTGTAACATCTTGTTCAGGTTTGATTCGAATCATAATGTAACATTATTGAAAAATAGATTTTTTTCAGTTCTAAAAATGCAAAACTTTGACAAAAATAATTTTTATTGTTATAATTGTGATTTCATAATATGTAGATATGAATCCAACTGAAAAAAACTTGTGAAAAGATATCTTTCAGTTGGTCAAATAGCAAATAGTAAATAGTGGAGCTCTGCAGCCATCTAGTGGTAAAAATGATAATTTTTTAATTTTGAAACTGCAATTTCCAAAATATGGGCAAAAATTTTACACTAAATTATGTCAAATGATCCATGTTATCCCCATGAATGAAAGTTAGAAATGTGGGTCTTTTATTAAGTGAAATGTACATAAAAAGCTGTTTTTTGTATAAAAACCTATATAAAAAAATTTTTTTTAATTTATTTATATACATTTTAAAAAATATCATAAATCCTCCAAAAACTACACAAATGTGGAGTAAAAACATTAATAAACAGAGTAAAATTACATTGGTTTAAAAAAAAAACAATTATTTTGCTACAAAATTACATTTTGTTGCTTGGGGTCTCTGGAGTGCACAACCCAAAATGGGGACCGCACAAGTTGTCCAAATGAAGTTCTTAGCAATGCATATTAGTAAATATTAATGATATATTTACGGTAACAAATTTACAAAATATCTTCATGGAACATGATCTTTACTTACTATTCTAATGATTTCTGGCATAAAAGAAAAATGTATAATTTTGTATAATTTAAAATGTATTTTTGGCTATTGCTACAAATATACCCCAGCGACTTAAGACTGGTTTTGTGCTCCAGGGTCACAAATGTCATAGACTGCCCACTGACATTTTGAAATGCAAATACAAGCAGAAAATGTCTTCCACTTTTTTGTTTCTGTTTCTTTTAACCAAGTCTTTTCTTTGCCTTTTTTTGCATCTGATCGTACCAACATATGAACAACAGAACACGCTAAATTACCCTAAAACTGCCAAACTGACATGACTTTAAAATGAAAAGTGTTTCATGCTTCCCCGTTATACAGCTCTGGAGAAAGAGACAAATCCAATTTTTTTTTAATCAAATCAGCTTCTTCTCTGTATAGCAGGCATTTCATTGTCTGTTGAATTCCAACACAACAAGGACGTATAGGTTTGATTTTAGCATTGGTGGGGACATAACGTATATATTGCTAAGGACAATAGTAGCTGCTGGATATTGGTTGGATATTGACATGTCTCTACTAAATTCTAATCCCTTGGACAAAATGGTCCAGTTATCAAATTTTTTTTCTTTAGGAATTTTTAAGTCAATTATACTGTTCATAAAAAAAGCTAAATTGGTATAATTTGAATCTGAAAAGTAAGACTGATTATCCCTTGATTAACTGCTAGGTCAAATTAGTTCTTAAAACTGTGATATTATGAGTAATTTTACTTTGATGTTCCTTTGTTTCTTGTAAATATTTCAAGCTATTTTACTGCATGTTTACACTGAAAAACAATTAAAAAGCAGCGGCACAGCAAACAGCATCATCTCCATCAGAATATTATGACTGGCCCAAAGATTTCTTATTCTTATGCAGTACATCCAGACCTCATATGTGCTGTGACACTGACATAAATTATAAACAAAGTATGAAAATTTTTAATTTGTTCCAAGAGATTAAAAGATTGTACCCATGGGTGGGGTAAAAGAAATTATATTAAGAAATTCTTTTAACCCAAAAAGCAAACAATGCTCCCTTCTTTATGTTTACATACGTGACGTAATGATGCAGTGCCATGCTCAAATTTCCCGTACCACTCAAATTAGAAGACATTATTATAAGCTAACCGTTGTGAATCGGGCTAAAGTAAGGTGATAGATTTGAACACTGGCTGGTTATGTATTTGCTCAAATACTGATTTTGGATCATTTTTAACCAAAAAAAAGTTACGGACTGCAGCTTTAAAGAACGCAACACACATGTCTCTCGGAAATGCTGTGATGTCTGAGGCTGAAACTAGGCGGGGGGCGTTTTACCCCACACACTTTGTTTGAGAAAAAAATATGTCATTCTGAAAATATAATTCTATTTTTATTAAATAATACATACTCCCTATCTACAGGCCCTACTGTTCTCATATCATATATAACGGTGATGTTCTACAAAACAACAACCCTTACGAAAAAGAAGTTTATTCAAGTGTGCTATTAGTATACTTCTTTTAAACTTATAAAAAAAAATAGGAAAGTATACTTTTAGTCTACTTTTCATATACTTCTCAGAAATATACATAAAATGGCATTTAAGTATACTTGAATTTTCAAACTGAAATTTCCAAAAAACACAAGCGAAGAGGAAACCTATACAACAGATGCTTCCACATGTAATCGAACACGATCATCAGACATAAAACAGCATCAAAACTGTGTAACTTTATGGAATAAAATGTAAACATAAATAAAACATAGGAGTATACTTAAAGTATGATGTAAAGTTCACTTAAAAAACGTACGAGTTATAGATATAGGTGCACTAATTATAGATATGTATGTACAGTATGTATGTATATACAGATATAGGTGCACTAATGAATAATGCAACTGATATATTTTCACTAATAAGGACAAAACTATAATATTAAATGAAATGCTAAAATTCAGAGTGTTACAATTGCCCCCTTGGTAACAAAAACAAAATCCAAACCCACATGGTCCTGTGTTAAAAAGTGCTTGCCCCCTAAACCTAATAACTGGTTGTGCCACCCTTTGCAGCAACAACTGCAATCATGCGTTTGCAATAACTTGCAATGAGTCTTCTTTGCAGAATTGTTGTAATTCAGCCACATTGGAGGGTTTACGAGCATGAACCACCTTTTTAAGGTCATGCCACAGCATCTCAATAGGATTCAGGTCAGGACTTTGATTTGGCCACTCCAAAGTCTTCATTTTGTTTTTCTTCAGCCATCCAGAGGTGGACTTGCTGGTGTGTTTTGGATCATTGTTCTGCTGCATAACCCAAGTTTGCTTCAGCTTGAGAATCTCAAACTGATAGCCGGACATTCTCCTTCAGGGTATTCTGATAGAGTGCAGAATTCATGGTTCCATCAATTATGGCAAATTATGCAAAGCAGCCTCAGACCATCACACTACCACCACCATGTTTGACTGTCGGTATGATGTTCTTTTTATGAAATGCTGTGTTGGTTTTACGCCAGATGTAACGGGACACACACCTTCCAAAAAGTTCAACTTTTGTCGCATCAGTCCACAGAATATTTGACCAAAAGTCTCGGAGCCTTAAAAATGGCTTTATAACCCTTTCCAGACTGATACATGTAAACTATTTTGTTTCTCATCTGTTTATGAATTTCTTAAGATCTCAGAATGATGTGTTGCTCTTTAAACATGCTTCACTTTGTCAGACAGGCTCTATTTAAGTGATTTCTTGATTCAGGTCTGGCAGTAATCAGGCCTGGGTTTGGCTAATGAAATTTAACTCAGCTTTCTAAAATAATGTGGTTAATCACAGTTCTTTCATGATTTAATAGGAGGGGGCAATTAATTTTTCACGTAGGGCCAGGTAGGTTTGGACTGCTTTTTTCCCTAAATAAATGAAATGTTTATTTATTTATATATATATATATATATATATATATATATATATATATATATATATATATATATATATATATATATATATATATATATATATATATATATGGTTCAAATTCGCTTAAATGTCAGGCATCATTCAAAAAGCAAAAGTATATTTATATTTTTTTGCAGAAGACTGCAACTATTCTAGAGGTAACTAGATTTTAATTATTTAAATATATTTTACTCAAATACATTATTTAGCTGATGAGTCAAGAACAGTCTTTAAAGGAACACTCCACTTTTTTGGAAATAGGCTCATTCTCCAACTCCCCCAGAGTTAATAAGTTGAGTTTTACCGTTTTTGAATCCATTCAGCCGATCTCCGGGTCTGGCGAGAGCACTTTTAGCATAGCTTAGCATAGATCATTGAATCCAATTAGACCAGTAGCATCGCGTTTAAAAACGATCAAAGAGTTTCGATATTTGTCCTATTTAAAACTTAACTCTTCTGTAGTTTTATTGTGTACTAAGATCGGCAGAAAATGAAAAGTTGCGATTTTCTAGGCTGATATGATTAGGAACTACTCTCATTCCGGTGTAATAATCAAGGAACTTTGCTGCCGTAACATGGCCGCAGCAGGCGTAGTGATATTACACAGCGCCTGAAAGTAGTCCCCGGTAGCTGGGGACTACTTTCAGGCGCTGCGTAATATCACCGTGGACAAATATCGAAACTCTTTGATAAATAGGACAAATATCGAAACTCTTTGATCGTTTTTAAACGCGATGCTACTGGTCTAATTGGATTCAATGATCTATGCTAAGCTATGCTAAAAGTGCTCTCGCCAGATCCGGAGATCGGCTGAATGGATTCAAAAATGGTAAAACTCAACTTATTAACTCTGGGGGAGTTGGAGAATCCAAAAAAAGTGGAGTGTTCCTTTAATGAAATGGTACAAGATAAACATATTAACAGAAGCACTCAATGAGATCATGTGGAGACAATAGTCATTTTATTTTTAAAAAGATTTAAAAGCAACACTAATCATTTTAAATGTAGTTTTACATTCAGATGAACTGAAAAATTAAATTCTAATAATATAATATAGTAACGCCACATTTTATTGTCAGTAACGGTAACGGCGTTATAACGGGGAAACAGTAATTCGTTTGATTACTCGTTACTGAAAAAAATAACGCCTTTAGTAACGCCGTTTATTTATAACGCCGTTATTCCCATCACTGGTCGTTAGTGGAGACTGCGGTGACTGAGGTGACTCTCTGACAACACCTATATTAGCATAGGTTGTTCATGTTAATTTTCTATCAATAACCTTGAGATAAAATGTATGTAGTTTAATTCACGATCATCTAAACTTTAGACAACAGCAGAAAAATACTGTACATCCAAAAATAAAGTTTCATACCACAAAATCAGTATTTTGTAAAAACACAGGCAGAGAGATAATCTTACTGAGCATTTGCAGATTAAGTTTCATCACTATAGCTTGATTCTGATTGGAGGAATTGAGTGTGTTAAAATTGCCCCCGGTCTCCCCTATACTCGCAGTATAGAACTACTAAACTAGTTTACTGAGACTATACTACAAAGTGTACTAAAAATGCTACTACAAGTATTTAATTAGTAAACTGTCAGTATAAGTTCACGTTTAGTAAAGTTGCAGTCCAAGCTAAAAACTTTGATGTAAACTAGTTGTGTACTCAAAGTTTACTACTGTCATACTTAAAGTATACTTAAAAGTATACTTTTATATACTAGAAAGTGGGTTAATTTAGTCTCAAGGTGTATTGAAATTGTACACTTACAAGTATACTACCAGTACACTGATATTTGTATACTTACTACATTAAGTATACTTAAAAATAAACTTTTTTGGGAAGGGAAGCTTTAAAACCACTTTTTTTCTTACTGCTGAAAATTAGATAATTTACTCTGAAATCCATTTTCTCTCTGGTGCATCACCAGTGTAAGCTTCATGGTGAAAACTTAATAAAAATCAAAATTTATCTTGACTTTATCCTGTGGTTATTTTGGGAAAAACAGTAGGGGGGGCATTTTACCCCACTCTACCCTATTCTATAAATCCCCTAATGACGCAGAGACTAAACACTCACACCTTGAGTCTGGGAATCAAAGCAAACACTAGTTTCGAGATTAACTGGCATTTTCAAGATTTTGCAGGAGATCCTCTTTCAAGTAAAGAAGAGCGTGCGACTTCTGCAAACATTTTTTAAGGTTGCATGGAAAGGTTTTATGGATGTTGGAATAAAATTTTCTTCATGGTGTCATGAGTCCGGGTCCACGATGCTCCCCCTCACCACCAGAGGTCGCCACCTCCCGTCTTCCCGGACTCAATTGCCATTACCACACACACCTGCCACTCATCACACTCCCAGCTATTCCCCACTCACCTCATTATTGTTTAATTTGCCCCAGCTGTGTTCCTGATTGCTGTCCCTTCTTAAGCTCCCTGTGTTTTCTGTTCTGCTCTCGTTCGTCTCACTTTTGTGCCAGGTATGCCTGTGTCTGATGTCTGCCCTGTGCCTCGTGTATGTCTTGTTTTCAGTGCTTGTGCTTGTTCTGGTTTTTTCCCCTTCGGGGTGGTTTCAGTTGTGTTTTTGTTTATTTTATAATTTGTTAATAAAGAAGATTCCTTTTGCCAGCAATTGAGTCTTCGTTCCTCCCACCCGTGACACATGGAGCCATTGACACAAAAAGAGTTTGTGTTGGATTTATTGTCAGGGTCTTAAGGGATGATCAAACTAGACTAGTATTTTTCGGACAGGATTCAGTTTTAATAAATCAAAGGAACATATTATGCAATTTGGCTGTTCATTTACACGGCAACGGCATTTCAGGGGCCTGAAAACGGCAGTGTTCAGTCTATAGACAGGAGCGAGTACTTGACAACCAATCAACAACAATGACAGACTACAGGACCGTATGTGCGCAGATGCGTAGTTTATTCTTTATGAATAAAGCAGCACTATAGTGGATGCATGTGAACGAGGATCATTTTGACAATGTAGTAATCTGTACGCAAAACTTTTCAAAAACACAAAGGAAAAACTTTTATGTTTCCAGCACATTGTTGCCTTGTAAACGCACCCTACGAGTGTAAAGAGGAGAAGCTGTTTAGAGAATAAATTAATGGATGGATGTTCACATGCCGTGGCATCAAAATGCTAATTTACTGGTAACGTTACAAATTCTCATCCCAGAAAATTGCAAGGACTGATTAAAACTGTTACTGATAATACACCAGACATGCCCTAATGCCACAGAGAGACTAAACGCCCACACATTGAGTCTGGGAATCAAAGCAAACGCTGAAGTTTCGATATATGAGGATGAACTGTGGCCCTTTCAATTTCATATTTTATACACACTTCTGCAAACACACATGCCAACAGGTGCGTAGCCATCATTTCAGAAGTGAGGGGGACAGAAACTGGCAAAAAAAAGTCAAATACACTGATAGACAATTACCAAATAATTTGTATTCCGTAATATTTTTTTCTTAATGGCAATTTTAAGATTTGTTTATACTACTTTTTTGTGTGTTTTGTTTTTTTATTTTATCGCAGAATAGGGCAGAAAATATATTTGGTCCCACTTTATATTAGGTGGCCTTAACTACTATGTACTTACATTTAAATTGATAATTTGATACAATGCACTTATTGTGTACATACATGTTTTTACATTGTACTTATATTCTTAAAAATACCTATATGTAGTTACATCTGTAATTAATTTAAAGAAATCTAAAGAACCTGTAGGCTACATGTAATTTTTTGATTCCACAAAAGGGTCTTTATAGTGGATAAAGGGTCTTTTTAAAAGGGTTTTTATAAGTTCTGAGAAAACTAAAATATTCTTTTATGAGCTGTTCACCGGCATGAGCGAGTTCTTAACAACCAAAACGTAGCATCAAAATGCTAATTTACTGGTAATGTTACAACTTCTCATACCAGAAAATTGCAAGGAATGATTAAAACTGTAATTTACTGGTAATATACACCCTAATGATGCAGACAGACTAAACACTCACACCTTGAGTCTGGGAATCTAAGCAAACGCTAGTTTCGAGATGACCTGGCCTTTTCAAGATTTTGCAGGAGATCCTCTTTCAAGTAAAGAATAGCTTCTGCAAATAAACACTTTTTAAGATTGCAGGGAAAGGTTTTATGGATGTTGGAATAAAATATTCTTCATGGAAGCATTGATGCAAATAAAGAATTTTAATTTTTAAGAGTGTGTGTGTGTGTTGGATTTATTGTCAGGGTCTTAAGGGATGATCAAACTAGACTATATTTTTTGGACAGGATATGATGTGATCCTCTAGTCTAGGGCTTCAGTTTTAATAAATAATAGGAACAAATAATACAAGTCATAGTTTACCTGTTCATTATACAACACTTCCGTTTGTACATTTCTTTTAAGTGGCAATGGGCTCCATATGGGATGGAAAGTGATCAAGGACTTGGGCTTCAATTAAACCTACTGCAGGACTTCTTGTTTTTGTCTTTCACTTTCAGTCGATGGTGTATATATGGAGCAGCAGTTCTGACCGAGACACCACGACACTCCACCAAAGACTTATTGAGACTGAGAACCTGTTACACACAAAAAATGTCCAAAGAACAAAAGTTAAGGCTCCATGGTGGAAATGGTAAGTGCATTTTAATATAAAGCTTGTTGTTTTTCAACACATCTGTGTCTATTTGCATGCATTAAGATTTGTTTTATTTGCAGATGAAGACTCTGATAGACCCGATACCAGACATGTCCACCGTGGAGATGAGGAAAGTGGTGAGTGTATTGTAATAGTTGGTCTATATTACTAACACTGACTTTGCACAAACTCTACATTTTAGTATTACTTGTTAATTTATTTATTCATTCATTTTCTCAATGTAGTATACAGTAGCCTATATGTGTTTCTGAATATTCCCAAACGCTGAAGGTCAAAGAAAAAGATTGTTGCAGTCATTTTTAAAAGAAATCTGAAATATGTGTCTTAATTAAATGTAAAATATATTATCACTAAAACTCTATGAAGATGCATGCAGACCAAATCTCAGACTGAATCACACCAAATACAGAAATATTAGCTTGCAAGGTTCACTAAAACCAACTCGTCACATTTACAGTGTTCTGATGTTCAGCACAAGATGGCATACATGTATATAAAGCTTGTTGTTTTCTAAGCATCCATGTCTATTTGCAGATGAAGAGAACGCTGACATAAATGAAATCGACGAGGCTACCATAAAAAAGTCAAGAGTGCAAGATACATCAGCTACTGTTTCAAGTGACATCATAAACATGATTGAAACGTATGACAGACCAGCGAGTGCCAATACAGAAGGTGGTTATGCTACACAAGGCTTTTATGTCTCAGGTTTAGAAAACAAACCAGGAAAGAGGATTCCCAAGGCTGGATACTTGCGAGCGCAAGATACATCAGCTATTGTTTCAAGCGACATCATACACATGAATGGCATACCAGTGACTGTCAATAAAGAAGCCGGTTATGCTAAAAAAGGCTGTTATGTCTCATATTTAGAAACCAAAACAGGAATGAGGATACCCAAGATTGAATGCTTTTCAGAAAGAGGAACTGGACGAGTTAGTGCTGAATGCAGTCTATTTGTGGCAGAGGCAGACGCCAAAGGTCCAAATTCCTCATATAGTCTTGCAGTCGGTTTGGATGAAGTCGAAGTAATGGCTCGAGCTGAACTCGCCAGTGCGTCAGCTAAAGCCGGTCCAGTTGGTCTGAAAGTGGGACTTGGATTTGACACGGGTTTATCTGCTAGTGCGGATAGGATGGAGGCCAAATTCCTGGGAACTGGAATCACAATTGGTTCAAAAACCAGTGTATCTGTTCTGGGTTCAGAAGCTTCATGTTCAGTCATGTAGTCACAGAGGTATTCATTAATAATTTGTAATAATTTGTGTAACACTTTACTACCAAACCATGAAGACAAAAATTTTTTTTTTTTTTTTTTTTACTTTTTTAAAATTTTTATCCAGTTTTAACGCTGAATTAATATTGTTATTGAGTTATAAATACACAAAATTATACTTTTAAATAATAATAATAATAATATGAAATTATATTTATATATATATATTTATATATATATATATATATATATATATATTAGATTTTATAATTCTACAAATGTTGTTAGTGCGTATATAGCCTAGTGCTTAACAAATGTATTAGACCACAACCCAATGTAAGGTTTGTACCACAGCTGCCCTAAACTAACAGTATTGGTGATTACCAAAAAATTTTTTATGTTTCTGTGTATTATTTGCCAAATAAAATGCATTTTTTTTTATTCCTTTTAGATAGATAGATAGATAGATAGATAGATAGATAGATAGATAGATAGATAGATAGATAGATAGATAGATAGATAGATAGATAGATAGATAGATAGATAGATAGATAGATAGATAGATAGATAGATAGATAGATAGATAGATAGATCGATCGATCTTGTAGGGGTTATTATAGTATAATCACTCATTTTCAAACCCTGGTTACAGTCTCTTGTCGCCATCTAAAGGCGGAATAATGTTACTAACAGATCGCTTCTCAATACTAAATCGGCTACTATTATTAATTAGGCTAGTAATATTATTTATAGAATAATAATATAATAGAATAGAATAATTTAGAATAATAATACTTAATAAACAACAACAGCCATCGTGAAATTTGCTAAACAATTCAGTCAAAAGCACATAACTGAACATAATTGAATGCATGACGCTAAACTTCATGTTTGAGGTCCCCCACTCCCAATAAAAAACATATGAAACAAATATGATTCCTAACCTTTTCATTTATACAACATTTCATTTTAAAATTTGGCCAAAAGTTACTATTCACTGTTTTTATGATCAGCAAGTCTGCATGTATTTGATCAGAAATACAGAAAGAACTATAATATTGTGAAATATTGTTATGATTTAAAATAATGGTTTCTATTTTTCCTGTACTTTAACATATTTATTTCTGTGATCAAAGCTGTATTTTCAGCATCATTTCACCAGTCTTCAGTGTCACATGATCCTTCAGAAATCATTCATTCTTCTTTATTATAAATGTTAGAAACAGTTGTGCTGCTTAATTTTTATTTTATAACCTGTGATTTTTTGATGACTAGTAAAAAATAAATAAATAAATAAATTCTGCATTTATTCAAAATAGAAATCTTTTATAACAATATAAGTCTTTAGTTTCACTTTTTTATATCAATTTAACATCCTTATGAATAGAAGTATACATTTCTTTAAAAAGAAAGTTACTAACCCATTGAATTACAACCTTTTGAATGGTATTGTTACAAAAGATTTCCATTTTAAATGAATGCTGTTTTTTTTTTTTTTTTTTTTTACTTTTCTATTTTCTATTTCTATCAAATAAATGCAGCCTTGATGAGCAGAAGAGACTTATTTCAAAAACATTCAAAATAGTAATGTGTCCAAACTTTTGGCTGGTACTGTATGTACATATTAATCAAAATGTATCTAAGGTAATCTCTTTTTTGTTTGTTGAGGATGTTATTATAGCCGAGATATTATTATTATTATTATTATTATTATTATTATTATTATTATTATTATTATTATTATTATTATTATTATTATTAGGCCTATTGCAGCAATTTGTTCAGTAATGTGTTCACAGTTCCTGAATGTGCTTCAGTAAATACACATCAGTGCTTTTATCATTTTATTTCCTCTCTGGATATGGGCAGGATTTCCCTCTTCCATTTAACTAATATTGACTACAGATATTGTCATATAATATTATGTATTGAATTGCTACCCAAAATATGGGTGGAAGTGAAAGACACATTTCTAGTTAATTGAAACTGAAAGTAAGAGTTATGTGAGAGCAGTGTGCTTTTAACGTACTATCTCTGTATTAAAAAAATGTATTTAGTTACCATTTGTAGTACACTTGAACACACCTTTCATACACTTTTAAATATAGTCATCATACACATAGAAAACAGACTTATGAATTATTTAAAAAATAAGAATAATATATAAAAAATATATACAAAGTGTATTTATAATGTATCGCCCACATTTCTACATTAAATAATTAATTTCAAATGTATTGTAACTATGTTAATATTCTCTTTATATGAAATATTTAACTACATGTTAATTTGGTTTACATTATCTGACTATACTTAAAACCAATTTAAGTTTATAGTACATGACTTTAACATTTTATTTAGCACAAAAAATAAGAATGTACTACAAATGTACTTGCTTGTATTTAAGTATTTTTAGAGCATTCAAGTATACTTTATTTTTACCTGAGTATTTGAGAATTAATTCTTAAAATTGTTGGAAACAAACCTCGATTTCACAATTTCTGGAAGTAAGATAAGGTGAGGATGCGATGGATACTTGTTGCAAAAAAATAAAAATTAATTATGTCAACTGTTATTAAATTTCTAATAAAATACTAAGTCATTTTGGAAACTCCGCACCAGTCAATGCAATTCATATCAGTGAGGAAATCAAAACTAGTCAGCGGTAAGATGTTCTTATAAAATATAAAATGTATTTATATAATATATATTTATATTGCAGTTGTAAAATGTTCTTTGCGTTCAGAATAGTTACTTTTTTTCAAGATACAAAATACTGTAATTATATTTTGTTTTTTGTTTAAATTGAGGTATTTTGACTGACACACACACACACACACACACACACACACACACACACATACAGTGCCCTCCAAAAGTATTGGAACAGTGAGGCCATTCCTTCATTTTTGCTGTAGACTGAAAACATTTGGGTTTGAGAGATGAGAGATTAACATTTCAGCTTTTATTTACAGGTATTTTCATCTGGATCTGATACACAACTTAGAAGATATCACCTTGTGTTTGAACCCACCTATTTTTCATGTTACCAAAAGTATTGGAACATGTGACTGACAGGTGTGTTTTGTGTGTCATATTAACTGATTATTCAAACAATAAATAGCACTGAATGTCTGCGCTCAGTTTCAGATCCATGCAGACTGCATTTATAGTTAGTTAGACGTGTAACCAACATGAAAACCAGAGATGTGTCTATGGCTGAAAAACGAGCAATTGTGAAGCTGAGAGAAGAAGAAAAATCAATCAAACCATTGCACAAACACCGGCAATAGCAAGTATAACCATTTGGAATCTCCTGAGATAGAAACAAACCACTGGTGTACTGAGTAACACACCTCGAACGGGTAGATCAAGGAAAAGCAGTTGACGACAGAAACATTGTGACAGCTGTAAAGAAAGACCCTAAAACAACTGTTAGTGACATCAGCAACAACCTCCAGCGGACTGAAGTGAAGGTCTCACAATCTACTGTTCGCAGAAGACTTCATGAACAAAAGTACAGAGGCTACACCAGAAGATGCAAACCATTCAGCGAGAAGAATAGGAGACGAGCCTCAAAAATTCTGGGACAAGGTTTTATGGACTGATTTTATGCATCAAAGTGATGGAAAGGCTAAAGTTTGGAGAAAAAAGGATCTGCTCATGATCCTAAACATACAAGCACATCTGAAACACAGTGTACACAGGTGTACATTATATAGTACACATTACACAGGTAATGTAATGGCTTGGGCTTTCATCGCTTCTTCTGGGACAGGCTCAATAATCTTCATTAATGATGTAACACATGACAGCAGCAGCAAAATTAACTCATAGGTCTACAGAAATATTTTGTCTTGACAATTTACAGAAAGATGCAACCAAACTGATTGGGAGATCCTTCATCATGCTGCAAGATAATGAGCCAAAACATAGTGCCAAAACAACACAGGAGTTCATCAGGGCAAGAAGTGGAAGGTTTTAGACTGGCCACTTAAACCCTGTAGAGTATGTATTTTACCTGCTGAAGAAGAGACTGAAGGGAGTAACCCCCCAAAACTGAAAGAGGCTGCGGTGAAAGCCTGGAAAAGCATCACGAAAGAAGAATGCAAAAGTTTGGTGATGTCAATGGGTCACAAGATTGATGCAGTTATTGAAAGCAAAGGATTTGCAACTAAATATTAAGTCTTTTTCACTTTAATCTATGTTAATTCTGTCTGTTCCAATATTTTTGGTAACATGAAAAATAGGTGGGTTCAAACAAAAGGTGCTGTCTTCTAAGTTGTGTATCAGATCCAGATGAAAATACCTGTAAATAAAAGCTGAAATGTTAATCTCTGTCACGCCCCTGGACTGTCTTGTCTGTGTTTTGCTCCCCATGTGTGCCCTGTGACCCAGTTTCTGTCTCCCTTTGATTGTTTAATTTGATTCCAGGTGTGTCTCCTCAGTTCCTTGATTGTTCTGTCTTTATAAGCCCCAGTCCTTTCAGTTAGTGTTGGTCGGTCTTTGAATGTCTACCCTGCCTGTTCTCTGTGTTTCCTGTTAGATTAATAAAAGACTCATTAAGTGTATTCCTCGTCTCCTCGTTCCTGCTCCCCGTGGACCCGTGACAGAAAGACCGACCAAATTAGAGTAACGTCCGTGTTTGTACCCTCCGTTTATTTTTTTCCGTGTTTTACCCAGTGTTTTTGTTTTTTGTTCTATGGATCCCCTTGTGCGAGCCGAATTCCTCCTCCTCCTGCTGGAGCAGGGGGACAGATCTCTCGAGGACCACACCAGACAGTTCCCGATGATCGCTAATGCCACCAGCTACCCGGACGACGCGCTCTGCTCATTCTACGACACAAGTTTGAACACCACGTGCAGAGCGCTGTCGTCCGCGGATGGTCCTCGAGGATTTCACCACCTTCGTGGAGTGGATTCTGGTGAGAAACGGATCACCCCTCACCGTCTCACCCGAAGATGATCTCGCCAGATCAACTCCTGACCCAGAGCCCAGCCCACCAACTCCCAGCGGTACGGAGCAGCAGCCCGAGCCCACCGATGACGGAGAGCCATTCCCTGCCGCGATCTGCGAGCCAGCGCGAAGCCGAGCGACTGAGCGGAAGATCGCCCCGGAAGTTGAGCCCAATACGTCAGATCAGGTGCGAGAGCCGGCGACAGTGCCCATCGCGAGGGAGCCAACCGTGGACGGTGTGAGCGCGGAGTGGAGCTCCGCCCCCTGCATCACGGCTGAGGGTGAGTGGACTGTTCATCTGGGGCTGCTAGATATGGAGGAGGATTTGATAGACTGGGAGATGGATCTGGAGGTCGAAGTTCCCCCTCTCTCGCTCGCCCTGGCTGGTCCCGTCCAGCTCGCCTGTGCCTCCGCTGGTCCCGTCCAGCTCCGCGCTGCAAGAGCGCACCCCAGAGCCTGCGCCACGAAGGCGCCCCCCTGTCTCCGCGCTGCAAGAGCGCCCCCTTGAATCCGCGCTGCAAGAGCGCCCCCTTGAATCCACGCTGCAAGAGCACCGCCCAGAGCCTGCGCCACGAAGGCGCCTCCCTGTCTCCGCGCTGCAAGAGCACCCCCTTGAATCCGTGCCTGCAAAGCGCCCTCCAGTGCCGGCTCCTCGAAAGTACCCCACAAGGATTAGCCCGGAGGCTCAAAAATGCCCACCCGCTCCTGCCTCCTCCACCGCTGTCGTCTAGCAGCCCCTCTGCTCGCCCTCAGCCCACTATCAATACGGTGCGAGCCCCACAGGACTGCCATCCTCCAGCGTCGCCGGGGCTGGAGTATCCCTCACCTCCGCCTCCAGCCTCCTCGGCCCGGACTCCGCCTCGGTCCGTTGACCCAGTGGCTCCACCTCGGCTCCTAGCTCCCTCGCCTCCACCGTCACCCGTCTATCCTCCAGCTCCACCGGCCTCCCTCGTCCCTCCGGCTCCGCCTTGGTCGGGCGTCGACCCGCCATCGCCTCAGGACTCCGCTCCTCCGGCTGCACCTCGTCGCTCCGTCCCACCGGCTCAGTTGGGCTCCTTCCTCCCGCCAGCTCCACCTTGGTCCTCAGTCGCTCCGGCTTCGCCGCGGATCTCCGGAGCTCCGCCTTCGCCTCAGTCACCAGAGCACTCGGCTCCACCTTGGCCCCCCGGATCCTTGGCATCCCCCTGGCTCGTTGGCTCTCCGTCTCCACCTCGGGCTCCTCCACCACCTGCTCCGCCGCCGTTGGTCGGCCCCATGGAGTCGGCGGCCATTCCTCCTCCATGGCTCCTCCCCCCCGTCGGCTCCACCGTGGGCCATCATCATGGCTGTGGCGCACCTTCCGGGAGGGGGGAGTAATGTCACGCCCCTGGACTGTCTTGTCTGTGTTTTGCTCCCCATGTGTGCCCTGTGACCCAGTTTCTGTCTCCCTTTGATTGTTTAATTTGATTCCAGGTGTGTCTCCTCAGTTCCTTGATTGTCTTGTCTTTATAAGCCCCAGTCCTTTCAGTTAGTGTTTGTCGGTCTTTGAATGTCTACCCTGCCTGTTCTCTGTGTTTCCTGTTAGATTAATAAAAGACTCATTAAGTGTATTCCTCGTCTCCTCGTTCCTGCTCCCCGTGGACCCGTGACAATCTCATATTCATCTTTTGATGTCAAACCCAAATGTTTTCAGTCTACAGCAAAAATAAAGGAATTGGCCTCACTGTTCCAATACTTTTGTTGACTTACTGGCAATTTGTCTTACACTGTTTCATCACCTTGTGCACAAACCATTTTTTTCTGTATTTAGAATAAAGAAGTGTATAGGAAAATTGAACTAGGATGTTTAATGTCAGCAATAAAATGTGTTTATTTTCTAGAAGCTGTTTTCTCTACCTACCTATCTATCATTATATGGTTCTATCTGTCATTCCACCTGCCAAAATAGATTAAAGATAATAGATTCATTTGTAGTTCATCGGTGTATATGAATTTTGAAAAATGAAGAAATAATGAACTTTAGTTCATTAAACAGTATTTAAAAATAATTTCATTGTCCTTAGATTTAACCTTATCCGGGGTTTTTTTTTTTTCTTTTTTTTTTGGCAGTTAACTGGAATCTTCTGTAAGTTTCTCAGACAGAAGCAGTGAACTGAATAGACATCTCATCTCTGACATTTCTTTTTTACGCAGATGGTGGAAGCTCTGTGCATCAAGCCAACTCTCACAGGTGAGCGTAAACTCACACATACAGAGATGACTGTAAGGGGTCCAGTGTGGTTTCTGGGTGACAATTAACTCCTAGGTATTCAAAACCACAGAGACCTTTCACATTTACCCTGGCCCATTGATTCTAAAATAATGCATGCCAGACTTGCTCCTGAAACTCAATTTAAATTTTTGGCCTCTTACATCTTCTGTGAAAATAAACACTCCTCTTGTGTTAAATAAATATGTTTAGACTTGAATTGAAATTGTTAATTTACTTGCATATTATCTAAAAGCTTCCACTAAGAAAAAATTGTCCATTACAGTGTGCTAAACAGTGTAACACCAACTGTGAAATCTCTGTCTGAGAGACACAATGTAAATATGTTTGCTGAAATATTGTATGTCTTCAATCTAAATCATGCTGACTAAGCAAATGCTTGACCTCATTTTAAATAAAAATGTAATTTAGGTCAAGCTTCTTCTTTCCTGATGATTTAATGAAATCAAATGTCACATATGGCACATAGACTTATGTCACCAAATGACAACCCACTGTTTTTGCTTCTGCATATTCTACAGTTCACCACAGACTGGTCATATTAAGTTGAAAATGCCGCAAACACCCAACAAAACTACAATAAGCGAATGAATTCCCATTGAGAAGTGTTATACAATGGCTTGAAAACGTCTAACCAGATTTTTTAACATTTTATAACTCGCATTTCAATCCATGTTAACTGCTTAAAACAGGCACTGTCACAACAATAATACACAATAATAATAGTATTTGTAAACATAGTATTTTATGGATGGCTATGTCATTTTTTTCACATTTTAGCTTGCATTTATAGCTCACATTTAAAACAAATTATCATGTAGAGGGCTGAAAAAAATACCAAAATTGAAAGATTTAGGAATAAAATACAGATAAAATAATTAAATATTTATATACTTAAACAAGTCTATCTAAAATCATCCAAACAAGATTTCAAACATAAAGTAAATAAAAACAAAACGTTTATTTTAAGGCTATTGGGAATCCCACAGCTGTCAGAATGTGATTGGGTGGAGCAGGGGTGGGGTTTGAGTCAGTTTTTGGTGTATAAATGTTTCTAAGATCTGGCAACCCTGAAACTACTTGACAGAAGCTGTACTTTTGAAGCTCTCTTGACTCTCCACCAAACACCTATTGAGATTTCTAGACTTGCATCCAGAAATGTCTGAAAACCGAGAATTAAGCCATCACGGACATGACGAAAATGGTAAAGGCATTTTAATAGTTGGTCTATATTTACTAACATTAAAAAAACAATACCTTTTAGTTTTATTCCTTAATCTGAGTATTTTATTTGTGTATTTAATTACTTCTAAAACATTTAATTTTCTAATTGTGGTAGGTTTTATGTGTAGAAATTGCTTGTGAATATTCCCAAACACTCTGAATGTCTTTATTAAACTAAAAATGGATGGCAAAGACACATTTTAAATGAACAGGTACTTTGGGTGCCTTGCTCATATTTATTTTCCTATATACAACAGAATTGAAATTACATTCACTTTGTTAACAGCAAAGCACATGAGTGTCAATCATGAAATGCATCTTTGAGAAGTAAGAACTGTCCATCTTGTTTACTGTTGTGTCTTTTTTATGCAATCAAACATACTGCGTATGAGAGCAAAACTAATTATTTTGTAATTAAAATATAAAAGCTGTCAAATACTTGAAAAAATAATAATAACAAAAAAACCCTAAATCTTTGATTTTCTTTATGCAGTTGTTTTTCATCTCGCATTTTTTCTGTCATTGTTTGCAGGTCTAAAAAGTTGAAGCTGCATCTCAGTTAGCGGTATCTGCGCACTAGAATGAAAGACCTGTTTCTATTGGTCACTCTCGCTTGGCGCGATAGTTTAGCCAAACTCACTACACGATCCCACCAGTCAGACAGAGAATAGCTCAAACTCCACGAAAAATGTCTTCTGAACAACTCCGAGAGACACAAGCATAATCAGATGTGGAGATGTATTTCCACCTTCACATTGTTCTAAAGTTCAATGTAAAATGGCAGCTATGACGATGTAAATTCATATTGTTATTTTTCTAAATGTCTTTCTATATGCATTGCATTAAAACTCATGTATTTTCAGGAGAAGAATATGATATGATTTATACCACATGACTGCATGAAGAAGATGATTACAGCGTAGATGATTCAAGTGACATTAAAAAGGCATTACACAAGCCACGGAAAATCGAAAGAGATACTACAACAAAGCCAACTGTGCGCCTTGCATCAGCTAATGTGTCAATACGCAACAGCATAGATATGATTGACACGTTTGACAGACCTGCAGATGCCAGTGCAGAAGGCACTTATGCTCGAAGTGGAACATATGCAGTAAGTCCTGAAGATGAACCAGGAAAGAGGATTCCCAAAGCTGGAGCCTTCGCAGAAGCAGGATTTGGACGAGCTCGTGCTGAATACAGTGTATTTGAGGCAGAAGCTAAAGGTCCAAACGCCTCGGCTGGTGCTGAAGCCAGTGTGGTTGGAGCTGGAGCAATGGCTCGGGCTGAACTCGCCAGTGTTTCAGCTAAAGCCGGTCCAGTCAGTGTAAAATTGGGACTTGGATTTGACACGGGTGCATCTATTGGTCTGGATGGGTTGGAGGCCAAAATACTGGGAACTGGAATCTCAGTTGGTCCAAAAACCAGTATAACCAGTATATACGGCATACTTCAGATCGACGTACTGAACTGTCAAATATTATCCTTGTATTGTAATCATTATGAGCACAAGTGGTAATTGGTGTCTAACATGTTTGTTGTGTCTGCTTAACTGAATATATGATGTTAACTAACCACATAACGTGTTACATGTATATGTACGCTGCTTTGAAATAATATGTACTGTGAAAACTTCTATACAAATAAACTTGAATCAAATATTTATTGTTTTTTTTTTTTTGTCAGGACTGTCATTCCCAGTTTATAACTGATATGTGTTCACAGAACTTTAAATTCTGCATCAGTCCCTTTCTATTTATACAATACACTGAAAACAACAACAACAAAAAATGTAGGCCCTGTGCAGTGTTCTTTTGTGCAAACATTCTATTAAGAAGCAGCTGTGCTTGTCTTTCCATGAATTAGCAAAAGATATGCATAGGTGGATTCAGCGATTCAATCTGAAGAAGATCATTCATAACTAGTGATGAGAGAAATGAAGCTTCACGAAGTTTCAAATAAAGTGAAAGTGAAGTGACATACGGCCAACTATGCTGACCCATACTCGGAATTTATGCTCTGCAAATAACCCATCCAAGTACACACACACACACACACACACACACACACACACACACACACACAACAGTGAACACACACACACACACACACACCGTGAACACACACCCAGAGCAGTGGGCGCCCGGGGAGCAGTTGGGAGTTCGGTGCTTTGCTCAAGGGCACCTCAGTCGTGGTATTGAGGTGGAGAGAGCGCTGTACATTCACAATAGTAAACCAATTACTGACATAAAGCTTTGAAAATTACTTCCATGTATTTTTATTTATTCATCGTCAGGCCCTCCAAAATGTAATATAGTTTGTTTCTTCATTGGAACAAATCTGGAGAAATTTTTGCAGTATCCAGTGTAGAAAATCACTTCTTAAATCACTTACAAGTTTTATTGTCTTTTGTCACGTCACCCCGCTCGTGCCCATTGTAGACACTGTGTTAAGAACACTTTAAATATCTAAAGGACATTTTTCCACTACAAAGAATAGAATGCAAAAGGCTCTTCATGGAACCATAGATGCAAATAAAGAACCTTCATTTGTTGAGAGTGCGTGTGTTGGATTTTTTGTCAGTTTGCATCAACAGGGTCTTAAGGGACGATCATACTAGACTTCTATCAATGGCTTAAACACAAGCGCTTTCAATTGCTTAAAACAGTATCTAGTATCTATTTTCATGCTAGCACTTATTTTTTAAGTACTCCTGACATCTAGTGGTGAATCAATGAGACAACAATGCTAATGAACTAACAATTCAAAATCTGCTAAGGGGTAATTAAATGTACCATCCTTTATTGGAAAGTTAAACAACATTTTTTGCAAACATTAATAACCTCCTTAATCTTTTACACTGAGAAGATAGCGATCAAACTACATTTGATAAAAATCATCTTTTAAGTTCAGTAATACATATTAAAGATGAGTCAAATTGACTGTGACTCATCTCAAAATCAGTCATTTAACAGTTCACCTATTGACAAAATTATGAAAAAATGTCTACTAGTCACTAATGAAGTACTAGTGTCTAATGAACAAGAGCTACTATGTAATATGTACTAGTATCTTGAAGGCACTATAGCACCTGAAGAATAAGCACTAGTAGCCAATGATTAAGTACTAGTAGCCTACCTGATGGAATAGCCTACTAGTATTCTAGTAGTAATTAAGTAGTATGCTAGTAGCATGAAAATATACTAGTACATTTTAAGGATTAATTGTTAAAACAGCTTGCCATAAACACACTGCAGGTCTTTTCCCTTTTCTGTTTCACTTTCAGTCGATGCACTAGATTGCATAGATAGGGAGTGACAGGACTGACCAGTCCCAACATCTTTATGAGTCATGAATCTGAAATAGTATATGTTTGAAACCTCCAAGTGATGTGAAACTAGAGGATACAAAGGGAAAGAATAACCCAACTTAATGACCCACCAGGCTCAACCCAGCGTTTTTTAGAGTGCAGTCTAATGGTGCAGTAATGCTGTTCGTGTCGCTGAGCCTGAAACCTCTGACTGTATTCAGAGTCCGCAGATAGATCTGGAAACTCTTCATCTTCATCTTCATCTTCCAGTCTAACATTAGTTACAATGAACAAGTTTAAATTCAGCACTTCTGCACCTGCTGGTAGATGTTGTGACTACATCATTTTACAGGCAATCTTTTTTCATTGACTGAAATTCAGAAGTAGTGTATTCTGATCAAATAAATTGGCAAGCAACACATAAAAGCAAATATAATCATTCGATTATATATTTCACCACAATCACCAACATTCTAAAAAGCATAATATTGATTAAAGTATAGGCTATATGGCTATGAGCTCCATCATTAGAAGTAATTAGACCATTTATCAACAAGTGTGTGACTTGCTTTTATTTTTCCACTAAAGTCAGTGTCATCTTTGCATTAACGATCATATCGCTTTCACTTTCATTTCGTCTCTGCTATATAAGAGGCAGCTCTACTGACCAAGACACAGCTCCACCCGCGACCCTCCATCAAACACCTGCTGAGAATCACAAACTACTGACACCCAAAAATGTCACATTTAACCTACCGTGGACAAGACGATAGTGGTAAGTGCATTTTAATAGTCTATATTTACTAACATTTAAAAAATATATTTTAGTGTTATTTGTTATTTATGTATTCTATTTGTGTTGACTTTTTTTTCAAAATGTCTAGGAATACTCTTTGTCTTGCCTCATTCATGTCTGTTTGGTGTTTATTGACCCATGCCTGTTTCCGACCATGCTCATGAATAAAGCTCTGCAGACGGATCCGAATGCTTCCTCTGTTCTCTCCATAACATATATTGTGCTGGATTTATTTGCTACTAAAGAAAGGCCTATATAATTAAAAAAAAAAAATGCATAACAGATTATCCGTTTATGGTACAGAAAACAATGTAAATCTACAATATTTTCTTTTTTAATGTCCGTAAATTTAACAGAACATTTTCTGGTAATTTTCTGCCAGTACATTATCCGTTTTTTTTTTTTTTTTTTTACAGTGACGTATGATAAAACTGTGCTAGATGTTAGGTTCTGTGAAGGAGGGCCACTGTAGGAAGCCTTTGAGCTGTGTTTATGATCAAAATCAATGTACATAACAGTGACTGTAAAATATGTATTTTAGGTATGGAAATTACATGAGTTTTGATATTTTGGATATGGTCATTGTGCTATTCGTTTACTAACTGCTTGTTTTTCTTAAAAAAAATAACACTAGCTTCTTTTTATTCCTTTTGTATACTTATTTGTGTTCTTATTTATTACACAACTAACAAAAAGCAAATAAAGGCCTCTAACACTAGCATGCTCTACTCTTTTTCTATTCTATGTGTTTTCTTCATAACTGAGACTTGTTTTAGGACTTCCAAAAAAAAACTGGAAACACTCTGCTACTGACACATTTAACAACTTTACCTTAACACTACAAGCAAAGGAATCAACAAACACTTTGGGAACCAACAGCTCTGGGACTGGAAGATGGTAGCTGTAAGGACAGAAGATGCAGAATATAAAGCTTTAAAATATGAACACAATTAAAGATTGTTTACAGTATGAGAACATATAACATTTTTACATATGTTACCATTTTAAATGTTCCTCTTATTCATTTATTGTAGCCTATTTGTTGTTGCTTGTGTTACAGTAACATTGTTAATAGATTGTAGAGTTCATTTTTTATCAATATTCTGATTTCTCTCATTAAATTTAATGTCAACACAACATGTTCTTTCAGTTAGTTGGAATTTCACACATGAATTGAGATGTGGATTTACACATGATTCATTTTACTCATAACCTGTAGGTTATATATATATATTTTTTTTTTATGTTTCCCTGATAATATGTTAATAAATCATGTGTTTTTAATTAACATGCAGAATAATATTTGAATAAATAAGAGATGGCCCACTTTACCTGAAAATACATTTTTCTGGAGTGCATGATTTCAAAGTGTTTATTGGTATATATCTTGAAAAATAACACATTATATGAACTGTATTCAAATTGAAATATTATAAATGGACATTAAAGTGAGCAAAAGTAATAAAGAAAAGAAAAGAAAAAAACATTTAGGTATCTAAATTACATTTTACAAAAAGTGGCCTACTTTACCTGAATTCACCCAAATAAACCGATGCCACAGAAGAACCATCTTTGGTTTCCCAAAGAACCTAAAGAACCTGGACATGGAAGCTTTCAATTCCACAAAAGGGTCTTTATAATGGAAAAGGGTTCTTTAAATTTTTTTTTTTTTTTTTTTGTTTACTGTAAGAGCAGTTCATCTGAAGGTTCTTTGGGGAACAAAAATGGTTCTTGAAAACTTTCTTTTTAAAGGGGTGTTTACACAACACTGTTTTCAACTAAAAACTTACATTTACACAACAACAGAATTACACGAGAACAGAAAGCACAAACTTTTGAAAACTGGTTCTAAAGTGTAAGTTTTTGAAAACAATACCCCTATCATCTCTGTTTAAACTACAAAAACGTGAGTTTGTAAAAGTGGTGATGCCATGTGTATGCGTATTACGTTACATGTTCAGTCTGTATAGGCATGAGCGAGTACTTGACAACCAAAACGTAGCATCAAAATGCTAATTTACTGGTAATGTTACAACTTCTCATCCCAGAAAATTGCAAGGACTGATTAAAACTGTAATTTACTGGTAATATATCCCTAATGACACAGAGACTAAACACTCACACCTTGAGTCTGGGAATCAAAGCTGATGAACTGGCCTTTTCAAGATTTTGCAGGAGATCCTCTTTCAAGTAAAGAAGAGCGTATGACTTCTGCAAATAAACACTTTTTAAGATTGCATGGAAAGGTTTTATGGATGTTGGAACTAAATTTTCTTCATAGAACCATTGATGCAAATAAAGAATCTTAATTTTCAAGAGTGTGTGTGTGTGTGTGTGTGTGTGTGTGTGTGTGTGTGTGTGTGTGTGTGTGTGTGTGTGTGTGTGTGTGTGTGTGTGTGTGTGTGTGTGTGTGTGTGTGTGTGTGTGTGTGTGTGTGTGTTGGATTTTTTGTTAAGGGATGATCAAACACATTTTTCAACACATCTGTGTCTATTTGCACTGCATTAAAGCTCATTTATTTTATTTGCAGATGAAGACTCTGATGGACCTTTCCACCCTGCAGATGAGGAAAGTGGTGAGTGTATTGTAATAGTTGGTCTATATTTACTAATACTGACTTTGCACAAACTCTACATATTAGTGTTATTTGTTCATTAATTTATTTTATTTTGCGTATTTATGAACTTCTTCATTTTCTTAATGGAGTTTGTCATTTTCAGTCATGTAGTCACAGAGGTATTAATTACCTTTGAATAATGATGTGTAACATTTCACAACCAAACCATGAAGACAAAAACCTTATTTAAAAAAATATTTTGAAAACTTTTAAACTTAACCAGCTTTAATGCAGAATTAGTATTGTTATGGAGATATAAATACACAGAATTATACTTTAACAATATGAAAATAATGTTTTATTTTAGATTTTATAAAAATGTTATGACTTTTGTTTTCATTTAATAATAAATATTTGTATTTGGTTATGCATGGTATGCTTATTGCTTTTGTCTTCAGTGCTGTCATTCCATGCTTTTATGTTAAAATAATGAGTTCACAGACTTCTTCATCAATCGTACAATTGACAAAAACAATCTCCACGGCTTTTGTGCAAACATTCTATAAAAAAGCAGCTATATTTGTCCTTCCATGAATATATATGTGTGTGTATATATATATATATATATATATATATATATATATATATATATATATATATACACACACACATATATATTCATGGAAGGACAAAAATTAGTGAGCACTTCTCCTTTGCTGAGATACTCCATCCACCTCAAAGGTGTGGCATATCAAGATGCTGATTAGACAGCAAGATTATTGCACAGATGTGCCTTAGGCTGGCCACAATAACTAACCTTCTAATCTTTCATTTTCTAACTGTGGTATTATATGTGTGTGTGTGTGTGTGTGTGTGTGTGTGTGTGTGTGTGTGTGTGTGTGTGTGTGTGTGTGTGTGTGTGTGTGTGTGTGTGTGTGTGTGTGTGTGTGTGTGTGTGTGTGTGTGTGTGTGTGTGTGTGTGTGTGTGTGTGTGTGTGAACACTGTGACAGCACAATCTCTAGAAGGAATAGGTTATTGTTGTCACATTTCGAATAAATCTGAGATATGTTTAATGAAAAATATATATTGAGGTAAAATAAAAAATATATTATGTAAAATCTATTATTACAAACATTATGAATAGGCAGAATATCCCATCACTTTATAAGAGTTTTTTAACAGTTAGAGCTATTTTATGGCCAAACCAGATCTCAGACTAAATCACACCAATTACAGAACTTACAGGTTGAAAGGTTGAGTAAAACTTGTCACATTCACAAAGTCTGAATGTTGAGTGTAAAATGGCATACATTTATATATAGATTTTTGTTTCTCTAAATGTCCGTTTCTGTTTGCGCTGTATTAAAGCTCTTTTGTTTTATTTGCAGATTATGAAGAAAGTGGCATACTTTGTACAAAAAAACAAAGTGTAAAATTTAAAGTTTCAAGTGACATAAATAAGAAATTATTAAAAATGAAAACATGGAAAATCAAAAAGCAAATCAACAAAAAGCCAAGTGTGCAACTCACATCAGCTCATGTTGATATATTAGATACTGTGAACATAATTGACACATTTGACCGACCTGCAGATGCCAATGCAGAAGTCACCTTTGCTCAAGCTGGAACATATGCAATAAGTTATGAAGATGAACCAGGAAAGAGGATTCCCAAGGCTGGAGTTTATGCAGCAGCAGGAGTTGGACGAGCTCGTGCTGAATACAGTGTATTTGAGGCTGAAGCCAAAGGTCCAAACGCCTCGGCTGGTGCTGAAATCAGTGTGCTTGGAGTCGGAGCAATGGCTCGAGCTGAAATTGCCAGTGCATCAGCTAAAGCCGGTCCACTTGGTGTGAAAGTAGGACTTGGGCTTGACACAGGTGCATCTGCTGGTGTGCATGGGGTTGAGGCCAAATTTTTGGGAACTGGAATCTCAATAGGTCCAAAAACCAGTGTATCACTTCTGGGTTCAGAAGCTTCATGTTCAGTTATGTAATCGGACAGGTATTAATTACCTTTGAATATTCATGTAACATTTTATAACGAACCATGAAAACAAAAACAGAAATCTAAAAAATAATCCCTTTTTTAAACTTTATGAAGTTTGAATACAGAATTACTATTGTTGTTGTTGATCTACAAATACACCGAATTATACATTTATAATGCTAAAACATAATGATTTATTTTACAATTTATAATTATACAATTGTTCAGGTGTGTGTTTGTCTTTCCATGAATTTCTAAAAGATATGCAGATAGGTGGGTTCTGGCAATTCAGTCAGAAGAAGGCTATTCATAACTAGTGAATAAATAAATTAAATGACGATCAACTGAACCAGTTACTTGGTAATGACATAATGCTTTGGAAATTACTGCCACTTATTTTCATTTACAGTTTTCCTCAGTCGCTTTGGTGCATTACTCAGATCACAGTTGAAATTATCACCACCATGTCACATAGTTACTTGTGCACATCACAGAAGCAATTTCTCATTGTTTTGAACAAGTTGCAAATTCTATGGTATGTTCAAGCAATTGAATATGTACAGTTGTCTGCTGTTTCCAATATTATCAATTGCTTATGCTGATCAAAATATATCCTACTGGACTGGTTCTTTGTTGAATAGTCTAACCCCCCAAAACATCATGTCTTTACTGCATAAAGCCCAAAGCATACTTCATTTTTTGTTTGTTTGTTTGTTTGTTTTTTGTTTTTTACATGTATGCTAGCAAAATGGTGCAACTAGTTGTCATAATGCATCAAGCACATTTTCTACACAAATGTTCTTTCTATTAGACTTTTTTGTAAATGTGTGAATTGAAGAATTGTGCTGTTGAATCTTGAATTTCACAGATGACGGGGAATGTAAAGCATTAGATCAACCAATGATCAACCAATCCTCAGTTGGAAAGCATGTAGACAACACAGCACAACACACAGTAACAATTTCGTATAATGAAAGAACAACAATAAAACAAACGGTATGCTTACTGTAATGCTTCATATTACAGTAGCATATTTTACACTTTCAGTAGCACAAAAACACTTGCATTTTACAGTGTGGCTACATGGCTAAATATTTTGACTATCTTGTGAACAATGACATAAGATATTGTCATGCTGATGGCACTGATATGTGCATTAATATAAATTCTTTTGAGAGATGAACTAAGGACTCTGAGCAAGTTACAGGCTTTTGCATTGTGTGGTGCTGTTTGTAAAAATTGTTGTGAGAAATGCACATACTGGTTTGCAAACATTAAAGGGATAGTTCACCCAAAAATGAAAATGTGTTGTTATTTACTCATCTTCAAGCCATCCAAGATGTAGGTGACTTTTTTCCTTCAGTAAAACAATAAAGAGGTTTTTAGCTGTAACTGTGATCTTTGGTGTTTCATAAAATGCAAGTCAGAGGCTACCGGCCCTTTGAGAGTCAAAAAAGCATATCAAGGAACAAAAAACTGGCTCCAGCCCTGACGGTCTGTGCAAGAAACTAAACATTATTTACTACATTATTGCCTGTAATCCAAAGGAAATACAATTCTTTTATCTGAACTGGTTCCTTCGGACAGTTTGTTCTTCTTGTTCTTCTTCTTTGATGATTTATGAGGTCAGCAAACCCACTTTTGGTGCCGGACAGTTAGATTCAGCTGGTTCATTTCACTGGTTAATTTAATCACACAATGACATAACATATACGAAATTAACCTTCGCCATATCTGACAGTTGTGTATGTTGATCCAAAATTCTGAAATATTTGCAAAAGTTGGATCCAAACTGGAGATGGCATAATCTAATTAAACAGACATGCATAACCAAATGCAAATATTTATTCTTGAATAAAAACTAGTCTCAACAACTGAAAAATTATAAAATTAAAAATAAACATTATGTTCTCATATTGTAAACTGATGCATGTTGGACATTTAATGTATAGCACGCTTTTTGATTTTCCATGTTTTATAAATAAATAAATACACAAATAAAATACAGAACACTCAATTGTAGAGTTTTGTCAGTGTTACTAAATAATAGTCATGATGGAAATGTTTGGTAGAAGGTATATCAGATTCTTCATCTGCAAATAAAACAAATGAGCTTTCATGCAGTGCAAATAGACACAGATGTTTAGCAACTTTAAATTAATGGCATTTTACACTGAACATTGTAAAAGTTAGTTTTACTTAACCTTGCAAGCTCTAAGTTCTGTATCTGGTGTGATATTATTTGTTACAATGAGCCATATATGACATCATTCTGTTTGTTGCAGTGTCCGAAAAAGCCTAGTTTGAGACAATACAGGCAAAAATCCAACACACAAATTCACTCCTAAAAATAATGTTTTTTTATTGGCCTCTTCAGATTATTATACAGTATGTATTTCACACTGAGAAAAAAAAATGGAGTGTACAGAGGATACAACCCGATCTCATTAAAGTGCATATAAACAGTACGCCAAATAAAAACGAAAACTCGTGGTACTGATACGCAAAAATGGACTTTGGCGTGTCTATGCTACGCGATGGGTAGGATTAGGGTTGTGGTGTAGATGCGTATCATATGTACGCGAAAACTGATTATCATATGCACTTCAAAAATGCGCGTAGCAAGCTTTCTTATAGCTAAAATAGTAGAGCATGGCACGAGCAACGCCAAGGGCATGGGTTCGATTCCCAGGGAAAGCAAGAGCTGATAAAATGTAAAACTGTAACTTGAATGCAATGTTAGTCGCTTTGGATAAAAGCACCTCATAAATGTAAATGCATATAGATGCCAAAGTCCATTTTTGCATATTAATAGCAAAAGTTTTGGGGGGGTTTGGCATAATATTTATACATATTTTCATAAGACCAGGCTGGAGGATAAGCGGTGTAGAGAATAAACGGTCCGATGGATGGATGGATACACAGCATCAAAATGGTATTTTACAAATTCCCTTCTCAGAAAGTTGTCAGCACTGATTAAAACTGAAATCTCCTAATGACACACAGAGAATAAACACCCATACATTGAGCATGGCATTTAATGTAAACACTGAAGTTTCGGCATATATGAGGATGAACTGTGGCCCTTTTACTTTTATTTTTTGTGCAGAAAATCCTCAAGCTCTTCTTAGCGAGGAAGAGCATGTGAGATTCCTTCTGTCCACCCACACAGAGTACATTATTGAAAATAAAGCATTCAAACAGGGGGTTTCACAGAGATACCATAGAAGAACAATTCTGGGTTCCCCAAAGTGCCTTTCAGTGAACAATTCTAAATAAAGCAACCAACAATGATGTGAAATGTGGACGTTTTACATGTCTAAAACATATAAAGTGATTAAACTAGTTTATCACCTTTTTACAAACCATGAGAATCCATAAAAACTTTCATTTCACCCCTTCATTCAAGTGCTCGATACACACATGCTTATATCATATATATATATATATATATATATATATATATATATATATATATATATATATATATATATATATATATAACTGTTTCTCATAGGTTTACTAATGCTATATGCCATATGTAATCTCTTACTGTCTACAGAACTGAACCAGTTCGTCTAAATGTGGTGGACATTAGTAGTAAAAAATGCATAAATAAACATATTAGACAATTACTCTATATATGGGAGGATTACCACTTGCAGCTATATTTCATTTTACTGTTTGTTGACTTGGACTAAACCTTTTCGGTGGGGTCGAGATAAGAAGAGGAGAGGTGGATCATGATGCAGGAGATAAACCTTATTAAAAAAAAAAAATACAAACCAAATACAATACCATACAATGTAAGCAAAAAATAAGGCCATATAAACATAACAAGCAACTAAACAAGACTCAGGTGGTGATAATGTGCAACCAAAGGAAACAGGAACTAAGACTCAGAAGAACAGGAACAAACAAACTAAAAGTCCATAAAAATGAAACTGAAACTAAACCTGACTGTTTGATCATTCAAGTTACTTTAAAATTTCATGAAATTATAATATAAAGTGATATAGTTTTTAGATATCATATAAAATACCAATTATTAATTAGAAATATTAACATATTTTCCTCACATAATTATTAAAGGGGTCATGACATGGCAAATCAAATTTGCCTTGATCTTTCAGCATATAAGAATATTAAAACAACCTGCAGGTTTCATAGCTTAAAACGTCCTCCTCATTATAAACAAAGCATTTATTTAATCAAGTTTCAAAAATGGCTTGTTTGGATCTGAGATGCAAGATGATGTCACCTGGGCATAAACAGTGCCTCCAGAGCAAGACATCGACAAATAGTCATCTTCTCACCATAGGCCCCGCCCACTGGCGTTCACTTGCTTAACGGCTGACACTTGATTACGCTAAATGTGACTGTCGTGCTGCGTCAAAAGCAAATAGTAATTACAATCACTGCCACTATCTTGTCTACATAGGATACAGTATACAGATGCACGTTCACTTTCTGACACAGTCCACGTGCTTGAGTCTGTCTTCAATAGGACAAATGGAGTGAAAGAATGTTTGCTTTGACGCGTTTGGATTAAACAGCTCGTTCGCGGCTTTGTACCGATATTAGAAGGATCCCAGCGTAAGTGGATAGTTTATTTTTAATGGCATCCCGGATCATGTCAGAGGATTGATTGGAGTATTTTGTTTTGTAAACAAGGCACAGTGTCATGAAGAGTTCACAAAGAAATATTTGCTGAAAGATAAAGAGGTACTACATTGACTGCAGCTGCATCACAAAAGGTAGGTAAATGATTTCATAATGTTTTGTCTGCAGTTCCGCAAAAGTTGTTTGCACCACGCTCTTCCGTCGCTTGATCTTTCGTTTAGGTACGTTAATCCATTAAATCACTTATTATACAAAACCATGATCCGCACTCACATGAAACAGTCTTTTCTTTTCGTTTTATTCTACATTCATCACCAATAGGACAAGGACACACATACTTTGTCTAGAAATTACTGTTTTATTTTGATTATGTTGTCAAAACACTCACATGCAACAGCAAGTGGGCAATGATACTGTTTCCTATGCAATGACGTTAGCCAATCATAACAGTGACTGATTACTGGCAAGCCTTAAAGGACCCGCCCCTTAAAACAGGTCGTTTCAGAGAGAGAGGGTCAGAATGAGGGTTGAAAATTATAATCTTTTCCACATATTTATTTATTTATTTATTTTTTGGTGCAAAAAACTTTATTAAGATTATAAGTAAACCTCAAGGAACATACAACCTGAATTCCGGAAATGTTGGGACGTTTTTTTAAATTTGAATAAAATGAAAACCAAAAGAATTTCAAATCACATAAGCCAATATTTTATTCACAATAGAACATTTTACAATTTTATGCACAAAATGAGCTCATTTCAAGTTTGATGCCTGCTTCAGGTCTCAAAATATTTGGGACGGGGGCATGTTTACCATGGTGTAGCATCTCCTCTTCTTTTCAAAACAGTTTGAAGACGTCTGGGCATCGAGGTTATGAGTTTCTGGAGTTTTGGTGTTGGAATTTGGTCTCATTCTTGCCTGATATAGGTTTCCAGCTGCTGAAGAGTTCGTGGTCGTCTTTGATGTATTTTTCAAGCCAGGGATAGCCCAAAGGGCAGGACCGTGCATTGATAAGCCACTCCCTCAAAGGCGAATCTCAAGAATCGTCTGTGCTGGGGGGCTATCTGGATGTGAAAGTAAGCGTCCTTCAGATCCAGCAAAAAGAACCAGTCCCCTGGACTGGATCGGTTTCAGAGTAGTCATTCTGAACGGCCATTTCATGAGTGCGCATTTCAGTAGTCTTAGATCAAGGATGGGCCGAAGGCCGCCATCCTTTTTGGGGACGAGGAAGTAACGGCTGTAGAAGCCCGACTCGCTCTGAGCTGGTGGAAGCTGGTGGTGTCTCTATGGCTCCTTTTGCCAGCAGATTCTTTACCTCGGCTCGCAGAACGTGAGCGTTCTTGCTCTGCACTGAGGTGGAGACCACGCCGCTGAACCACAGGGGTCTTCGAGCGAACTGAAGCGAATATCCTCACTTTATAATCCCCAGGACCCAATGAGACACTCCGGGGATGACAAGGGGTTGGATTAGTTTGGGTGGAGAGCCGCCATGTGGGGGCTCAACACTCATGGTGACTGGAAGAGGAAATTTGCACTGTTTTTGAAAATGTTTGTTTTTTTTTGTTTTTCTCGCTATAACAACAACTGTGCGAGAGAGTGCTTTGAGAATGGGCCCGTGACTCACAACAGTTTTTTGGACAAACATACTGCCGCTGCCACCCAGGACCGAACGGGGTGCTTGAGGGCATAACAGAGGGCATTTTGGGAGCGGTCCAGCACTGGCGAGACCTTGCCCCTTCCTCTTCCTTTCCAGCAGTTCAGGAAGACGCCAGAGGTGCAGGACCCAAGGTCAGCTTGGGCCGGGGTCCTTGGCGCTTGGGAAGGGGGTAGGCCCTGGCCGAGCATGAGCGCTGTCGAGGCTCAGGCTTCTGTGTAGGCTGAGCGGGCGACATCGCAGGTTTTGCTGGCTGTTGTGCTGGAGGAGGTCTGGAGCGACTGGTGGCCATTGCAGAGCTGGATCGTTTCGGCAAGAAGTGTCACGTAGCCTGGGACAACTTCTGTGCTGCGGTGAATCGCTCCGCAAAGCCCTCGATGGCAGGTCCAAACAGCCTGCCGGAGGGGAGACCGGCGAGTCGAGGAAGGGAACCTTGTCAGCCTCCTTAATTTCTGTGAGGTTTAGCCATAAGTGGCGCTCCAGCACCACTAAGTTGGCCATTGGCCTCCCTATAGCCTATGCCATGGCCTTGGTGGCCCTTAGAGCCAGGTCTGTAGCACTGAGCAGCTCGTTAAAAGCTGAGGCATCAGGTCCTGACTTATCCATAGCCTGGAGGAGTTTGGCCTGGAAGACCTGTAGCACGGCCATGGAGTGCAGAGATGAGGTGGCCTACCCGGCGGGAGAGTACGCTTGTCCAGAGAGGGCAGAGGTCGTTCTGCATGGCTTGGAGGGGTGAGCGACCTTAGCCTTCCATCCAATGGCAGTGGGCGGGCAGAGGTGCGCAGCCACTGTTTCGTTGAGAGGAGGCATCCTCTCGTAACCCCTTTCTTTAGTGCCGTCCACTGAGGAGAGAGCAGAAGAAGAGTTAGAGCGGAGGCGGGCCGAGTAGGGAGCGTGCCATGACTTCGTAAGCTCATCATGGACCTCCAGAAAAAACGGAGAGGTTTGCTGACGAGGGGCCTGACGGCGCCCCTGCAGGAACCATTCATCCAGACTGTTATGAGTGGGCTCCGCCGGCGTGGACCACTCCAATCCCAGCTCCTCGACTGCCTTAGAGAAAATGCGGAAAAGTTCGGCATCCGTCCCTGGCTTGGAGTCGCTTGGCTCGGAAGATGAAGGAGGGGTGGGGTCAGCAGTAGAGCCCGAAATATCCTCCATGTCTGATGCTATTAGAGACATGCTGTCATCCAATAGCTCGTCCTCGGCGGCACAGAACGAGACCATGTCACTCGCATCAGCAAAGAGACGCTGGTGTTCGCGCTCAAAGAGAACGGAAGAAAGCACTCTGCTTGGCGGGGACGAGGCACATGGGATCTGGGCCGGCGTGAGCTCACTCGTGACCGAGCACTTAATCCCTTTGCCCTGCTGTTTTTTTCCTCACAGGTCCCTGGGTATGGAGTCAATTTAATGCTGCATATATATGCAAAAGAAAATAAAGTTTTGCAAACAAAAATAAAGAATTGCAAAATATAAATAAAACAGAGCAAAAGCAATGATTTTGCAATACAAATTTTCCATGGCCATATCTACTAATTTATTTGCAATGCAGCTTTTATTTTGCGTTTCAGTCAAGTTTTAGCTTGCGATACCGTTTTCCCTTTGCGCTTCACGTTTCTGCGCGTCTCACTTTGTGGCGCAGTTTTGACATGGGGGTGGAGTCAGGGGACGGGGGCGTGTCCAACAGGCCTGGGCATGCCTCCCTGGAAGTGACGTCATCGGCCCGAGACGCAGATCACAGCTGATCCAGGCACCATCATTGAGCAGAGGCATGCGGGTAGATCGTTTCCTTTTATTCACTAGCTTTAAAACATGCATGTTTTCATTTTATTAACAAATGTATATGTGTATTAGCAGCGTTTGCTCAAGTTAAAGAAGTTAAGTTTTTTTTTTAATTATATCTGAGTTAAAATAAATTAATAATGTTGAAATCCTTGTGGGAATTTCAGAAATATATATTAGAAAATAAAGGCGTCAAGCTTGAACAAATTTATAAACACCTTTTACAATTAATGTATCATGTAATGAACAACAACCTAATCAACCAACGTAGCATAACCCAAAAAAACAAAATATCAATTAAATATTGCAATGGTTAATAATATTTGACAAAGGTTTGTACATTGTAAAGGTTAAAAATGTTTTTCAAAATATTGTACTTTTCCAAATATTAAAATTATAAATACTGACCATGGTTTGCTGGAGTCCCAAAGCCTTAGAAATGGCTTTATATTATAACCCTTTCCAGACTGATACATATATGTGTCTTATGTTTATGAATTTCTTAAGATCGTGGAATGATGTGTTGCTCTTTAAACATGCTTCACTTTGTCAGACAGGTTCTATTTAAGTGATTTCTTGATTCAACAGGTCTGGCAGTAATCAGGCCTGGGTTTGGCTACTGAAATTTAACTCAGCTTTCAAAAATAATGTGGTTAATCACAGTTCTTTCATGATTTAATAGGAGGGGGCAATTAATTTTTCATGTAGGGCCAGGTAGGTTTGGACAGCTTTTTTCCCTTAATAAATGAAATCATCATTTAAAAACTGCATTTTTTTATTTATTTGCATTATCTTTGTATAATATTTAAAAAATGTTGATGATCTGAATCTTTTAAGTGTGATAAATATGCAAAAAATTTAGAAATCAAGAAGGGGGCCAACACTTTTTCACACCACTGTATGTAGTTTGCGTCTGCAGCACCCTCTCTGATGAGCCCCTCCTGTGGGCAATTTGCAACTGCCAAGCAAGCAGAGAGCGAAAGAGAGAGAGCTCACACAGGGGAAACATAACCACACCCAAAGGGGTGTGAAAACACCTCAATAACGAATATTAAAATAACACAAACATCCTAGGGATGTAACACCCCACCACTAAGAATGCAAACGATGGTTTGTAGTCAACACTTTCACTCTTATCATTTACACTAGGCAAGAGGATACAAGAGACAACGAGAGAACACCACTTTTATACAGTACTCTAGACAGAGCATCCGCCATCACATTTTCACTGCCCTTCTTCTGCCAGATATCCAGGTCATGCTCCTGGACCGTGATAGTCCACCGCAACAAGCGTTGGTTAGAACCTGACATGCGGGAAATGAATACCAAAGGGTTATGGTCAGTGTACACAATGATTGGCTGGGGGCTATTTCCCAAATACACATCAAAATGCTGAAGAGCAAGCACTAACACCAGAGCTTCCTTTTCAATTACACTCTAGTTTTGTTGGGCCTTTGAAAACTTTTCAGAAAAGTAGGAGACAATTTGAAGTTCGGAGCAGACAGGACAGGAGCATGGTGGGAGATCTTTGGCTGGGCACAGCGATTCCATGATGCAGCATATACTCAACTTCTGCCTGCATGATCACACGTTTTTTGGGATTTACTCTGTAAGGATGTTGTTTTATAGGGACAGTATCATTAACATCAGTGTCATGAACACACACAGTAGTTCTACCTGGCACATCACTAAATAGGCTCGAAAAGGTACACAGTGAATTGGTGGAAAATATGGGAGATCTTGCATTATAGCAGAATTCTTGAGACGAGTAGAGGAACTTGGAACATCTTTGTTCATCAAGCCATCTTCCTCTAAGGAGTAATCTGCCACTACACCCACAGTGGCAATAGAGGCAGACTGTGGGGAACATTCAGTCTGACCTGCAGTCACTTCAGAGCGAGCCCTGCCCACATATGCCGTAAGCCTGTTTACATGACAAACGCGGCTTTTACATTTTCTGTCAGCAGTGGCGACAAGAAAGTTTGTGTCATTTAACTTTCTTTCAACCGGGTATGGACCAAAGAATTTTGCATACAAAATAGAACCAGGGGTTGGGAGTAGAACCAAAACAGGATTGCCAGGTCCAAAGTCTCTTTTTACTGACCTCTTGTCAAAATGAGCCTTCATCTTAGTCTGAGCAGTGGACAGACAAGATTTGGCAAGACTTTGGGCTTTGTGTAACCTCTCATGGATAGAAGTGACATAGTCATCGACAGGGACAGGTTTAGAATTTTGATCCAGCAGTTGTTCACTTAACAACTTTAAAGGGCCACGAACTGTATGGCCAAACACAAGTTCAGAGGGGCTAAAGCCAAGGGATTCTTGCACTGACTGACTTATCGTAAACATCAGGAATGGAAGTCCCTCTACCCAGTCTTTCCCAGTTTCCACACAATAGCGATGCAGCAGGGTTTCCAAGGTTTGATGAAATCTTTCGAGTGCCCCTTGAGACTCAGGGTGATATGCAGTAGACATTTGGTGACTTATGCCAAGCGTTTCTACACTCAAAAAAATGGTTTTGTGGCACTGTTCGTTTTACTCAAATATTTCTTGTTAAAACAACACACATATATTTCGTTTTCCACCAAAACACCATTGTATTGTGTTTAATCAACTTGTTTAATTTTTAACTATACTTAATTTTGAATCCTTAAACTAACGTAAAGGGTTTAATTTCACCATTCAAAAAAACCCCGGTAATGACGATTTCCAACGTATTTGATAAGGACGGCGCGAAGAAAGAGGTGCATGTATGAACCCAGCAGGCACCAGACATCTATGTAACGTCAGGCTGACGTTGGACATGATGTCGGACAGACGTTGCATTTTAGTTGAAAATGAAAATCGGGTTGACGTCAAAAATTGTTGACTTAACGTTGGATTTTGGTTGCACAACCTAAAAACAACAAAATCTCAACGTCAGCTGACGTCGGTATTGGACATCAATTTAACATTGACATTAGACGTTGAATTTACGTTGAATTCTAGTCACCTGACGTTGCAACCGAAATTTAACCAAATATCAACGTCTTATGACGTTGTGTGCCTGTTGTGTGACTGCTGGGGAAGCAGAATAATGACAATAGTTTTTGAAACATAAACCATGCTGAATTCCACAAATCGAAAAAAAGAAAAGATGCATTGCAATTAACAGTGCTTGCATTTTAATGCCTTGTATTTCCTGGGCTTGCATTTTTAGGTCCTGAAATTTAACATAGTAGTTTATTTAAGCTGTGAATATTTCAATTCAAAATATTTCACACACATTTTCATAATAAAAATTTCAATAATTCATTTTCACCTTCCAGAATTCACTTACAAAATATTCAATCTGTTTAAAAATACGATGTATAATATTCGACAGGCAAATTTCGGTCATTTTATTTCACTTTTCAAATTCACTGCCACAAATTCAGTGGTTAAAATTCAATGTTGCACATCCGGGAACCACAGGAATAGCAGTAGAGCACCGATGCATGATCCCCAGCTGATGTCAGCCGCTCACCAGCCGGTGGTGCAAGCGGCTGTTGATGAAGGCCATATGTGGATCAAGTTATTCATTTACAAAAACTGATTTGCAGAAATGAAGCAAGCACTAAGTATAAGTTTTGATTGAGTTAATAAATCATGTATTTTTAATTAAGATGCAGAATATTTTTTGATAAATACGAGATGACCCACTTTACCTGGAAGAAAAAAATAAAATAAAGAAAATTCTGGAGTGCATGATTTCAAAATGTTTATTGGTATACATCTTGCAAATAACACATTATATGAACTGTATTCAAATTGAAATATTATAGCTGGACATTAAAGTTAACAAAAGAAAAAAGAAAAAAAAAACATTTAGGTATCTAAATTACGTTTTACAAAAAGTGGCCCACTTTACCTGAATTGACCCAAATAAAATAATGCCACAGAAGAACCTTTTTTGGTTTCCCAAAGAACCTAAAGAATCTAAAAAACCTGGACATTCCACAAAAGAGTCTTTATGGTGGAAAAGGGTTCTTTAGACTTTTTATTATGTTCTTTTAAGAGCTGTTCATCAGAAGGTTCTTTGGGGAACAAAAATGGTTCTTGAAAACATTCTTTGCATTTACACGACAATAGAATTTTTGGGGGCCTGAAAGCACAAACGTTAGAAAACTGTTTTTAAAGTGCAAGTTTTTGAAAACAATACCCCTATCATCTACAGTCATGACCATAAATATCGGCACCCTTGGTAAATATGATCAAAGAAGGCTGTGAAAATTAATCTGCATTGTTAATCCTTTTGATCTTTTATTTAAAAAATTCACAAAAATCTAACCTTTCATTGGATAATAAGAATTTAAAATGGGGGGAAATATTATTATGAAATAAATGTTTTTTCTCAAATAAACGTTGGACACAATTATTGGCACCCCTAGGAATTCTTATGAGTAAAATATCTCTGAAGTATATTCCCATTCATATTCACAATTTTGAGCACTCCAGGGTGATTATGAACATGAAATTATCCAGCCATGGCTTCCCATTTCACAGAAATATAAATAGGAGGGAAAACAAACCCGAAATTCCCTTAATCATCCATTATAACCTACAGGTTATGAGTAAAATGAATAATGTGTAAATCCACATCTCAATTCATGTGTGAGATTCCAACTAACTTAAAGAACAAGTTGTGTTAACATTAAATTTAATGAGAGAAATCAGAATATTGATAAAAATATATAATAACTCTACAATCCATTAAAAATGTTACTGTAACATAAGAAACAACAAATGGGCCAAAATAAATAAATAAGAGGAACATTTAAAATGGTAACCATATGTAAAAATGTTTTTCTGTCTGTGTTCTAATACTTTAAACAATTTTTAATTGTGTCTATATTTTAAAGCTTTATTTTCTGCATCTACATTAGCTATACTAAAAATGTATTATTATTATTATTATTATCATTGAATGGATAAATGTTCATTCAATGGATAAAAGTTTGCACCACACTCAACAGACAAAAACTTAAAAAGCAACACCCAACACAAGTCTGGAGCAGGAGAGAAGTGAACCTCCCTCCACATTGCTTCTTTGCTCTTTTATGTGGTTTTTGTCTCTGCAGCACCCTCTCTGATGAGCCCCTTCTGTGAGCAATTTGCAACTGCCAAACAAGCAGAAAGTGAAAGAGAGAGAGCACATACCACACATAACCACACCCAGAGGGGTGTGAAAACACCTCAATAACGAATATTAAAATAACACAAACATCCTAGGGCTGTAACACCCCACCACTAAGAATGCAAACCATGGTTTGTAGTCAACACTTGCAAAACTTGCACTTTAAAAACAGTTTTCTAACGTCTGTGCATTCAGGCCCCCAAAAATTCTGTTGTTCATGTAAATGCAAAGAAAGTTTTCAAGAACTATTCAAGAACTAACCCCAAAGAACCTTCTGATGAACAGTTCATAAAAGAACATAAAAAAACTCTAAAGAACCCTTTTCCACTATAAAGACTCTTTTGTGGAATGTCCAAGTTCTTTAGATTCTTTAGGTTCTTTGGGAAACCAAAAATGGTTCTTCGGGAAACCAAAAATGGTTCTTCTGTGGCATTGTTTTATTTGGGTGAATTAAGGTAAAGTGGGCCACTTTTTGTAAAACGTAATTTAGATACCTAAATGTTTTTTTTCTCCTTTTGTCAGGGTTCTTCCATAAATTTCCAGGAGACGATCATAGAGTTTTCAAAATCTTTAATAAATAAATTATTATTTATATATATATTTATTCTTACAAAACTTTTCCAGGCCTGGAAATTGCTGTTTTAAAATTCCACAAATATATATATATATATATATATATATATATATATATATATATATATATATATATATATATATTTATATATATATATATATATAGACCAGTGATATGCTGAGCCTGTGGTTGTTCTATATGCAAGCATCAATGTCTTGAATTTGATGCGAGCCGCAACCGGTTGCCAGTGCAAGGAGATAAAGAGAGGTGTAACATGGGCTCTTTTGGGCTCGTTGAAGACTAGTCATGCCGCTACATTCTGAATCATTTGTAGAGGTTTGATTGTGCTTGATGGAAGTCCAGCCAGAAAAGCATTGCAGTAGTCCAGCCTAGAAATGACAAGGGCCTGGACAAGAAGTTGTGCAGCATGCTCCGTTATAAAGGGCCTGATCTTTCTGATGTTGTGTAATTCAAACCTGCAAGATCGAGCAGTCTTTGCAATGTGGTCTTTGAAGGTCAGCTGGTCAAAGATTACACCAAGATTTCTGACCTGAAGTTGATGGGGTAATTGTACAAGAACCTAGCTGGATGGTGAAATCATGCTGTAGAGTCGGAGTGGCAGGGAAGACAAGAAGCTCAGTCTCTGCCAGGTTGAGCTGTAGGTGATGTTCTTTCATCCATGCCGAGATGTCCACCAGGCAGCCTGAGATCCGTGCAGCTACCGTTGGATCATCTGATTGAAATGAGAGATGGAGCTGCATGTCATCAGCATAGCAATGGTAGGAGAAGCCATGTGCCTGTATGATGGGACCCAGTGACGTAGTGTATATGGAGAAGAGGAGGGGTCCAAGAACTGATCCCTGAGGAACACCAGTGACCAGTTGATGTGCTTTGGACACCTCCCCTCCCCAGGCCCCCTGAAAGACCTGCCAATGAGATAGGATTTAAACCAGAGAAGTGGAATCCCTGTGATGCCCAGTGATGAGAGCGCGGACAGGAGGATCTGATGATTGACAGTGTCAAAAGCAGCAGATAGATCCAGCAGAATAAGAACTGATGATTTAGAATCAGCTTTTGCAGTCCGCAAGGCTTCCCTGACTGACAGTAGTGCAGTCTCAGTTGAATGGCCACTCTTGAAACCTGACTGGTTAGCATCCAGTTTGTTGTTCTGTGAAAGAAACAATGATACCTGGTTGAAAACAACTTGTTCAAGGGTTTTCGCTATGAATGAAAGGAGAGAGACAGGTCTGGAACTGTCTATAAGAAAAGTGTTTAATATAGGTGTTTTGAGCAGTGGGGTTACCCGAGCCTGCTTGAACGCAGTGGGGAAGGTGCCTGTGAGGAGGGATGTGTTGATGATGTGTGTGAGTGCTGGTAAGAGTGTAGGAGAGATTTCTTGGAGAAGGTGTGAGGGGATTGGGTCTAGAGGGCATGTAGTAGGATGGCTGGAGAGGATAAGTTTCGATACTTCTGCCTCAGTGAGAGGACAGAAGGAGAAGATGGGTGTTTTAGCAGTGGATGTGGATGTGGCTTTCCTGTAGCTCAAATAGTAGAGCATGGCGCTAGCAACGCCAAGATCATGGGTTCGATTCCCAGGGAAAGCAAGAGCTGATAAAATGTAAAACACTGTAACTTGAATGCAATGTAAGTCGCTTTGGATAAAAGCGTCTGCTAAATGCATAAATGTAAATGTAAAATGTAAATGTGGTTGGTTTGAGAATTGAATGTTTTGAAGAGATTCCGTGTGTCTGGAGCGCTGTTGATCTTGTTGTGGAAATATGAAGATTTGGCAGTATGGACTTCAGCAGAGAAAGATGAAAGCAAAGACTGATACATACTCAGGTCTGACGGATATTTTGATTTGCGTAATTTTTTTCTCTGCTGCCCTGAGTTTGGTCCAATGCCCACCAAGGACATCGAATAACCAGGGGTTAGAAGGGGCAGCCCATGCTGGACTGAAGGAGAGAGGACAAATATTGTCTAGACAAGAAGTTAAGGTAGAGCAAGTGTCCGTTGCTGCATTCACATACAGAGAAGATAAATAGGTAGGTGAGGGAAGAGAGGAGGATACTACAGAGGAAAAATGGGAGGGTGAAAGGGTGCGTAGGTTTCGTCTAAAAGTAACTGGTATAGGGGTTGGTGGCACACAGGTAGCAAAATATAGGTTAAATGGTCAGAGATATGTAGGGGTTTTACCAAAATGTTGTCTGTAATACAATTGCATGTGTAAATTAAGTCAAGTTGGTTGCCTGATTTGTGCGTGCTTGTAGTGGTGAGGCATTTCAGATCAAATGAAGCAAGGAGCGAATGGAATTCTGTAGCATAAGGCTTGTCCAGATGAATGTTGAAGACACCAAAGACTAAAAGTAGACTGCCATCCTCCGGAAATGAGGACAGCAGCCCATCCAGCTCCTCTAGGAAGGTGCCTAGATTTTGCCCAGGATGGTGGTAAATTACCACAACCTGGAGTTTTATATCTTTTATCTTCATCTTTGTCCAGTGTCTGTGCAACTTCTCTCCAGAAGTAATGACAGATACATTTTGGAAAGGTACCACCCCAGTGACATTTTTTTGTAAATTTTTTCTGAGAGTGTACTTGTTTAAACTAGAGTTGTGGATATCTCATAACCCTCTCACAAAAGTGCTTGTCGCAACGCTGCCGTCTATTGATGTTGCAATCTTTGGTAGATTGTTGTTGTTGTTCCGTATCTTCCTTTTTTTTTTTTTTTTGGTTGTGAAGAGCCCGGGCCAGTGTTGCCACCTTGGGAGCATTTCAAAGCCTATGTGCATGTACTCTTCCCTCGGGCCGGATGAAGATGATTTGCAGGCCAGATTGGTCCCACAGGGCACCAGTTGAATAGCTCTGCTCTAAAACATCAAGAGAACAAAACAGACACAAAAAACACACACTTATATACACCCACCCACACACATACACACTAAGAGTAGACTGTTACTAGCTGAGCCAGAAGACTCAAATTGAAATCAGATCATAATTAGATGAATCAAGCACTCCTGTTCATTTTGTTACATTTTCATTGAATTCTAATGTTCAAATTAGATGGATAACAAAAAGTTTTCTCTGTCTTCTGATTTGACTGTAATGATGCAAAAACTGACACTTCAAAAATCTAAGCTTTGTCAAAAACTAGTCTTTGTAACTAGGGAACACACAGCATTGTATTAAATTAATTACTATTATTATACTGTATTAATATATAGGGTTTTACAGACATGTAGTGGCTACACCATGGTATTACAAATTATTTTCTTTCCACCAGGTGGCACTAATCTGTCTCCATTCAGTAGATTTTAAGTACCTTTGCTCTGATTTTAACTTAAATACTGCATTAACTGAAAAATAGTTGTATGGGACATGCAGTTTTCTTAAAGTTAGTCCACAAGTTTTGATGTGCATCTTTCTTGTTGAATTGGCTTACTCACGTAACTGGAATTACAATTCATCAAGATACAACAAATAAGTTGTTGTATCTTGATGAATTGTAATTCCAGTTACGTGCGCAGTAAAAACTAATGTGAACTGAAAAAAATTTACAACATCATATGACCAAATGACAATTATGATAATAAACCAAATGCAGAAATTGCAGCTTTCAAGGTTGAGTCAAAATATTTTTCTCCTTTTCACCTTCACATGATCTAACGTTCAGTGTAAAATGATGAAGTAAATTCATACAAAGCTTGTTATTTTTTCAAAATGTCTGTCTATATTTGCACTGCACTAAAATGAATGTTTTATTTTCAGATGAAGAATGGCATAGAAATTATAACTCACGTCTGCGTAAAAAAAAAAGAGTCCAGAGTCAAAGTTACTGTTTCAAGTGATTTTCATTCAAAATTACTCAAAAAGGACACATGGAAATGTAAAAAACGTACTACAACAAAGCCAAGTGTGGATCTTGCATCAGCTACTGTTTCAGAAAGTGGCGTCATAGGACTTCAGTTTTAATAAATAACAGGAACAAATAATACAAGTCGTAGTTCACGTAGTCATCATTCACCACATCTATTTGTACATTTCTTTTAAGTGGCAATGGGCTCCATATGGGATGGAAAGTGATCAAGGGCTTGTGCTTCAATTAAATCTACTGCAGGACTTCTTGTTTTTGTCTTTCACTTTCAGTTTCTGCCCCATACACATACAGTATATATATGGAGCAGCGGTTCTGACCGAGACACCACGACACTCCACCAAAGACTTATCGAGACTGAGAACTTGTGAGATACTAAAATGTCCAAAGAACTACAGTTTAGCCACCATGGACATGGTAAAAATGGTAAGTGCATTTTCATACAGAGCTTGTTTTTCTACACATCTGTGTCTATTTGCATTGCTGATTTGCCTTATTTGCAGATGAAGACTCTGATGGACCCGATACCAGGCATTTTAACCATGGACATGAAAAAAGTGGTAAGTGTATTGTAATAGTTGGTCTATATTATTTACTAACATTGACTTTGCATAAACTCTACATTTTAGTGTTATTTGTTAATTTAAGTATTTTATTTGTGCATTTATTTCCTTCTTCATTTTCTCAATGTAGTTTGTTATGTGTTTCTGAATATTCCCAAACACAATGATATAGGTCAAAGAAATAGGTCATTGCTGTCATATTCAAAATAATCTGTGTGTCTTTATTAAATGAAAAAAAAAAATGATATATTATGTAAAATATATTATCACTAACACACTATGAAGATGTAGGCAAACCAAATCTCAGAATGAATCACCAAATACAGAAATATTATCTTGCAAGGTTCCCTAAAACCGACTTGTCACATTTACTTTGTTCTAATGTTCAGTGCAAAATGGTGTACATTTCCATAAAGCTTGTTGTTTTTCTAAACATCTGTGTCTGTATGCACTGCATTAAAGCTCATCTGTTTATTTAGCAGATGAATACTGTGAAGTACCCTCTAACATCCATGAAAATTATGAATATGGTAAGTGTATTTGACACTGACTTTGCTTATACTCGACATTTTAGTGTTATATGATAATTTATTTATTTTATTTTGTGTATTTATTTACTTCATTTTCTCAGTTTGTTGTAACACTCTCTGTATAAAATAGGTAATTGATTAATCCTTAAATTAAAAATATATTACTACCACACTATAAAGATGTGAAAAGGCAAACCAAACCTCAGACTGAATCGCACCAAATGAAGAAATATTAGCATGCAAGGTGGAGTAAAACCAGCTTCTCGCGTTTACAATGTTGTAATGTTCTGAAAACAGAGATGTGGAGTCGGACACTTTCTGCTGATGTGGTTTAGATGCAATATTAGTCCAATACACAACCATTTCAGACGTTTTCGTGAAGCAACAGAAACACTTTTTCATTCAGTACTTTATGTAGCCTACTGCTTAATACAGTACCTGTATGTACAATGAGTTTATAGCCTACTATTTAAATACCAATAAAGTGGGTTTATATATTTTTGATAGTTTTATTTTGCAATACTTTGATGGCATATGTGACAGTCACGTGGCGTCTGTGCTATCTCAAGCAAAGTCCCTGCCCTTTAAGACAAGTCATTTCACTCTGCGGCCATCTTAAAACTGCTTACTTTACCCCGCTTTGGTCTCTCATCTCTGGGTGGAAGATCCTTCAGTGCTATGGCTCCAAAACTCTGTAATTCCCTCCCTCTATCACTTCGGGGCAGCTCCACCAGTGCTTGAAGTGGGCCGGTGTACAGACGAAACATGCTACCTATCAGACTGTGCTACCAATAATATATTTGCATTGTTTTAAGGGTAAGTTTAGGGTAAGGGTAGGTGTGGACGGGTAGGTTTAGGGTAGGGGTATGTATGGACATTAAAAAAAGCCTCAAACCACACTGTAAAAAATAAAAAAGTTGACCGAAGATTTTTGAGTTTGCTCAACTTATTTTTGTGGGAGATTCTCCAATTTTTGTTGTATAAACTTAAAATGACAAGTTGAGAAAACTCAAAAATCTGCTGAAGCTTGTTGCCTTAAAATTTTAAGTTGGCTCAACTTTTTTTTTTTTTAAAGTGCACATGAATAAGATGCTGGTAGCACAATCTGATAGGTAGCATTTTTCACTATCAATTTGTGCTACCTATCTTTTTAATGGGAGGTAGCACAATCTGAGCAGGTAGCACAAATCGTCCGAACGCCGGTACCAGAAAGGGTCACCTCTCATCCCGTGAATGAATACAAGCGGAGTCAGTCTCAGGGGTTTTCAATTTGACCACATCAGTAATAGAATAATAATTAATTATTGATTACTAATTTGAATCAGTTAATTATAACGAAAACAGTACCTTAAAAATGAAAGAAAGCAGGTTTTTTAAACTGGTAAACTCCTGGAAAGTCCAAGGATCCAGTTAGTAAGCGAATTCAAACAGTAAGTACAAGACAGCACTAATGCAGGGAAAACATGGCCGATTTCATCAGAGATTGCGGAGAGAATAGTGACTTATGTCCAGATGTCATTAAATTATTCTTTTCACACATGTATTTCACTTAAAAGCAAGAGTTTTGTAATGGATGCTGGCTGAAGGGTTTTTAGATTATGTGGTGGTCAGTGGTTTAGCGATTCTGAATGGATCGGTATTAGAACAGGCAGGCGGTTGAGTGGTCTTTGGCGTCTCCTTGTGGTCCAGTTTGGTATCCCAGCTTGACTTGTGCTTGTTTGTAATATTGAAAACGTTTACTTAATGATTGATTGATTGATTGATTGATTGATTGATTGATTGATTGATTGAGGCACTATACATATATTGTGAATTATGAAAATGAAAAAGTACTTATTAAAATAATGAATAATTAAATAAATAAATAAGATGGGGGAGGGGGTGAGTTACGGCACTTCTTTTTTTCCTATTCAAGCGCTGAGCTGTACGATCTCTTCTATCAAATCTCCTATCTATCTAACAGTATTTTCAGGTCACCTCTGTTTAATGTTTCTGTGTTTATATATGTATATACGTATTTGTTTATGCATGTGCTTATGTCTGTATCTTCTTGATGCCATGTCTACCCCATTTTCTTCTTGTACTGCAACCTTGAGCTTGAGAAAGGTGCTCAATAAATAAAACATTTTTATTATTATTATTATTATTATTATTGAAACACCTCTTGGGCAGCTATTTCATATTCTCCAAAGCTATTCACCAATACAATTAAATTTCATATTTGAAATTACCAATGAAATCTGACAACAACTGTGTCATATATGTTGTTTCTCATGCTTTAATAGCGTTAAGAAAGCATATTTTCCAGGCTAGACCAGCCAATGCACAAATGCAGTCCCAGGCGTGTCTCATAACGCTGACTCTTTCTATTGCAACTAACAGCACTGACGTGATAACTTTACCAATTAGCAATTTATTTAGACTACACCTGCTTCGATCCAGTTGGCAATCGGTCTGCACAATGCCGTGTCAAGTCGAACACACCTAATAACTCATTTCAACTCCATAAAAATGTCTTCTGGACATCTGCATGCTTAAGAGACATAAGAATAACAGATTATGAAGATGCAGAATACCACCATTGCTTTTTTCTTTTAGCCTTGTGGTGTTGTTCAAAATAAATATGCTTTGAAAGATTGTGACTTGTACACCAATCACTACAGTGTAGTCACACTAGTGTTTTTCGACATCAAAAATGAATGCCATATAGGAAATAAATGGGAAATATGAAAAAATATGAAAAAAACAAAACAAATTTGGAGGAGGTTGGGTGCAATCTACAAATCAGCCACGATGCAGAAAAACACACAGCGGAGACATAGGGCCATTCAATTTGAGGGCCAGATTATCGAATTTAAAATTTGCAGGGGGCTGTCCCAACCTTATTCCAGGGGGCCTATAAAATTAGAAATTAAACTGAAATGCATATTGAGCAGTAAAATGAATTAATATTACCAACAGTAACATCTATAAAAGGTTAAGGTTAGTACTGTCAATCAAATAAAAAATACTAATTAATCGCACATTTTTAATTGATTAATCACATATTAATATAATGTATTTATATAGTCATAATTTCACATTGAACCTCCAAATTAATGTAGAAACTTAACATAAAGATGGTATATTTTAAATGTGTGTTTAATGGCATCGTTTGGTAACACTTTATTTTAAGGTGTCCTTTTTACACGTTACATGTACTTACTATTATAATAACAATAAATTATGCATGATTACATGCAAGTAACCCTAAGCCAAACCATAATCCTAACCATATAGTAAGTATATGTAGTTAATTAATATTACTCAGTACATAAATGTATAATTGCACTTTAACAAGGACACCTTAAAATAAAGTGTAACCCATCTTTTTACTAAGTAGCCTATTGTTATAATGCTACTGATGTCTCTATTAAATGCATTTTTCCCACAACAACATTGCAGTATATTTGAAAGACATTACTTTTTTAACATTTATGTCATGGTTATGTTCTGTTTTGGTTTACATTTCCATGTATTTCTGTCTCCTGTTTCAGTTCCTTGTTAGTCTCCATGATTTTTGATTAATTACTGTGTACAGTAAAAATGAATGTGTTTTATTTTCAGATGAAAAATGGCATAGAAATTCTAACCCACGTCTCCATAAAAAAACATCCAGAGTCAAATTTTCAAGTGATATTAATCCAAAATTACTCAAAAAGGACACATGGAAATGGAAAAGACGTCATTCAAAAAAGGCAAGTATGGAGCTTGCATCAGCTACTGCTTCAGGAAGCGGTCTCATAGGCATGATTGACACGATTGACAGACCCGCAGATGCCAGTGCAGAAGGCACCTATTCTCGAGCTGGATTATATGTGGATGGTTTTGAAAACAAACCAGGAAGGAGGATTCCCAAAGCTGGAATCTATGCGGAAGCAGGCGTCGGACGAGCTCGTGCTGAATATAAAGTATTTAGCGTAGAAGCCAAAGGTCCAAACGCCTCAGTTTCTGCTGAAGCCACTGCGGCTAGACTCGGGGTCGGAGCAATGGCTCAGGCTGAAATTGCCAGTGCGTCAGCTAGTGCTGGTCCAATTGATGTGAAATTAGGACTTGGACTCGACACGGGTGGATATATTGGTTTGGGTGGGGTGGAGGCCAAAATACTGGGATGTGGATTCTCAGTTGGTCGAAAAACCAGTGTATCTCTTCTGGGTTCAGAATTCTCATTTTCACTCTAGTCACACAGGTATCAATAACCTTTGAATATTTACATGTAACATTTTACTATAAATTTATCCTAAAAATCTCTGTCATGGAACATGTACCTTGTTATCTGTCAAATTATCAACTATTATGTGTCTAATTTGGCCATATATCTTATTACATTTGTTTCTCTAAGGACTGATATTCTTTAATTCGAGCTGATGTGTCAACCTCCTTATTATTATATGTTTATTGCTGTGCGTATGTGCGTACTATTGGTGTATAATAGTAAGGTCAAGAAATTGTACCATATTACCTTTTCATATAAAGCCTGTAATAACGTAGTGTTTACTTTATGTAACGCTATAATTCTGATGTTCCATAAGCACCACCTTGTGGCAAAGAGTGAATTTGCATATTCAGTTATATTCACATTTTACGCAGAACAGTGTTGTGAATGTAACTGGCATATTAACAAGAAAAAATCTAAATTTGACATAAATAATGATCAGGAAGCTTAAAAAAAAACCAAATAAATAAAGGTTTTCTGAGGTAGGGGGGCCTACCGTAATGCTGTAGGTTATCTTAAGGCACCCATGCCTGTTAGTGTCTGTTATTGGGATGTCTTGTGAAATGCCCAGTTCCTTTTTTTTCTTCCGAGTGCCCTTGAAACTCCCATGAGCTCTGTGTACCGAGCTGTGCCTGGAAATGACTTTCTTATCTGTGACCTGCTTGTTTCAAAATAAGTCTCTGGTTTCAGCAACCCATGTGTGTGTGTTCAGGAGAGCAAACGCACATTTGTGTTGTTTTATTTTCTTTTATACTCATTTATTCTTCATTTAATTATTTTTTCATTTAATCATTTATAATCATTATCCATTTATGTAAGTTATCATTTGATTATGTATATCATTTTATAATCTATCATTGAATCATTTAAATACTAATCATTTGATTATTTGTCATTTATATTATGTTTTTAACTATTTTATTATTATTACCATTTTTCTTCCTTCCTTATTGTTATAATCTTATGATTGGAGATATTTGTTTTCATGGGTAAGAGACGAGAGAATGTCTCTTTTTCAAGGTTTTTAACATCACAGAACGATGTTGTGAAGCAGTCAATTTGTGCTGGTCAGACGAAGACTGAGCATTGAAACATACACAACTAAGATTATTCAATAAACTCAGCTCATTACTTTATGTCCTGTTTCTGCTCTTCTCTGGCTTTTTTCAGTCAACTTCTTGGCTGATAGAAGACTGTTAATACAGTGTTGGGTACCAGACAAAACTTGCTGCTAACAAGTTGTTTGAATACCAGACAAAACAGATATTTTAGGATCTGACATCCAGGGCTGGATCTGATTTAGAGACCTGATCTAACAAAACGCTATCTGTGCTATCACAATACATATATATATATATATATATATTTTTTTTTTTTTTATTTTTTTTTTTTAATCAATTTTAAAGCTTACACACTCTGTTTGGTTCAAGATGCCAAGACTCTGCAACACAACATGCAAGCGATCCACACTCCAATAGTAGTCACTCCATCTGCCAATGCGCAAGTCGACGTTTCCATTCACAGAATTTCTCCGTTTGCTCCAGTGCGCAAGGAAATTCTACTTCATTCCAACAGTAATTCTTAGTCTGAGATGGTTCTTACTTTTTGTGGTGGCTTCCTAACCACCCAGGAACAGGTGGTAAGACGTTCTTTACTCATAACTTGGAAATAAAGTCATTGTCCATGCCAAAAATCTGTTTCTTGCTTTGTTCATTTAATGACAAAGATGCAGCTTACAATAAACATGTGGATTCATGGTTCTATGGCTCTTAGAATATGATTAGTAGTTAATGTTGTCCAGAAGCCTGTTGAGAAAATAAAATCGTACGTAGGTTAAACAAGTTTTATGGCTAGCTGCCTTTCTAGTTTTAGAATGAATTTGTTATAGTTTTTAATGGAATTTAAGATTTATTGCATTTTTTTGTGTTTGTGTTTTAAAGGCAACTGCAATGAAGCATCAAGAAAGACATGAGCAGCCACCCTGAGACTGATCATTCATGGTAAGAGAACAACTATGGTTTTGATAGGTTTGTGTATTCTGTATGGGGTTTGCCTTTTAAAAGTGTGTCATCTCTACTTCTTGTTTTTCAGAGAAGACGTTTCTGTCACTAACTAAGTGAATGGTGAGCAAAGGTGGTGGCCACGTTTTGCATCAGCACCTGGGTTTTGCAGATGGCTATGTATTCTTTGGCTGCTTGTCTTTTTTCCCCATTATGTTTCTGTTGCCTAAAGATTCTTTGTGAGGATAAATCCAGAGGACACAACATAATGCACTGTAAAATGTCCTAAGACAGGAGAAATGGTGAAGATGCACTGTTACACAGCATTAGAAGACTGTATTTTTAAGTGTTATACATGCAGTGTTTTAAATAAAGCATTTGATATTTTGTAATTATTGTGTCTGTTTTAATTGAATGCCAGTAGTACCTATGTAGAGTAAAAATAATGAATTCTATCTAAAAATGATCAAATCCAATGAAATCTATATTAAAATGAAGGAATTACAGTAGTACCGTATTGACCAGAATATAAGACGACCCTGATTATAAGAAGTGAAACAGTAGAAGTGAAATCTTATTGTAGTCTTCAAATCTGGGTACAGTCTTATGTTTTAAAATCACTTACAGAGGAAGTTTGGTCCCATCAGACTAACATGACAGTCACGACTCGTGCCGCTGTAAGCTTCTCTTTTTCTTTTGTTTCACTTGTGATCTTTACAACACACATTACATTACATAATTCATGGCACACTCGTTTTATGCATTTTTGTGGGTGTATTATTGACATGTCAAAGTCTAGACCCTGAATATAAGACAACCGCATTTTTTCAGATGTATTTCCAAGAAAGAAACATTGTCTTATATTCGGGTCAATACGGTATACTGATTAATTGTATTTTTACAGTAATTTACTGTAAAACAGTACAGTTAGCAACTGTAAATCTTACTGTAAAACAGTAGAGTTAGCAACTGTAAATCTTACTGTAAAACTTACAGTGTTGCCAGTAAGTAAAAACCCTTTGAAATGTCTAACAGTGTACAGTACTTGTCGGATATTTTTTGGAAACGATGGCTAAGGGAATACTTACCATTACTACAAGAGAGACAGAAATGGATAAAGTGAAAGTGACAAGACATACAGCCAAATATGGTGACCCATACTCAGAATTTGTGCTCTGCAGTTAACCCATCCAAAGTGCACACACACAGCAGTGAACACACAAACCCAAAACAGTGGGCAGCCATTTATCCTGCGGCACCCAAGGAGCAGTTGGAGGTTCGGTGCCTTGCTCAAGGGTACCTCAGTCATGGTATTGAGAGCACTGTACATTCACTCCCCCCACCTACAATCCCTGCTGGCCCGAGACTCAAACTCACAACCTTTGAATTACGAGTCCGACTCTCTAAGGCCATGAATAAGCTTTACAGTGGGAGACATTGTTGTCATCATGGATCCTGTAGCTACTCGTGGAGTCTGGTTGTTGGGAAGAATAATCAAAACTACCCTGACAAACGTGGATTTGTCTGATCAGTCCAACTTAAGACAAAAACAGGCCAGTCAGATAGGCCCGTATCCAAAATTTGTCTATTGCTGGAAGCAGAGAACTGAAGCTTATTCGGAGTTTCCATATAAAGACTGTTATGGCTCCTTTCATGTGTATATAAAGTGTAATTGTAAATGTGTATTAACACAATTATGGGGCCGGGGTGTAGGAGCCAAATGTAATTTTTAAACACTAGATGGCAGTGTTGAATGGGAGGAGTTGGTGTATGTCATATGACATTTAAACCCTCATGGTTGTGTGTGTGGAGAGGGTAAAAGGTGGCGGGAATACATGGTTCTTACCATATTCTAAGAGCCATAGAACCACGAATCCACATGTTTGTTGTAAGCTGCATCTTTGTCATTAAATGAACAAAGCAAGAAACTGATTTTTGTCATGGACAATGACTTTATTTCAGCTTATGAGTAAAGAACGTCTTACCACCTGTTCCTGGGTGGTTAGGAAGCCACCACATGATGAGTGATGGAAAAACCTGACCTTCAGATATTCCAATGGTGGCATAGATTAAATCCATCATTGGATCGGTCCACTTCAACCCCCCCAATGTTCAGTAATGCTGTTTATCTCACTGAGCCTGAATCCTCTGACTGTATTCAGAGTCCTCAGACAGATCTGGAAACTTTTCCAGTCTAACATTTGTTACAATGAACAAGTTTAAATTCAGTTTAAAAGTGTTTTTAATGTAGAATTAGTATTGTTGTTGAGCTATAAGTACACAAAGGCTTTTTGTATTTGGTTATGTAGGTGTGTTTAATTAGATAGTGCCAACTCTAGTTTGGGTCCAACCTTTGCAAAAATTTCAGGCAACGCCAACAATGATAATCCACAACTACATTTTACATTTATGCATTTAGCAGACGCTTTTATCCAAAGCGACATTGGATTCAAGATGCAGTTTTCACGTTTTATCAGCTCTTGCTTTCGCTGGGATTCGAACTCATGATCTTAGCGTTGCTAGCGACATCCTCTACTATTTGAGCTACAGGAAAACTAAAAAATGCTTGATTGTTTATCTGGGTTAAACATATTGTCATTCAAATCACTCATCTCGAATCTAATAGCATCCAAAATTTTATGGTGTTGCTACAAGAGAAGAGCGATGAGAAGTGCCTGGTTCTCACAGTAAGATTCAGTGGTAGGAAAGCTGTTATATAGGGATATATGAGAGCTGAAGGTGTGAGGGAGTTGTGCTTTATCAATGCTGTCATGAAGTCACACACCACTGTGTGATGTATTACAAAAACTTGAAACAGAAGATGCTACCCTCTCCTCATTCCTTGCGTTGTTGGGCATTTTTTCAACATGACAATGAAGATATGAACACTTGTGGGGGATTCTGTAGAGACAAGTTGAGCAACACTCCCCATTAAAGAACAACGAGATTTAACGAGAACAGATTTGTCATGAATTTGTACACTCCATGCCAAGAAGGGTCAGAGCAGTATACTTAAAATTATGGAGGACATACTAAGTAGTAGAATATATACATTTGTTGAATTAAAAATCGAGATCTGCAGTCCTTCATTTAATGCAAATTGTCTAATTTACTTATTTTACAGTTATTAATGGCATTTATTCATTTTACTGAAGCCAGAATATGTTCTAAAAGGGGAGAGGAAACTCATTTTAAGAAGATCTCCTGATATGAAAAACAGATTTTAAAGTGTGAGATCATTCGTACTTTTAATATTTTCAGTCTTTATTCTTCTCATACTGTGTAGCATACAATCATAGTTTTATATGCAAGGCAGAATTACTTACCATGTTTCTTTTAAGAACTGATAACATGGTGTGCACCCGTCACGCTCTGCTACTGTGTTGGAGACGAAGGAGATTCACATTCAATAGTCTTTATTATTCCAAATAAAGCCAAACAGGGACAAGCAGGAAACACATGTAGCAAGGGGGTTTGACGTACAATACCGGAATCAAGACACATGGACACACAGGGCTTAAATAATCAAACTAAACGAGATGATAACTAAACACAGCTGGAACAGAATGAATGTTGATTAACTAATTAACTAATGAAAACAGAAACTAAACCAAATAAGGGCAAAACAGGAACTCAAAGAGAACATACATATGACAGATCGCCCCCCTGGTGAGTGGACGCTCTGGAGGCTGGTGCAGGACTGGGTCACAGAGGAGCCCTCCAGGGTGGATCAGGCAGACACAGGCGGCCACAGCGGGTCAGGAGACTTGGGGCGGCCATGGAGGTGCAGGAAGCTCAGGAGGCCATGGCTGGACGGCCCCTCGACCCGGCCACTACAGCTGGAACCCTACTACCCCCCCCCAAAAAAAAAATCCTTGGGGAAATACTTACGGGATTCCACTGGGGTTCAGGAGCCCTCCTTGGGCTTAACTAGGGATCAGGAGCCCTACGTGGGCTAAAATCAGGAACAGGAGCCCTCACTGGGCTAGGCACGGAATCTGAGGCCTCCTCTAGGCCAAACATGAGACCCACAGCCCTCCTTGGGCTGAACGGGGTGACAGGGACCTTTTCAGGGGTGCGCTCAGGAACCGCTTCTATCGAGGCAACCGGAGAGGCAGGAGGCTTGGGAATGGCCTCCGTGGTCATGACAAGAGAAGCAGTCCGCTTCTCAGAAACCCCAACAGACAAGACACGACCGACAAGAATGGTTCCTGTGGACAATACTTATGGGGACATGACTTGACCCCGGTCTGGGCTAGAGCCTGCACTGGAGGCAGAGTGAAAAAAGGAGGAGACCAGCACATCAGAATGATGCTTTTTTTTTTTTTTTTTTTTTTTTTTTTGATTGGCTTTATCTGAAGGATATTTAGATGTAACAAATTATAGTGACAGAGTAAAAATTAGTTTAAAAAAAAAAAGTTTTAAAAATCACTTGTGAATACTTTAGAATGAACTTAAGTGGCAAGGTAATAATGATAAGAATAAATTAGCTGTTATTGAAAGTTTTTTTAAAGAAAAGAAATACCGTAAGAAATCAGGTGATAGTTTAGAACAGGGGTTTTAAACAAAAAAAATAAAAAATTACAATGAGTCAGATTAATTGCATAAGGGGGATGTTATGTAAAATGCATTCAAGAATACAATTACACTGGCTCACTGTTTAGCTAGTATATTATGTCAAATGGTTTATTTTGTTTATTTCCAGCAGAAACCTTATATGGGCAATTATGTAACTGTTGCATAGGTATTGTATACCTATTTATATGATGTATAACATTTATATGATGTCTGACCCAGTAATGTTAGGCTGGAGAGTGTTGCAGAGTTATACAGTGTGTGAGGGCAGAAATGGCTGTACAGAGCTGAATTCAGGGTCAAAGGGATCAGGAAAAGGCCACACTTTGTTGTTTTAAAACTTTTATTAAGCATATGTTTAGTAAGAGAATAGAGATATGAGGGGAAAAGAGGGGAGAGTTCTTAACAAGATGTGATGGGCCGGCTGCGGGACGAGGACTACAGTGGAATCCAGAAGAAGAAAGAAGAGATAACAAATGAGGCTACTTTAAGACGTTGAGGGTGTTCCCAGTCTGCGTCATTTGGGGAGTTCACTAGCTTAAACATCCGTGAGGACGAAATTAGATGCCACTTCGGGACCTGAAGAGCGTCTCCGGGACCAGAGCCGTCGCTGATATTCCCTTGAGTAAGGAACTTTTCGATATTTATACTTTATTTAATACTTGTATGCAGTAGTTCTAGAATACTTGTGCTGCTAGATATACAAATTGTAATAAATAAGCTGACTTTACAGACAAAGTCTGCCTCCCGTGGCATTGATTTACAAGCCAGAACAGACCCTTTGGTCCTAATTTGTACTCATAATTTAGGTCCGATTCGACTTATTTACCTAACCTGAGAATAATAAAAAATAAGATGAAGGTGTTTAAATATGCGCTGAAAAACAACATCTATGGACATTTTGATATTTAGAATTTCTATATAAAGAATGGAAATGTTCTGTGGATGTTAGAGGTTCTTCTTGGAACTATTGATGGAAATAAAGATCCCGTGTGTGTGTGTGTGTGTGTGTGTGTGTGTGTGTGTGTGTGTGTGTGTGTGTGTGTGTGTGTGTGTGTGTGTGAATTCAGTGTCATATTTGCATCAACAGGGTCTTAAGGGTTGCTCAAAGTAATCTTGCAATTTTGGAATCTATACCAAACAGGATATGATGTCACGCTCTTGGAATTCCATTTGTTTATTGTTCCAGTTACCACTTCCTTCTCTGCACTTTTTAAGTGACTCTGAGATGATTTCAAAGTGATCAAGGGCAAAAACCATTGCGCTCTAACTTTGAGTTGGTGCCTTATTCTGTGTGTCTCAGGAGTGGCAATACGGGCCGAGTCACAGCTTCACCCGCGTCACTCCACCAAAGCCCCGTGGAGAACTTCTGACACCTAAAATGTCTGGAAATCGAAATATAAGTTACCCTGGACATGACGACAATGGTAACTGTATTTTAATAGTCTGTCTGTATTTACAGTACTAACATTGAGAAAACTCTACATTTTTGTTTATTTATTTTAATGATGCATTTTATTTGTGCGTTTATTTACTTCTAAAATGTTTCATTTACTAACTGTGGTATATTATATGTGTGTCTGAATATTCCCAAACACTCAATCTCTGTATACAATATTTCAAATGTATATATAAAAAAAGATCACTTCCTTTCTTTTAAGATTTTTTTTTTCTCATGTACAGTTGTGTGCATGATCATTTAGTGTTAGATCATGAATGAGGTGACACCAAGAATGCTGGATCAGGAATGAAGAGACAGGAAGTCTGCTGTGGAGATGAGTCTTTTAATAATGTTGCTTACTAGTCGAATGTCAGATGAGAAGTGGCAAAGTGGCCCAGAACACAGAAAAACACAACTACATATATATCTCCCTCTCTGCCTGCCCAAGCATTGGCATACGTCCCAGTTTCCGGTTGCACTGTGTACTTGCTTATCAGTTCTTAACAGAAACACGGGAGGAAGTTCAGTCTTGAATGTAAACTATGATTGTATGTTACACCGTATGAGATGAATAAAGATAAAAGTATTTATGATCTCACAGTAGGAACCAAATCTCACACTAAATCCAGAAGTGGGTAGAGTATATCCAAAAACTGTTCAAGTAAAAGTGATAGTATAATTTGACTAAGAGTAATATTAGATACTATATTATATAATGTTAAATTAATATATTAAATAATTTAAAGGGGTCATGAACTACCTTTTTTATTATTTTATACTGTTCAACTTATAATGTTATCAAGATTTTTACGTCAAAAAACATCAAAATTTTGAAGTAATAGGCTATTTTCTGTCCTGTTTTCAGGCAATTTTGAATTCATGACCCCTTTACTATATATTTTAAAAGTCACATTTCTTATTATAACATTTTATATTTTTATAATATTATTAACATTTTATATTAATATCATAATTGGATATTTTTGCAACAAAACACAGAAGAGACAAGCTTTATTTCTGGCATCTCATCTGAAGCTTCAATATCATTACAATATCATTGTTTTGTATAACAACTTATACAGCTACATTTGAATTATTAGACAATATCAACAAGTAAACCTGCAGAGATTTGCACTCGAACCACATTAATGCACATTTTCACATATATTTTTGTTCTACTCATTGCTATTTCAAGAGTGAGTTTCACCTAAATATGTGGATGTCATAATAACCACAACTTTGCAGCGTGTGGCCGACAAAGAAATGTTGCAAACAAATTCTGAACATATTATAGCAGAATGCTCCTTTTAATTACTAAAAAGCTGTCACTAAGTTCTGTTATAATCAATGAATCTTTCTATACTGCACAGTCAACTTATTATTTATTATGGCCACTTCATCCAACACTTTTTTGGTTCTCTGTGTTCTTACAATTTCCGTTACGATTGGGAAACTTCTTCAGGTGATTCAGTGCATGCGGAGAACTGAACAAATCATTCAAACGTATCACGAAACCAATTCAGACCATTTTGCTAACTTGTTTGAGGAAGTCTTTGAATTGAATCCACTCAAAAGTGTGATTCGTTCGTGAATGGGGCATACCCTCAATGAGAATAAAATTTTTTAGCATGCATTGCATTGAAAATAAGTAATGTAAGAGAAACATCACACAGCTTAACAAAGTAAAAGTAATATTTTCATTAGAAATTGACTTGAGTTAAAGTAAAAGTACCCACATATAAATCTACTACAAATTTTCCAAAAATGTTGTCAAAGTAAATGTAACAGAGTAAATGTAGGCTATTTTGTTACTAATCACCTCTGACAAATACAGGTTAAGTAAATCTAACTTTTCACATTCACAATGTTCTACTGTTTAGTGTAAAATGGTATAAATTCTTATAAATCTTATTAAATGTCTGTGTCTGCTTGCACTGCAACTATTAAAGTTAATTTATTTTATTTGCAGATGAAGAATCTGACATACTTCATACCAAACAGCTGTACAAAAGCAAAAAACACAGTGTAAATCTAAAAATTTCAAGTGACATAAATAAGAAATTATTAAAAAAGGAAACTTGGGAAATCAAATCGAAGACTACCAAGAAGCCAAATGTGAACGTCACATCAGCTCATGTCGATATAGTCGATACCATAAACATAATTGATACTTATGACAGAAAACCACATGCCCATGCAAAAAAGAAGTATGCTCAAGCTGGAACATATGCGCATGGTCTTGAAGACGAACCAGGAAAGAGGATTCCCAAAGCTGGAGTCTATGCCGAAGCAGGACTTGGACGAGCTCGTGCTGAAGCCAGTGTATTTGAGGCAGAAGCCAAAGGCCCAAACGCCTCGGCTGGTGCTGAAATCAGTGTGGTTGGAATCGGAGCAATGGCTCGAGCTGAAATCGCCAGTGCATCAGCTAAAGCCGGTCCAGTTGGTGTCAAAGTGGGACTTGGAGTCGACACGGCTGCATCTATTGGTCTGGGTGGGGTGGAGGCAAAATTCCTGGGAACTGGATTCTCATTTGGTCCTAAAACCAGTGTATCTCTTGTGGGTTCAGAAGTTTCATGTTCAGTCATGTAATCAGACAGGTATTAATTCTCTTCGGATATTCATATGTAACATTTTTCTACCAAATTATGAAAACAAAAATCTAATACATCAACATTTGTGAGATTTAAAAGGATTGAGGTTAATTGATATAAATTTGTATCTCTGGCAATATGACATTGTGTTATGTTGAATGTAAAAGTATTTTGTGTCTGTTTGTTAATGACGGACTTGTGGATAGATCTGTGTTTTTAGGTTTGTGAAGAGTGTCATGTTACATGACGTCGTGTTATTATTTTTCATTTAATCCTAATTGTAATTAATGGGGTTATTATCTGATATTCCCATGAATTCGATGCACATTTCAGACATTTTCACTTTCATTAAAACCTAAGAGTGAAATCATAAAATTTGCATTCCTAATGTTTCTATTATGACATATATACTGTGCAAAAGTCTTAGGCCACTAGTATTTTCAGCAGCTTATTTCTATCTTTTGCTGTAGTGTGTCAGTAGGAAATATCAGTTCACATTTCCAAACATTCATTTTGCCATTAACTGTAATAATCCAGTGAGATTTTTGTTTGCTCCACACAGAGATCTGATCTGATCATCATCAGTCTGTCTGGAATGACATGAAGAAACTGAACAAACTGAGACAGAATAAATCCAGAAGAACTGTGGCAACATCTCCAAGATGCTTCAAGAAACCTCCCTGCAAAGCTACAGCACTGTTAAAAGATTTAGACACTTGGGTAAAAATGCTGTTAAATGAGGATGCAGTCAAAAATAATGCCATTAATAGATTTTCTTTATCAATTAACTTCTCTAAATTAAATAAACATTTGGTGTGACCATCCTTTGCGTTTAAAGCAGCTTTTACCCTCAGTGCACTTGAGCAGGGTTTTTCAGGTAGCTTTGCAGGTAGGTCTCTTGAAGCATCTTGGAGACGTTGCCACAGTTCTTGCTTATGTTGAAATCAGAGATGCTGGTCCTGTGCCCTGCGGAGCTGGTGGGAAACGTCTCCCCTCACTTGTCAATAGTGATTAAACGGTGTAAAAACGACTAAGAGATAAGTGTAATCATTCAGAACTATGGAGTATTGTTTGCAGATCTCATGCATGTTTTGTGTCTATGTCACCTGTCATGTAACAGCTAGCAAATATTGTGTTTAGTTTAGCCTCTTACATATCTCACACTTTATAGACACAAACTGATGCATCGCGTTGGAATTCGTGCTCAGCAGCCTCTGTGAACATTATGGCACAACTACTGACGTGATTGGTAATCGCTTATATTTTGTCATTGATGAACAAAATAAATGAATCGAGATAACATCTCTGGACAGAAACATGGCACCCTTATGTTTTCCGTAAACTCAAGGATGTTGTAGAAAATATCCCTTGACTCAAATTTTAGAATTAAATACAAGCTGAAAATGCATTCCTTCCTTTAAAAGGTTTTCCTCTTTTTTGAACTTTTAATAACCAAGGGTTTTGTCCGAAATCAAAAGTGTTTCAAACCAATACCATTATTGTCTCCTTGTAAACTACAAAAGCAGTTTTCCAAACACAAAGGCAAAACTTTTCTGTTTTTTGTACATCATTGTCTTGTAAACTTAAGTGCCTAAGTGTCTCAGATACGAGAGACATACAAAATGTGCAGAGCAGTGGGTCCCCACCACATGGAGTTGAGAACCACTGTTTTAAAGCTTTTTATTCTGTCTAAATTTATTTCCATTCTAATATATTTCTACATTTATTCTGTTTAAACAGTGTTCATGGTGAGAAGCATTCATCATCCATGCTCCTCTAAACAATACTTGAATTATTTATGGAATTCATTAAATTTCTAAAGTTTAAAAGTATCTAGTACATTTACCCAGCAATATCTAACCACACATTTTATAATTAGCATTTTAATACATATTAACTGCATAAAACATGAGCTGTCCCATGAATAGTACACAATAAAAATATACATAGCATTTTATGGATGACTATGTCATTTTATCTCATTTTGAGAGGGTTATTTATAGCTCACATTTCAGTGCAAGTACATAAAAGTAGAGATAACCCTAATAAAATGTTACTCCAGTAAAAGTAATTAGTACTCCTTTTTGATTTGAAAAGATTTTAATGTACTTAAGTATTAAAAGTACTGATCAATGAATGTAAGCATTCAAGCATTTCATTGACTGTGCTTAAACACCAATCTTTCCAATCTATAAATCCATCATCCGCTGGTGGTTTATTGCTAAGACTTAAGTTTCATTTGGGTCAGGATATCCAATATATAGTTTTTAAAGACTGACTGATGTTTGTTTCACTATTTTCAAATTCAACACTAATTTCAAATGCTCACAATTTACAATTATGTCCTTACGTCATAAACATAACACTGAGGGTGGGACTAACAGAAACTGACGAATTATCATTTTGAGGAGCGTATGGTATGCACCTTTAGAAATATGGAATGCCAAACCTGCCATATTTAGAAATAAAGAAAGAAAGAAAGAAATGTACAAAGAAATGTAAAAAAGCAAAAATAAATAAATAAATATATAAATAAATGTACAAAGAAAAGTAAAAAAGCACAAATAAATAATTATTTATAATTTTATTTCCTTATTTATGTATTTCTTCATTTTTTTCCACATTTATTTATTCATTTATTTATTTATTTATTTATACATTTATTTATTTCCACTTTGCTAGGTTGTCTATGTGGTTGCTAGGGTGTAGCTGCACAATTGCCATGGTGATACTTACAGACTGGTTTTTCAGCCTCAAAAAAGAGGCCACCCCCATATCTATACCCTTTTCTGGTGCTGAGAAATTGCTTATTCATGTGTTTGCTCAGTTGCTAAGGTACTCTATTTTTTACTTTATTAGTAGGCTACTTTATTTCCACTTTTATTTATTTTCACATTTATGTATTTATTTACGTATTTATTTCTTTATTTCTTTATTTCCACATTTATTTATTTATACATTTATTTATTTTCACATTTATTTATTTATACATTTCTTTGTCCGTAGGGTAATGAGGAGGGCGTGTTTTACGTCAGGAAAAGCAATCGAGCCAGAGTAGTCGAGGGGTAAGCTTGAGGCCACATTGACACCTTGTGGTGCCCAAACGAAGTACAAGAAGTGTAGCCTACATGATGCGCCTGTTGATAGTGTGGGATGAATGACTTAGATGGGCGATATGACCAAAATCTTATATCACCGTTATTATTTCAGTTTCACGTGGGGGGGTTGTTTCGACCGGGAAGCCTGCTATCTGTGATCGCGTGCATTTGCTGAAGCTCGCGAAAGCGTGCAATCGCTCTCTTATGCGCGCTGTTTTTTTTAGGTTTCAGTTTCAAAGCATACAAGGCATGTTTCCAATATTCGGAATAGAAGGAGGTTACTGTAGAAGATTGATCGCCTCGCGCCTCTTCCCGTGTGGACAGTCACCGCATCAACTGATTATAATGAGTTCTCTTGATGTAGACACTGGTTTAGATACGGATTAATCACACGTTTTAGGCTGGAAATATCCAGAATTAGGTCAAACAAGAGGTATCCACGGGAACGGACCCAGTGAAACACACACGACATGCATTGAACATACAAGCATCATGCTCATCCAAACAGCTCCTGTCGTGTGCCCTCAGTTTTTTGAGCTAACTACATTTTTTTAATGTAACCAAAAACCAAAAACAACATTGACAGCATCAGAAACAAACCTGTAAACTGATGTCCAGGGGCATTTAATATATATATATATATATATATATATATATATATATATCGATAAACTCCAATCGATAAACTCAGTTAAAATAATAAAGGGCTGTTACTAGTAAAAATCCAATCAGTGTCAACAAAAGCCATCAGAAACATCATTACTGAATGCATTTACACTGCAATAAGCCTACAAATGCATAAAATGTTATGCAATTAATGTTTTAAATTTTAAAGGCAGAAATATGTCAATATGTCAATCTATTAAATGATACGTTTAATATGAAACTAAAACAGACACTAGGTGGCGCCAAGTCACTGTTTTAACGAGTGAGTTCAATCCATTCAACTGATTCCTTCAAATAGGTTTCGCTGATTACGAAAACACCACTACTGCCGCGGTTCAGCTGTGGTGTTATTTAAAGAAATAAAATGTTCGGCGAACATGACTTCTTATGTTGAGAGAACAACATTTATTTCTCGTGGCCATGCGTTTAATGCACGAACCTGCGTGACCATAGCAACCTGAATAAATTAATAAAATGTTTTGAATTTAATAAAGCGCTAAAGTAAAGTATTTATTTTGAACTTTACCATAGTACAGCGCTGACTTTGTAGCACATTGTCATGTCATGCATTCGTTTGTTATTTTTTAGCACCATCTTGTGGCAGTTTGGTGTAACAACAAAGTACTTTGATAATTGTGAGCTATTTTCTTAGTGGTTGATTTAAACCATGTGACTCTTGGGTTAGAGGTTAACCAGGAAATAATTGCAGTGTTCCAGATTCTCTCCACGCGGTTGTCCAAGAAGTTCTTTACTCTGTTTCCTTTGCGTTTTGTGCCTTGGAAAGGCTTTGCCTGTAAGTCTACTACTTGTCTTCTGTGTTTGTAAGAATGTATATGCACGTATAAGTGTGAAATTCATTACTCTTCGGTGATAAAAATACTAAGCAAAGCACAAATGTATACCTTTGTTATGTGTGTTCAGATAACATTGTAAATAATGTAAATTCATTCACATTTATTTGTGAACTATCTGTAACAAGACATTTGTAATCTTTATATGTTTCAGTTTTACAAAAAAGAAAAGAAGAGGAAAGAACCTAACAGTAAAATGTTCAACTTTACTCCTACGTCTGCCCCTTTTCTGAATTCTGACTGTTAGCTATCTGTCAGTGTTGCGTAGATGGAACACGCTCGTATATGGAACACGCTTCTAGGACAGAATAGTAAAAAGGCATCCATAAGGTGGGCACTACAGTTCAAGGAAAGTAAGCTCCACCTCCATTATTCCTCACTCATCATCACGTCCTGCACTCTTAGACAGTATCGGTGATACATGATGGCTGAGAAAGCTACGGAGGTCGAGGAAACTACAGAGCAAAGCCAAGCATTGAAAACAAGATCTATAGTCTCTGCTTTGACTAATAGATTGAGAAGCTCATCAGCTAGTATAGCTGCTGCGAAGGCTCGCGCTAAGTTGGAAGCCGCACGGGCCAAGGCCGAATTCCTTAAGAATCTGAAATCTTGATCGAAAAAGCTCAACTGAAAGTGACAGAGGCTCGCATGGAAACAACTCTAGCAACAATAAAGCAAGAGAGTGAGGTAGCAGCAGCCCTCGCTGAGGCAAAAGTGATGGAAGCAGCAGCAGAAAGTGAGTTCGAAGAAAGGATTTCTGATGTAAGACAGATTTCTGATCGCACCCGTGATTACGTCATGCGTCAGTCTCAACTGGAGTTATCGCCACCTCTTGGGGATGAACCACATCAATTACCTCTACAAACCACCTGTAGTAACGCACTCGTCCCACTATATGCACACTAGACACTTTCTATAAACACTCCCTGCATCAAAGACTCAATAAGATAATATATGTTTTCGGTAATATAGGTTTCGATATAGAGTCTTTAGATGGGGCGATGAAGGCGAAATTGCCAAACCTGATTGAATGTAACAACATGCCGGATGACAGGGCTGAGATACCAACCTCTGATGTAGCACGCTGGCATACTCATCTAAAGCCCATCGCCCATAGCATTCCTCCTTTGGATCCAGAAGCCCAAATTCTTCTTCTTTTGGGTCGTGACATCCTTCAAGTTCACAAAGTGTGAGAGCAACGTAACGGACCTAGTAACGCACCCTATGCGCAAAGGCTGGACCTGGGCTTGGTCGTAGTAGGGGACGTCTGCTTGGGATCTGTACACAGGTCTGCATCACTTAGTACCTACCGCACCCATGTGCTTGATAATGGACGTCCGTCTATACTTCCTCCATGTCCCAACAAACTTAGAGTCAAAGAGAAGTTTGACGTCAGGCCTCTGCTTGAGATATCTCTGGCATGTGACACCTTCATCTTCAATGACATTGCCATAGGGGATACTATCTTCGAGAGGTCAAAGGATGATAACAAAGTTGGAATGTCTATTGATGACAGATGTTTTCTGGAAATCATGGATAGAGAGATGTTTATGGATGAGAGCAGTAGTTGGGTCGCACCATTCCCGTTCAGGACATCCTGCCAGCAACTCCTTAATAATAGAGACCAGGTATTAACCCGCCTAACCTCTCTATTGCGCACACTAGAGAAGAAGCTTGAGATGAAGTTTCATTTTGTTACCTTCATGCCGAACAGCTTTGATCGTGACCATGCTGAAATAGTCTCTCCTCTTCGAGAAGGTATTTACCTATTTTTGGGGTGTACCACCCGCAGAAGCCCGGTTAGATCTGAGTTGTCTTCGACTCCAGTGCGCAAACACAGGGCACCTCCTTAAACAATGTTCTTCTCTCTGGTCCGGACTTAAATAATAGTCTCTTAGGTGTCTTACTGCATTTCAGAAGGGAGCTGATAGCTGTAACTGCAGACATCAAACAGAAGAGGAAGATAGAGATTTCCTTTGTTTCTTCTGGTTTAAGGATAACGACACCAGTAAAGAGATCATCGAATACCGCATGAGGGTGCATGGATTCGGAAATAGTCCATCTCCTGCTGTAGCCATTTATGGACTCCAACGTGCAGCAGCATATGGTGAAAAAGAGTACGGTACAGATGCCAAACACTTTGTAGAGAGAGAGTTCTACATTGATGATGGACTTCTGTCAACGCCCACAGCTGCAGGGGCCATTGACCTGCTGACACGGACTAAGGAGATGCTAGCCACTTCGAATCTGAGACTGCACAAGTTCGCCTCTAATAGTAAGGAAGTAATGAACGCATTCCCGGTTGAAGATCATGCAAAAGGGTTCAAAGATCTCAACTTGGATGTTGATCCTACTCCCATCCAACGTAGTCTCGGACTTAGCTGGGATGTGAAGAGAGACACATTCACCTTTCTGGTAACAGATTTCAGGAAACCTTTTACTCGCAGAGGGATACTTGCTACTGTGAACAGTCTCTTCGACCCTTTTGGGTTCGTTGCCCCTATCATCATTGAAGGAAAATTCCTGTTAAGAGAACTCTCAAGTGAAGCTCTTGACTGGAACTCTCCTCTCCCTGGAGATAAAAAAGAAGCATGGGAGGCATGGAGGAAATCTTTACAAGGGCTCAAAGAGCTAGAGATTCCAAGGCCATATGTCGATAGTACCCTCTCTACAGCCCTGAGAAAGGAACTACATGTTTTCTCAGATGCTTCTGTCAGAGCGATAGCAGCAGTGGCATATCTTCGTGTCATCAGTGAAGAAGGTACATGTCACACTGGGTTTGTCCTAGAGAAGGCAAAGTTAGCTCCACAAGCTGCTCATACGATTCCCAGATTGGAATTGGGAGCTGCAGTTTTAGTTAGCAGAGACAATCATGGATCTCTAGGTGCTGTGGAGTTTTACACGGATAGCAGAGTTGTCCTGGGATATATCTATAACCAGACGTTTCGTTTTTATGTATAAGTTGCCAACAGAGTGCAGCGTATCAGGAAGGTGTCAAGCCCAACACAGTGGCATTATATTTCTACAAAACATAACCCTGCAGACCACGCCACTCGTTCTGTACCAGCAGATCTGTTGAGCACCACCACTTGGCTTACAGGACCTGCTTTCCTGTTACAAGCAAAACAAAGTTCATCATCGGAGGAAGAGGGGTTTGATCTCATTGAGCCAGATTCAGACACAGAGGTTCGTTCTCTAGTCACCACTCTATCCACTGATGGTTCTTACCTCAGATGTCAACACTTTGAGCGGTTCTCTTCTTGGAGGTCTCTAGTCAGAGCCATAGCTTCCCTCATACACATCGTCCAGGCTTACAAGGCGAATGATCATCACAATACCTGTAGATCATGGCACCACTGCTCAAAGCCTCGCTCAGTGAAAGAATTGTTACAAGCATAAGCAGCCATAATAAAGAGTGTGCAGAGAGAAGCCTACAAAGAAGAGCTTAACTGCTTTGTTGAGAGAAACGACATTCCAAGAAACAGTCTGAAAAAGTTGAACCCTTACCTGGACAATGGAGGGCTTCTCAGGATAGGACGTCGGCTTAAGAATGCAACACTGGATCTTAATGAGAGATTTCCTTTGATTATAGGCCGCAGTCATGTCACAAAATTACTTGTGGAGCATTACCATGATCGAGTCAAACATCAGGGTCGTGTGTTAACTGAATCCGCTATCCGCACCGCAGGGCATTGGATTGTGGGTGTCAGGAAACTTATCAACAGCATCCTACATAAGTGTGTCATATGCAACAAGCTTCGTGGGAAGGTAACTGAGCAGAAGATGGCTGATCTACCCATCGATCGCCTGAGCACTGAACCACCATTCACGTACGTTTGTCTTGATGTTTTTGGACCGTGGACAGTTGTTGCAAGGCGCACGCGAGGAGCACAAGCTCAAAGCAAAAGATGGGCTGTTCTTTTCACTTGTATGACCACTCGTGCGATACACATCGAGCTGATTGACTGCATGGATTCGTCCACCTTTATAAACGCCTTGCTTTGCGAGGACCTGCGAAACAAATCCATTCTGACTGTGGGACCAATTTTGTAGGAGCCTGTAAAGAGCTGGAAATTGTGCTAGCTGACTCTTGAGAGCCTAACGTGAAGAGGTACCTTAGTGGAGAAGGTTGTAAATGGGTCTTCAATCCTCCTCATGCATCCCACATGGGAGGTGCCTGGGAGCGGATGATTGGAGTCTCCAGGCGCATACTGGATTCCATGTTTCAACAGATTAGTCCTTCCTGCTTAACACATGAAGTGTTGTCTACTCTGATGGCAGAGGTTACAGGAATTGTTAACTCAAGACCTCTTGCTCCTATTTCTACAAACCCAGACTCACCTTTCTTGTTGACGGCAGCTATGCTTCTAACTCAAAAGGGTCGTACACTCCTCCCGCCTCCTGGTGAATTTAAGGAAACCAATCTCCACAGACAGCAGTGGAGACAAGTACAACATCTCGCCAACACTTTCTGGAACAGATGGAGGTGTGAATACCTCACAACACTCCAAAGTTGAAGCAAATGGCAAAAGGAACAACAAAACTTAAGAGGGTGACGTAGTCCTTCTTAAGGATGCTCAAGCCAAGCGTAATGAATGGCCTATGGCTCTTGTAACCAAGATTTTCTTCAGCAGTGACAAAAAGGTGAGAACAGTTGAGCTAAGAGTTGCAAGAAATGGGACAATCAAGACATTCCTTAGACCTATATCCAAAACAATTCTCCTCATGCCAGCAGCGGACTGAAACTTTGCAAGGACTTCTTGTGTGGACATTCTCTGTATCTCAGCTGATTATATAGTGGTATCTGAACAATACCAGGCGGGGAGTGTCATGTCATGCATTCGTTTGTTATTTTTTAGCACCATCTTGTGGCAGTTTGGTGTAACAACAAAGTACTTTGATAACTGTGAGCTATTTTCTTAGTTGTTGATTTAGACCATGTGACTCTTGGGTTAGAGGTTAACCAGGAAATAATCGCAGTGTTCCAGATTCTTTCCATGCGGTTCTCCAAGAAGTTCTTTACTCTGTTTCTTTTGCGTTTTGTGCCTTGGAAAGGCTTTGCCTGTAAGTCTATTACTTTTCTTCTGTGTTTGTAATTTATTTGTGAACTCTCTGTAACAAGACATTTGTAATCTTTATATGTTTCAGTTTTACAAAAAACAAAAGAATAAGAAACGGAAGAGGAAAGAACCTAACAGTAAAACGTTCAACTTTACTCCTGCGTCTGCCCCTTTTCTGAATTCTGACTGTTAGCTATCTGTCAGTGTTGCGTAGATGGAACACGCTTCTAGGACAGAATACATACGTTTGACTGAATTGTTTGCTTTTGTCTTTATTTCCTCTTGTAATGGCTATTATTGATCATTGAAACTGACATTTAACAAAAAGAGGCAGAGTTGTGCTTATTGTCGCGCTTTATCGTCAATCGCTACTTTCCGGCACACCACGCCTACCAAGTAAAAGCTTTATTTATTTATTTATTCATCAGGTGAGAAATCTTGTACCAGCAAATGACGACTTCTCACTGGTGATTCCTGATGGTTTTAGAGGACAATTACTCCTCGTCGCCCCCTGTCGTTTCAAAGAATAATACAACGGCTAACGTGACAAGTATAAAAGCCTCGTCCATTTGGGAAGGTGCGCACGCAGTCAGCGGAGCCTCAAGAAGCGGAGCCAGGCGAAAGTATGAATCCCTCTTAAATTAGCCTTAATGTGCTGCAGATGTGTGCAGTGTAAATAAGGGGTAAGAGATTTATTCATCATATGGTGTAGGTAGCTTCACTGATTATAACGGGAGTGTCGGCATGAAGCGTGAAACATGAAAAAAAATATATTTATTGAGGATGACGAGGACGATCAACGGCACAAAACATGCCTAACAGCGAGAGAGAGAGAGAGAGAGAGAGAGACTGCCTGAATGACTGAAAAAGAATGACTGAAGATGAGTCGTTTTGAGGGGGAGGGAAGGTTAACATTTTTGATTAAAGATTACGAGGGCACATGAATTTTAAAAAAATAATGAAGTGCACAGATAAATTATTTATAATAAACACTACAGTATTCCGTTAAAAAATAAGAATTTTCAATTTTGATTTCATGCCGACTTTAAGAGCATATAATACTCCCGCTAGACTGAAGTCAGTTATGTAACCGTTTGATCAACTGCTCTTGTCGTCAAACATTTCAAGAACATTCTTCCTCTCCTGAAAGATTCATGCACGTCTCTGGTATAGAAAGTTTGTTTAGGAATCTGACATGCTTAAGAGCTTGGGGATTCAAGGGGGATTTCACAGAATGTGAAAGGGAAACAGTTCGTCCACATGTATACAGACACTTCAGTGTTTGCATTTATTCTCAGACTCAATGTGTGGGTGTTTAGTCTGTCTGAGTCATCAGGGGATTTCCAGTAAATTACATACTAAATCAGACTTAGCCATGATATTAGTATTTGTATTATATTTAACAATGCAATAAAATTATATTAAAATATCACAGCTACCTTTGGATGATACTAGTAAAGTTCTCTAATATAAATAGCTAGGCAGCTAAGTTCATGTCAGTTTTTTAGTGTAAATCTCTTGTCATAAAGCTATGCAGTTTCTGTGTGAATGATTGGTTGAGGACTTGGCTGCAATGCAAGGGCCACAAGCTAAAATCTTACCTGCATGGGGCACCAAACTGGTTAAGACCTAACAAGGAGGCTAAAGACCACGGCCCCTAGCATCAATCGCTAGAGAGCCTCTTGAGATCAGGGGAGAGAGGTTTACACGCACAGCCCTTACTGGCCTACGACAGTTACACATACATGTGGTTTCACTTTCACATTCTGTGCAGGGAATCCCCAAGCTCTTCTAAGCATGACAGCATGTCAGACAAACTGCTGCACACACAACACTCTTAAAAATACAGGCTCCAAAAGGGATTTTTGAAATCTTCTCATTGCACATAAGGTTCTTTATAGTGAAAAAAGGTTATTTTAAGATGATTAAAAAGTTCTTCACATTAAGAAAAAAAATGGATCTTTTAAGCCATATACACTCCAAACTACACATGGATATGACCGTTGTAAAACACTGTATCTTGTTCATTGTGCAGTGGAGTGCACAGGAGTTTGTCACAGGACTCACACATCTGCGTACAAATACAATGTACATGTGCTGGTCATATAATTAGAATATCATCAAAAAGTTGATTTATTTCACTAATTCCATTCAAAAAGTGAAACTTGTATATTATATTCATTCATTACACACAGACTGATATATTTTAAATGTTTATTTCTTTTCATTTTGATGATTATAACTGACAACTAAGGAAAATACCAAATTCAGTATCTCAGAAAATTAGAATATTTACATTTGAGTTTGAATAAATGACCATCCCTACAGTATAAATTCTGGGTATCTCTTGTTCTTTGAAACCACATTAATGGGGAAGACTGCTGACTTGGCAATGATCCAGAAGACGAACATTGTCACCCTCCACAAAGAGAGTAAGTCACAGAAGGTCTGAAAGGTGTGGCTGTTTACAGAGTGCTGTATCAAAGCATATTAAATGCAAAGTTGACTGGAAGGAAGAATTTGGGTAGGAAAAGGTGCACAAGCAACAGGGATGACTGCAAGCTTGAGAATACAGTCAAGCAAAGCTGATTCAAACACTTGTGAGAGCTTCACAAGGAGAGAACTGAAGCTGGAGTCAGTGCATCAAGAGTCACCACACTCAGACGTCTTCAGGAAAAGGGCTACCAAGCCACTTCTGAACCAGAGACAACGTCAGAAGCATCTTACCTGGGCTGTGGAGAAAAAGAACTGGACTGTTGCTCAGTGGTCCAAAGTCCTCTTTTCAGATGAAAGTAAATTTTGCATTTCATTTGGAAATCAAGGTCCCAGAGTCTGGAGGAAGAGTGGAGAGGCACAGAATCCATGTTGCTTGAAGTCCAGTGTGAAGTTTCCACAGTCAGTGATGATTTGGGCTGCCATGTCATCTGCTGGTTTTGGTCCACTGTGTTTTCTGAAGTCCACAGTCAACGCAGCCATCTACCAGGAAATTTTAGAGCACTTAAAGATGCTGATTTCATTTTCCAGCAGGACTTGGCACCTGCCCACACTGCAAAAGGTACCAAAAGCTGGTTTAATGACCATGGTGTTACTGTGCTTGATTGGCCAGCAAACTCGCCTGACCTTAACCTCATAGAAAATCTATGGGGTATTGTGAAGAGGAAGATGCGATATGCCAGACCCAACAATGCAGAAGAGCTGAAGGCCACTATCAGAGCAACCTGGGCTCTCATAACACCTGAGCAGTGCCACAGACTGATCGACTCCATGCCACGCCACATTGCTGCAGTAATTCAGGCAAAAGGAGCCCCGACTAAGTTTTGAGTGCTGTACATGCTCATACTTTTCATTTTCATACTTTTCAGTTGGCCAAGATTTCTAAAAATCCTTTCTTTGTATTGGTCTTAAGTAATATTCAAATTTTCTGAGATACTGAATTTGGGATTTTCCTTAGTTGTCAGTTATAATCATCAAAATTAAAAGAAATAAACATTTGAAATATATCAGTCTGTGTATAATGTATGAATATAATATACAAGTTTCACTTTTTGAATGGAATTAGTGAAATAAATCAACTTTTTGACGATATTCTAATTATATGACCAGCACCTGTATATAGCTCTTTCAGTGAGTGGGTCGACGGAAGGAAAAAATAAAGCAAACAATATTTTAAACATTTTTCATCAATAATCAAAGCTAGTGAGTCGATTTAATTGAAAATCCACATATTATATATTTTAGAATATTACATAATTCATCAGTGCCCTGTAGCTATAATAGCCTACACCAACCAGTCATGATCTGGCACAAGTTCAAATTTCATTGGACAATATGTGAAGTGGTGCAGTTATTTTCTGTTCTTATTCCTAAATCGGTTGAAAATTACAGACGAGTTTATTTGTGGAGCGATCTGGACCTGCGGTTTGTCTCATTTTATAAATCCAATTACATCGCTGAGAAAACAGATGCTAAATGACTAAGCACTGCACAAAACCGTCCAATGCCAAAAGTCACAATAATGGTAATCAGTAGGCTATTCAATTCACTTATATTTATGTATGATATACACCGTTTACTATTTGATGAAACTATCATAGTTGTTTAAGCCCAAGTGCCCAAGTGAAATATTGATGTGAAAGGACTTTATATACCATTTTTGATAATTATGCAGCATTATGAAAGTGTCTTATGCTCATCAAGCCTGCATTTATTTGATCAAAAATACAAAAAAAAAAAAACTGTAGCCTAATATTGTGAATTATTATTACAATTTAAAATAATGGTTTTCTATTTTAATATACATTTATACTATTTTAATTAAATATAATTTATTTCTGTGATTCAAAGCTGAATTTTCAGCATCATTACACCAGTCTTCAGTGCATGGTCCTTCAGAAATCATTCTAATATGCTGATTTATTATCAATGTTGGAAACCAACCCATTCTCACACCCAACTCGTCACATATTGAAGCTTGGTCAGGACCACTTGACGTCGCTTTTTGACGCTCAAGGTACCCCTTAGCGTCATTTTTCGACTTACAGGGTCCTCCGTTGCTTTAAATAGGAAACCCTTGGCGTCAATATGCCTACGCCATACTGGGAATTTTATCGTCATACTTAAATTATATATTGGGTAATAACATTGGCATTATTGCATATATGTTGGGGTGTGATTTTTCAATGTAAACAGCCACAACAGTTTTATTTATATTACATTATTTACACATTTATGAGCACATAACCCAACCCCTGCCCCTAAACCTACCATTTGTCAATAAAACACAAGATATAACAGGCAGATAGAACTACCATCGTAATTTATTCAAAAAATATTAATATTTTTAAAAGTCTTCCGAGGCGAAACATTTGATTTGTGAGAGGAATAGACGCGATCGCCGTCTCCGTCCGCCGTTAATCCTGTGTGCTGCAGTCTGTGCGCGCCGCGAATTCAAAAAATGCCGCCAGAAGAAGCCTTACGTCAGCCTTGGTTGTGAAATGCTATTGGCTCTTATGTGTCTCGTGACCGATTGCGCTATGCTGTTCTGACAGGCTATTGGCTCTTGTGTGTCTCGTGACCGATTGAGTCACGCTACGTGACGGTAGTATCTTTTTGAATGAGATGTGAGCGCGTTAACGGAGCGGGATCATTTTCAGCGATTAAAACCTTGTGTTTTGCTCTCTTCTTCTCATAAAGACTTCGTATGGCTTCAGAAGACTTGGAATGCAACACGACTTGTTTGTAATGCATTTATACTGCTTGTTTATGGTCAGTTTTTGCAATAAATACCTGTTACGTGTTTTATATTGTTCAAAAGTGGGTAGGTTTAGGGTAGGGTCTGGGTTAGGTGCTCCAATATAAGTATAAATGTATATAAAATTATTTCTATTTTTTACAAATGCATGCAAACCACAAACAACTGAAAACAACGGAGGAGAACGTGTTGTCATTTTCCATAAGCGTCTTGATCTGACGCATAAAGCAAGCAATTGAAAGCATTGGAGTTCCTATTTTGTCATATACTGACGCCTAGGGGCACTTTTGGCGTCATCATAGTGACGCGAAAGGCGTTTGACCATGCTTCAGTTTTTGACGCCTTGGGAGTGAAACAGTTGTGCTGCTTAATTTTTATTTATTTATTTTTTAATTATTTATTGGAACCTGTGATACTTTTTTAGGGTTCATTGATAAATAAAAAGTAAAAAATAACAGCATTTATTAAAAAAAGAGATGTTTTCTAACAATATCAATCTTTACTATCACTGTTTCTATCAATTTAACAAATCGTTGCTAAATAAAAATAAATAAATAATAATAATAAAAATAAAATCTATCTATATATATATATATATATATATATATATATATATATATTGACCTCAGGCTTTTGAACGTTAGTGTTGTAATGTTACAAAAGTTACATTTTAAATAAATGCAGTTCTTATTTAACTTTTTATTCATCAAAGAATCCTGAAAAAAAGTATCACAGGTTTTCAACATTGCTAATAAATCAGCATTGCATAAACTGCATTAAGTAAATAAAGTAAATTAATAAAGTGTTAAAATTTTGATCAAATAAAGGCTTGATAACTATAAGTGACTTCTTGCAAAAATATAAATTAGTAATGTATCCAATCTATAATTTTAAAAATTTTCCCTCGTATTGCCCCTCTTTTACATTTGAGCCCCTACTCTCTGCACTTCCCTGTTTAAGACCAAATATTTGTATTTGATTATGTTGGTGTGTTTACTTCCATTCCGCCAGCTCCAGTTTGGATCCAACTTTTGGAAAGTATTCAGTAATTTGGGCGGAGTTTGGGTGGTTTTTGGGTTTAAAATGTTTCTGAGACCTGGCAATTTTGAAACTGATTGAAAGAACGCGCACTTGACCGAGACGCAGCTCCCCGACGCCGCACCAGGGACCTTTTGAGACTTTTTAAAAACTTTTAAAATGTCCGCAAACCAACAATTAAGCCACCGCGGAGATGACGAAAATGGTAAGTGCTTTGTAGCTGTTCTATATTTACTAACGATGAAAAACTCTATTATTAATTATAAACAGCTATTTATTCTGTTTATGTAGGCTACACTGTTTGAAAAATAAAATAAAGGAAAATGTACCAGTAAATTTCTTCCAGGACATTTACGACAACGAAGTGCCATTACTAGTACCATTTGCACTGTTTTTACTTTTTTGTTGTTGTTGCTGTTTTTTTTTTTTTTTTTTTTTTTTTTAATGTTTCATTTTCTTACTGATGTGTTTCGTGTAGGGGGCCGCTGTCTGACACATCTGACGCTTTTTGATTATCAGTTTGTTTCAGTTTAAATCCACTGTTCTCTTTATTCTCCTGAAAGAACGAAAGTAAAAAAAAAGTGTGATGTGAGGGACACAACGGTACAAAACCGGAAACGGTGGTGCGTTGAACACCCTGTTCTGATGACGCAAGAGTTGCAACTATAGCAGCTGAGAAGATCATTCTTTGTGTTCTTTTTGAAGAATTTTTGGAGCCTGATGAAATCGGTATAAATACGTGTTTAATACTGCAAAATACGCTCGATGTTACAGTCACTGCCCTTGCCGTCCAGAATAAAAGAGAACATCCCAATCGAGTGAAGGATTTGTGGAAACTGTGGTTCCTAATTATTGCGATCCAACATTTGCCTTGCATTTCAGGATGAAAAGACAAACATTTCAGATGATCCACTTCTTACCTCCGAGACTGTGTTATGATCTATATGACCTTATTTTTATTGTGAGTAGCCTATTAGGCTTATCATTATTACTGATCACTGTTGTTGTGCTATGATATTGTAATATTTACCATTATATAATCAGAGTATAGAAACGTTTATGAAAGTGTCACTCCACAAAACAATAGCAAAATATATAAATATGTATATTATTTTTATGTTACATTAATCCGTGTCTAGCACACCTTCCTAAGGAAAGGATATGGACCAGAAGACATTGCAATTACTACATGATATTTAGACAGACTTAAAGAAGTTCCAAATCTTTACTTGTGCTCTTATTATTTCAGTTATTTTACCTTTAATGTAAATAAACATGTGCAAACAATATACTTACTCTTTTGAATTTATTTTGATGTTAATTACATTTACTTACAAATTCATCATCATCATGTTGATATGCTATGTTACTATAAAACTCTTACGATGAACATGTCTTCTAATATCTTCAATTGTTGCGTATAGCGAGCTGCAGCTGATATATCCATGTTGCTGCTGATTGGCTGACATTCTTGACACACCCACCAAACAAGAGAAAACGTATCTCAAACCCCGTTGCATACCGTTTCCAAGAAACATGTCGTTCAACCCGGAAACCACAGCAAAACATGGGAAGTCGTGGTTAGAGAGTCGGACTCGTAATCCAAAGGTTGCGAGTTCGAGTCTCGGGCCGGCAGGGATTGTAGGTGGGGGGAGTGACTGTCCAGCGCTCTCTCCACCTCAATACCACGACTAAGGTGCTCTTGAGCAAGGCACCGAACCCCCAACTGCATAAAAATGGCTGCCCACTGCTCCGGGTGTGTGTTCACTGCTGTGTGTGTGCACGTTGGATGGGTTAAATGCAGAGCACAAATTCCGAGTATGGGTCACCATACTTGGCTGTATGTCACTTCACTTTCACTTTCACTTTTTTCAAAACGTTGGGCACGGGTCTGAGCTGTGCCCCTGATCTAATCAAACAATGTCAAGTTCAAGTTAAAAGTCTTTATTGTGATATGCACATTTCCTGTACAATGGAATACACATATAGGCCTACAATATACAAAACAAACTAAAAATATTGTCAATGAAATAGGTTTTTTTTTTTTTTACTTTTTCATTTAAAATAACAATAGCCTATTTTGTAATTTAAAAATGAACAAATTTTGAAATTTGACAATGAACGCACCAAAACACAACTATAACAACTTGTTATTTTGTCTGATATATCTGCACTGCATTAAAGATAATTTGTTTTATTTGCAGATGGAGAATCTCATATACTTTATACAAAACAGCTGCGTGAAGGAAAACCCAACATAGATTTCACTTTGTCAAGTGAAATTAAGAATTTTAAAAAGGAAACATGGATCACAAAGAATTCTAACAAAAAGCCAAGTGTGCAACCTGCATCAGCTAATGTTTCATTAAGCAATGTCATAAATATGATTGACACATTTGACAGACCAGCAGATGCCAAAGCAGAAAGCACCTATGCTCGAAGTGGAACATATGCAGTAAGTCCTGAAGACAAACCAGGAAAGAGAATTCCCAAAGCTGGAGCCTTCGCAGAAGCAGGAGTTGGACAAGCTCGTGTTGAATTCAGTGTATTTGAGGCAGAAGCCAAAGGCCCAAATGCCTTTGCTAGAGCTGATGCCAATGTGGTTGGAGTTGAAGCAATTGCTCGTGCTGAAATCGCCAGTGCATCAGCTCAAGCCGGTCCACTTGGTGTGAAAGTGGGGCTTGGAGTTGACACGGGTGTATCTGCTGGTGTGGATGGGCTGGAGGTCAAATTCCTGGGAACCGGATTCACACTTGGACCAAGAACCAGTATATCTCTTCTGGGTTCAGAAGTGTCATGTTCAGTCATGTAATCAGATAGGTATTAATTATCTTTGAATATTCATATGCAACATTTTACTACCAAAATGTGAAGACAGAAAAAAAAACTAAAAAAAAATTATAATAATGTAACTTTAACCAGTTTCAAAGCAGAATTAATATTTCTGTTGAGGTATAAATACTTTAACAACATGAAAACAATGTTTTATTTTAGATTTTGTAATTCTACAGTAGTTGAGATGGTTGTTTAATTTAAGTATAAATATTTGTATTTGGTTATGTGCTTAATTAGATTATGCCAGCACCAGTTTGGATCCAACAATTGCAAAGATGACGACACCAAAAATTGTGAAGACTTCAGATGATGACGGATCAACATACAAAACTCTCAGCTATTATTCTTTTATTGTAATCATCACATGCACAAGCTGTAATTGTTTTCTAACACATTTGTTGTGTCTGCTTAGCTGAATACATTGTTAACTAACCATATATTGTGTTTGTGTATTATTATTTTTTTATTGCTTTTCTCTTAAATACTGTCATTCGTAGTGTAACTGTTATAATCTTTTCTTAGAACTTTCTGGAGACTTTTAATATCTGCATCAGTACATTTCCATTTAAACAATAATCCCAAAGAAAAAAATGTAATAAAATTGGCAGTTCTTTTGGAAAACATGAAAGCACCTGTGTTTGTCTCTATGAATTTCCAAAAGATACATGCACACATTGGTTCAGGCAAATACAATCTGAAGAAGGTCATTCAGGTCATTCAAAGGTCATTGTTGTTCTAATTAGGATATGTGACTACAGTACATCAATGCAGGTGTATTTATTTTTGTTTCATCAATTCATTATTTCATCCTTATGACAAAAGATAAAGAGGTAAAAAGTTATACAGCTCTTGACAACTTACAGAGATTCTGCTGAATAGTCACCAAGTGTACTTCATCAATGGTATTATTTTTAATGCATTATTTTCATCGAATGACAGGTTATATCAAAGCAGAACGGTTCACAGACAGTACAACAATAATTCTGTCGCCCTCTAGTGGGGCAGATACTGTACACAGCATCATGAACCATGAACAAAACTTTTCAAAACCAAACAAAAATGAGCTTTTACATTTCCAAGTTAAGAACCAAAACGCAAAACTGCTTATTATTGCACTACGACCTAGAATCTTCTCCATATAAATGTATGGTCAGGAGCTGCTACTGATTACAAACTACAATTTGTTATTCAGCAAATGAAGGGACATTATGCAAACAACAGCTTAGCAATGTCACATGTCTGTTCCGTTTTGTCCTTATTCGGTAGTTCCTGTTATTAGTTAATCATCCTTTAGTCTTATCACCTGTTTTGTATTAATCATCTTGTTTGCTCCTTTTGTTCCCTGTCTTTATAAGTCCTCAGTTCTCCCCTAGTCTTTGTCTTGGATTGATGTTAGTTTCAATGGTATGTGTGTTGATGCTCATTAAATAGCCCTTTACGTTTACACTGTCTCTGCCTCCTACTATAACCACCACCGTGTGACAGAATCCAAGACCCACAAAACACACTACAGAATGTTTTTAATGGTTAAAAGTTGATGGTTTGTAATGGTATTTGTGATTTATTTTTTCAGCAGGGGTGCCTCACTGTTTTTATTTAATGCATTTTAAGTCATTTTAAAGGCTGTTGTTGGCTTAGGTTTGTTTTTATAACCACAAAAATATTTGAAGTAACAAAACCATGGTAAATGGTTAACAAGAACCATGATTTTTATTATTATTATTACTCGTGTTAAAACCATGGCTAACTTTTGTAAGTGAACATGGAAACGCTGAGAGAATATTAGCCCTCTACTGCATGCATTATGATAGACCTATAAAAAAAAATATTTGACTGTTTTTCTTTTCTTGGAATGGCTTAACTTGAAGTGCTGTAAAAAAAAAAAAAGGGGGGGAAATATATTATTTTAAGGTACTTTATGATTTGTTGCCATACGGCAACAACATACAACAGTGGATCTAACTTAGAATAAGTGTAAGTTTACTTATAGTTAGTATTTTTCCTCAGAAATGTTTGTGGTGATTCAACTGGTGTTCTAATAAGCTTTAACACGGTACTTATAACCTTATACATACCAAAACACTGCAGTTCATGAAAATTCAACATTACGCAATCTTATGAGAGGAAGACTATGAACTTGAGACTGAGCATAAAACATTGCCAAACTGTAAAGCTTGTATTACTCATAGTGATTTACTATAGGTGGGATTTTGCCAATACCTTCCTTCATATATGCAGTACAGTACACAATTGTGTTCATAAAAAAGCTACTGTAAGTACCCAAATGGCTGTTCAGGGTTGTAGTATATTCCTAGTGTCTAGACTGACTTACTACAGGCGAGATTTTGCCGATATCTCCCTTACTGTACATGCAGTACATAATTATTCTTAGAAAACAATTATTGTAATTCACCAAAAGCGTTTTTTCCTGTTCCAAAGGCTGTAGTACGTTTGTAGTTACAAGACTGACTTACTACAGGTGGGATTTTGCCAATACATCTCTTACTGTACATACAGTGCATAATTAATCTTAGAAAAAAGTACTAAAATTCACCAAAAGGGTTTTCCTAGTTTCCTTACATTCCTAGTGGCCAAACTGACTTACTACAGTTGAGATTTTGCCTATATCTCCCTTACTGTACAGTACACAAACATTTTCATAAAAAATACTGTAATTCACCAGAAGTGCTTTTATTAATGTTCCAAAGATCATAGTACATTCCTAGTTACAATACTAATTTACTATTGGTGAACTTTTTGCCAATAACTCCTCTACTGTATGTACAGTGCACAAATATTAAGGGGTAGTCGTGGCCTATTGGTTAGGGAGTCGGGCTTGTAGCCTGAAGGCTGCTGGTTCGATTCCTGCACCTGCAGGAATTGAAGGTGGGGGTTGTGAATGAACAGCACTCTCTCCACCTTCAATACCATGACTAAGGTGCCCTTGAGCAAGGCACCGAACCCCTATTTGCTCCCCGGGTGCTGGAGTAAGGCTGCCCACTGCTCAGGTTGTGTGTTCACTACTCACTGCTGTGTGTGTGCACTTGGATGGGTTAAATGCAGAGCACCATTTCGAGTATGGGTCACCATACTTGACAATACGTCACGACTTAACTTAAACTTAGATGTTAAATAATTTACCATTTTTTTCATGCTCCAAAGGTTGTAGTACATTCCTAGATACAAGACTTACTACACATGAAATGTTTCCAATATCTTTCTTACTGTATATTCAATACATAATTATTCTTAGAAAAAAAATACTAAGACTGATTTGCTACAGAAGAAATGTTGCCAATTTTGTCCTTACTGTACATACAGTACATAATTAATCTTAGGAAAAAAATACTGTAATTGACCAAAAGGGTTTTTTCATATTCCAAAGGTTGTAGCACAACCTAGTTGGCCAGATTGACTTACTACAGGTGAAATTTTGCCAATATCTCTATTACTGTATGTACAGTACACAACTATTTTCTTTAAAAAAAAATTACTATAATTCACCAAAAGGGTTTTTTCATGTTCCAAAGGCTGTAGTATGCTTGTAGTTACAAGACTGATTTACTAAAGGTGAAATGTTGCCAATATCTCCCTTACTGTACATACAGTACATAATTCTTCTTAGAAAACAATTACTGTAATTCACCAAAAGCGTTTTTTCCTGTTCCAAAGGCTGTAGTACGTTTGTAGTTACAAGACTGACTTACTACAGGTGGGATTTTGCCAATACATCTCTTACTGTACATACAGTGCATAATTAATCTTAGAAAAAAGTACTAAAATTCACCAAAAGGGTTTTCCTAGTTTCCTTACATTCCTAGTGGCCAAACTGACTTACTACAGTTGAGATTTTGCCTATATCTCCCTTACTGTACAGTACACAAACATTTTCATGAAAAATACTGTAATTCACCAGAAGTGATTTTATTAATGTTCCAAAGATCATAGTACATTCCTAGTTACAATACTAATTTACTATTGGTGAACTTTTTGCCAATAACTCCTCTACTGTATGTACAGTGCACAAATATTAAGGGGTAGTCGTGGCCTATTGGTTAGGGAGTCGGGCTTGTAGCCTGAAGGCTGCTGGTTCAATTCCCGCACCTGCAGGAATTGAAGGTGGGGGTTGTGAATGAACAGCACTCTCTCCACCTTCGATACCATGACTAAGGTGCCCTTGAGCAAGGCACCGAACCCCTATTTGCTCCCCGGGTGCTGGAGTAAGGCTGCCCACTGCTCAGGGTGTGTGTTCACTGTGTGTGTTCACTACTCACTGCTGTGTGTGTGCACTTGGATGGGTTAAATGCAGAGCACCATTTCAAGTATGGGTCACCATACTTGACAATACGTCACGACTTAACTTAAACTTAGATGTTAAATAATTTACCATTTTTTTCATACTCCAAAGGTTGTAGTACATTCCTAGATACAAGACTTACTACACATGAAATGTTTCCAATATCTTTCTTACTATATATTCAATACATAATTATTCTTAGAAAAAAAATACTAAGACTGATTTGCTACAGAAGAAATGTTGCCAATTTTGTCCTTACTGTACATACAGTACATAATTAATCTTAGAAAACAATTACTGTAATTGACCAAAAGGGTTTTTTCATGTTCCAAAAGCTGTAGTACGTTTGCACACTAAACAAAATTATAAACTCAACACTTTTGTTTTTGCCCCCATTTTTCATGAGCTGAACTCAAAGATCTAAGACTTTTTCTATGTACACAAAAGGCCTACTGCTCTCAAATATTGTTCACAAATCTGTCTAAATACGTGTTAGTGAGTACTTTTCCTTTTGCCAAGATACTCCATCCACCTCACAGGTGTGGCATATCAAGATGCTGATTAGACAGCATGATTATTGCACAGGTGTGCCTCAGGCTGGCCACAATAAAAGGCCGCTCTAAAATGTGCAGTGGGGGGGGGGGGGTCCGAAAACCAGTCTGTATCTGGTGTGACCACCATTTGCCTCACGCATTGCAACACACCTCCTTCACATAGAGTTGATCAGGTTGTTGATTGTGGTCTGTATGTACAATAAGGAACATATTGGCAAAATTTAATGTGTACTGTATTAAGTCAGTCTTGTAATTACAAACGTACTACTACCTTTGGAACATGAAAAACCCTTTTGGTGAATTATAGTATTTTTTTTTTTAAAGAAAATAGTTGCATACTGTACATACAGTAATAGAGATATTGGCAAGACTTACTACTTTCACCTGTAGTAAGTCAGTTTGGCCACTAGAAATGTACTACAACCTTTGGAACATGAAAAAACCCTTTTGGTGAATTACAGTAGTTGTTTTCTAAGAATAATTATGTACTGTACGTACAGTAAGGAATAATTTGGCAACATTTCACCTGTAGTAAATTATTATTGTAACTACAAACGTACTACAGCCTTTGGAACATAAGAAAACCCTTTTGGTGAATTACAGTAATTGTTTTCTAAAAGTAATTATGTACTGTATGTACAGTAAGGCTGATATTGGCAAACTTTCACCTGTAGTAAGCCAGTCTGGCCACTAAGAATGTACTACAACCTTTGTAACATTAAAAAAAACCTTTTGGTGAATTACATTAATTGTTTTCCAAGATTAATGAAGTACTGTATGGACAGTGAGGAACATTGGCAAAATTTCACGTGTAGTAAGTCAGTCAAAAACCCTTTTGGTGAATTATAATATATATATATATATATATATATATATATATATATTTTTTTTTTTTTTTTTTTTTTTTTTTTTTTTTTTAAAGAAAATAGTTGTGTACTGTACATACACTAATAGAGATATTGGCAAAATTTCACCTGTAGTAAGTCAGTCTGGCCACTAGGAATGTACATTTGTAGTTACAAGACTGATTTACTATACGTGAAATTTTGGATAGAACTTCCGGCTTCGCTACTATTTGGACGCTCCTGCTTATTGCTCTGCGTTTCGCTCCTTATTTATGTACTTTTCTCAGATTTCTCTAAGATTTTAACTTAAGCATTTCAGCACAGTGCTCAGACAACACAGTTTTTAGAAAAAGAAGACTCTTTGCCTCTCACTGCCAGCAGTTTACATTCCAGAGACGGGAAAACACAGCTGTCTACATTCAAACAGACGGGAAAGAAAATGCCCCTTGTGGAATCTACTTGCTGCATGAACTGCCACAGACTTCTACAAAGGATTGTGGTTCTTGAAACAAAGTTACTTGCTGGACCTCCAAAACAGGTGGAACACACAGCAGATCATATCTGCTGATTGGCTTCATCACTCTGTCTCCTCTCCACCAATAAGCTGGTGTGTGGTGGGCGTTCTGGCGCACTATGGCTGCTGTCGCATCATCCAGGTGGATGCTGCACACTGGAACAACTATAGACCAATATCAAATCTTCCTTTCATAGGTAAGATTATTGAAAAGGTAGTTTTTAATCAGTTGAAGTCAAGTCACCTTTATTTATATAGCGCTTTTACCAATACAGATGTGTCAAAGCACTTAACAGTATCAAATTGGAGGACAGAGTGTCAGTAATATATAATAAGATTAAACATTCAATTTTCAATTAAAGGCATTTCATTATTGAATTCAGAGATGTCATTGTCTAGCTCAGTTTAGTTTAAATAGTATATGAGCAATCAAATCGGCGATAATCGCTAGAAATTAGGTGTCCCCAACTGAGCAAGCCAGAGGCGACAGCGGCAAGGAACCAAACTCCCTCTGTGACAGAATGGAGAAAAAAACCTTGGGAGAAACCAGGCTCAGTCGGGGGGCCAGTTCTCCTCTGACCAGACGACACCCACAGTTCAAAAGTTTCAGGTTCTAACAATAGTAGTATTATGTAGTTAGGTATTTTATTATATTTTTAGTTATATTTTTTAGTTTTAGTGTGTTTTAATCGAGGTCTCTGGGGTCGTCTGGGTGTCCTGGTCTCCGCTGACGATCAGGGCTGCAGACATCATCTCTTGGTGCTGATCCACCATCTGATCATAGGAAAGAAACAGACAAATATTAGCGTAGATGCCATTCTACTTACGATGTAACGAGTACACCGTGTGTTGTGGGAAGTGTTCCCGGTTCCGGTTGATCTAATTAATGCAGCCTAACAATCCTTTAACGGATTTGAATAATAGAAGCGTATTAGTGTGTTATGTGTACGCCAGGGTAAAGAGATGGGTCTTTAATCTAGATTTAAACTGACAGAGTGTGTCTGCCTCCCAAACAGTGTTAGGTAGATTGTTCCAGAGTTTGGGTGCTAAATAGGAAAAGGATCTGCCGCCCGCAGTCGATTTTGATATTCTAGGTATTATCAAACGGCCAGAGTTTTGAGAACGCAGCGGACGTGGAGGACTATACTGCGATAAGAGTTCGCTCAAGTACTGAGGAGCTAAACCATTCAGGGCTTTATAAGTAATTAACAAGATTTTAAAATCTATCCGATGTTTGATAGGGAGCCAGTGCAGTGTTGACAGAACCGGGCTAATATGATCATATTTCCTGGTTCTAGTAAGGACTCTAGCTGCTGCATTTTGGACGAACTGTAGTTTGCTGATCAAGCGTGCTGAACAACCACCCAATAAAGCATTACAATAGTCTAGCCTTGAGGTCATAAACGCATGAACTAACATTTCTGCATTTGACGTTGAGAGCATAGGTCGTAATTTAGATATGTTTTTGAGATGAAAAAACGCAGTTTTACAGATGCTAGAAACATGGCTTTCAAATGAAAGATTGCTATCGAACAGCACACCTAGGTTCCTGACTGATGAAGAAGAATTTACAGAGCAGCCATTAAGTGTTAGATAATGTTCTAGGTTGTTACATGTGGGGTTTTTAGGTCCGATAACTAACACCTCTGTTTTTTCAGAATTTAGCAGTAAAAAAATTACTTGTCATCCAGTTTTTTATATCAACTATGCATTCCGTTAGTTTCTCAATTTGGTATGTTTCACCGGGCCGCGAAGAAATATAGAGCTGAGTATCATCAGCATAACAGTGAAAGCTAACACCATGTCTCGTGATAATATCTCCCAAGGGTAACATGTAAAGCTTGAAAAGTAACGGCCCTAGTACTGAGCCTTGAGGTACTCCATACTGTACTTGTGATCGATATGATACCTCTTCATTCACCGCTACGAACTGATGGCGGTCAGATAAGTATGATTTGAACCATGCTAAGGCGCTTCCACTAATGCCAACAAAGTTTTCTAGTCTATTCAAAAGAATGTTGTGGTCGATAGTGTCGAACGCAGCGCTAAGATCCAGTAGAACTAATAAAGAGATACAACCACGATCAGATGATAGAAGCAGGTCTTTTGTAACTCTAATGAGAGCAGTCTCAGTACTATGATATGATCTAAATCCTGACTGGAATTCCTCACAGATATCATTTTTCTCTAGGAAGGAATATAATTGTGAGGATACTACCTTTTCTAGTATCTTTGACAGAAAAGGGAGATTTGAGATCGGTCTATAATTAACTAGGTCTTTGGGGTCAAGTTGTGGTTTTTTAATGAGAGGCTTAATAACAGCCAATTTGAAGGTTTTGGGGACATATCCTAATGACAATGATGAATTAATAGCCAAAAGAGGATCTATGACTTCTGGAAGCAGCTCTTTTAGTAGTTTCGATGGAATCGGGTCTAACATACATGTTGTTGGTTTAGATGATTTAACAAGTTTATACAATTCTTCCTCTCCTACAGTAGAGAATGAACGGAATTGTTCCTCAGGGGATCTATAGTGTGCTATCTGATGCGATACTGTAGCTGACGGCTGCAAGGATACAATTTTATCTCTGATAGTATCGATCTTGGAAGTAAAATAGTTCATAAAGTCATTACTGCTATGCTCTTGGGAAATGCCAACACCTGTTGATGCTTTATTTTTCGTTAATTTAGTCACTGTATTGAATAAATACCGAGGGTTATGTTTGTTTACTTCTAGAAGAGACGAAAAGTAATCAGATCTAGCAGTTTTTAATGCTTTTCTGTAGGATAGGGTACTTTCCCGCCAAGCTAAACGAAATACCTCTAATTTAGTTTTCCTCCAGCTGCGCTCCATTTTCCGGGCTGCGCGAGTGTGCTCATTATACCACGGTGTTGGACTCTTATCCTTAATCTTCCTTAAGCGTAAAGGAGCAACCGCATCTAAAGTGCTAGAAAAGAGAGAGTCCATAGTTCCTGTTACATCATCAAGTTGTTCTGAGCTATTGGATATGCTGAGGAACTGAGATAAGTCAGGAAGATTATTTATAAAGCAGTCTTTTGTGGTGGAGGTAATGGTTCTACCATATTTGTAACAAGAAGTTGGCTTTACAGCTTTAGCTATATGGAATATACAGGAGACTAGATAATGATCTGAGATATCATTGCTCTGCTGCAAAATTTCAACCCCACTAACATCAATTCCATGTGACAGTATTAAATCTAGAGTATGATTTCGACAATGAGTAGGTCCTGACACATGTTGTTTAACACCAATAGAGTTTAAAATGTCTATAAATGCTGATCCCAACGAATCTTTTTCATTATCAACATGGATATTAAAATCACCAACAATTAGGACTTTATCTGCAGTCAGCACTAACTCAGACAGAAAATCAGAAAATTCTTTAATAAAGTCTGTATGGTGCCCTGGTGGCCTGTATACAGTAGCCAGTACAAACATCACAGAGGATTTATCATTAACGCTTGTTTCTTTGGATAACGTTATATGGAGCACCATTACTTCAAACGAATTATACTTGAAGCCCGACCTTTGAGAGATACTGAAAATATTTCTATAAATTGTAGCAACACCTCCCCCTTTACCTTTTGGACGCGGTTCATGTTTGTAACAGTAATCTTGGGGTGTAGACTCGTTTAAAGTAATGTAATCATCTTGTTTTAGCCAGGTTTCTGTCAGACAAAGCACATCTAGTTTATGGTCAGTGAACATATCATTTACAAAAAGTGCTTTTGAAGAAAGGGATCTAATATTCAATAAACCAAGCTTTATCATGTCTTTATCTGTATTATATCGTTTTTTTATTTGTTGAACATCAATTAAATTGTTACTATTACTTTGGTTTGGATGTTTTCTGTATTTTCTAGTTCGGGGAACAGACACAGTCTCTATAGTGTGATATCTAGGTGAAAAAGTTTCTATGTGCTGAGAGTTAACTGACTTCTGTGACGTGAGGCGGCTAGCAGACGATCGGTTTAGCCAGTCTGTCTGCTTCCTGACCTGGGCTCCAGTTAGTCAAGTACAAACTCTAAGACTATGTGCCATATTTCTAGAGAGAAGAACTGCACCACCCCAGGAGGGATGAACACCATCTCTTTTCAACAGGTCAGGTCTGCCCCAAAAACTCATCCAATTGTCTATAAAGCCTATGTTATTTTGCGGGCACCACTTAGACATCCAGCCATTAAGTGATGACAGTCTGCTATGAATCTCATCGCCCCGGTAAGCAGGGAGGGGACCAGAGCATATTACAGTGTCTGACATCGTACTTGCAAGTTCACACACCTCTTTAACATTATTTTTAGTGATCTCCGACTGGCGAAGTCGAACATCATTAGCGCCGACGTGGATAACAATCTTACTGAATTTACGTTTAGCATTAGCCAGCACTTTTAAATTTGCCAAGATGTCAGGCGCTCTGGCTCCTGGTAAACAATGGACTATGGTGGCTGGTGTCTCTATTTTCACGTTCCGTACAATAGAATCGCCAATAACTAGAGCACTTTCATCAGGTTTTTCAGTGGGTGCTTCACTGAGTGGGGAGAACCTGTTTGATGTTCTGATTGGAACGGAAGAGTGGTGTTTTGACCCGCGACTCTGCCGCCTCAATGTCACCCAGCTGCCCTGCTGCACGGGCTCAACCGAAACCGAACACTGTACAGGACTCCCTGAACTAGTCGCATCCAAAGCAGTATCTACAGCCCTCACATTCTTACTATCCTCAATTAAAGTTTGGATGCGTGTCTCTAATTCTAAAACCTTCTCTGTCAGCCTAACTATTTCCCTGCATTTATCACATGTGAATCCCTCGCTGCTGACAGAGACAGATAAACTATACATGTGGCAGACAGTGCAAACAACAATAGCAGGAGAAGAAGCCATTACTCACCGTGATTGATGAATGACACCAACTTAACTTACCACTTACCACTGTTGTTTGATGAGCTTGTGAAAAACGGAGCGAGGAAAAAATAAAAATAAATAAATAATAATGCAAATGGAACCGCGAGTGACAAGCTAACGGGCTAACAAGCTGCACTCGCGGTTTTAAAAGCGAACGATCAAATTAGTTAGATTAGTTTGAAGGATAGCACCTGAAATATGGTGGGAATTAAATTATATGTTATCACTTTAGAAAAAAAGGACTGAAAGTAAGGTAGAGATTCAATAAAAAGCGAAGCTACACGGAGCTACAATCACAAACCTCTCAGCAACGTGCAACAGACTGAAGCAATCGATCTCAGAGCTGAAGAACTACTTAAACTCAAATGAATACCTGGACAATTTTCAATCTGGTTTCCGAGCACATCATAGCACAGAGACCGCGCTTATTAAGATAATAAATTATATTCGCTTCAATTCTGATTGTGGCACAATATCAGTGCTGCTACTACTAGATCTTAGTGCTATACTATCACACAAACACACACACATTCATACAGTGTAGGCTATGTATGTATACTCTTATCTTTTTGTTTTATATTTTGCAGTGACATTGTAGTGTAATTAGTTGTCAAACCACCAGTAAACATGTAACTCTGAATCCTGTCCAGTCACTTGCAATCAATATCCCACATAATGTGTCAGTTTGTAATGTTGAAATAGATATGCCATACAGGGAAAGTGCAGTCTTGTGCATTTTCAATCACTGTCATCATCGTAGCCATGGTTTACATCTGAAAATACTGATAGAGTATACTGTTATACTGACAATACATCTTGTTTGTGAATGATAACAACAAATTGTCATTCTGATGGCACCAATTTGTTTACTCATATCAATACTTAATTTTGAAAGATGAACTAAGGAATTTAAGCAAATTACAGGCTTTTGCAAGTAATCCATTGTGTGGTGCTGTTTGTACAAATTGTTCTGAGAAACGCTCTTACTGTTTTGCAATTGTTTAGGGATAGTTTAGCCAAAATTAAAATTTGCTATACTCTCAGAAATAAAGGTACAAAAGCTGTCACTGGGGCAGTACCTTTTCAAAAGGTACACGTTTGTACCTAAAGGGACCATTTTGATCCCTTTAAGGTACATATTAGTACTTAAAGTGTACATATTTGAACCTAATAGGTACAAAAGTGTACCTTTTGAAAAGGTACCGCCCTAGTGACAGCTTTTGTACCTTTATTTCTGAGAGTGTATTAATTTACTCACCCTCAGGTCATCCAAGAAGTAGGTGGCTTTTTCTTCAATAGAACAGATTTTTTTTAGCTGAAACCGTGACCCTTGGTGATTCACAAAATTCAAGTCATTGGCTGCCCGTTTTTGAGAATAATAAGAAAAAAAACATATCAGGGAGCACAAAATTATTACCTGTGGGTCCTGATGATATACTGAGGTCTTAAGAAGCAAAACATTTGGTCTGTGCAAGAAACTGAACATTACAGAGCCTCAGGTTAACTGGGAAATGCGATTCTTTTCAGTGAACTGGTTCTTTCGGACAAGTTCATTCTTCTTCTTCTTTTAAGTTTTGGGGTTGGCCACTTCCAGTACAGAACAGTTCATTACAATAAACTGGTTCATTTCATTAGTTTGTTTACATAATCACACAATGACGTAACGTGTATGCAGTTATATTATTACGCATCCAATAATGATGTGAAACATGGATGTTTTAAATGTCTAAAGCATATAAAGTGAATAGTCTTCATCAACTCCATTAGAAACCATAAAAAATGTTCATTTCACCCCTTCATTTAAGTGCTTGTTTCACACATACACAGATCAGCGTAACTCTTTCTCATTGGTTTAATAAGAAGCTTTATGCTTTCTCTTACTATCTGCAGAATTGAAGCAGTAATTCATCTAAATGGGGTGGACATTAGCAGTAAAAAAAATGCACAAATAAATGTATTATACAACAATTATACATGGGAGGATTGTCGTTTGCAACTATTTTATTTTGCTGTTCGTTGACTTTGACTAAATCTCTTACGGTGGGGTTGAGGTGAGAAGAGGAGAGGTGGATCTTGATGCAGCAGTTTACCTTTTGTTAAGCAAAAAAAAAAGCCGAAATTCTAACACAGAGGAAAAATGTTATCAGCTTTAAACCAAATATAATACCAAACAATGGGAAGAAAAAAACTGGGGGCACATAACAAGCAACTACAATACATGGGTGGTGAACATGAGCAACCAAGGAAATAAACTTGAATTGGAGACCAAGAAAACAGGAACTAGGCTCAGGAAAACAGGAACGAACATACTAAACAGAAACTAAACATGACTTTAATCATTTAGGTTACTTTCAGTTTTCATGAAATAATAATATAAAGTAATATAGTTTTTAGATAACATACAAGAATACAAATTATTAATTAGAATTATTAACATATTTCTCACACAATTATTAAACACATTCAAAACAAAGAATTTGTTATAAAGTGTACACACATTTAAACAGAGTGCTTTATTCTGTAAACTGCTTTTTATGTCTTGTCTCTGGGCTCTGGATCTTCTAGACTGCTGATGTTGGAGCTTGTTCCATATCCAATTGAGCTGTATTCATCACATCTTTGAAGCCACCCTACCACCTTCTCATGTGAATCTGTGAATATGAAAATGTGAGTAGAAGAAAATAAATGTGCTCTCTGGCAAGAAAATAAATTAGGTGTAATCTATGCTATATAAATATTAAGAAAAAAATGTCCTTCAAGCAATGAAAATCCAGATCAAGAAAACATAAATAACTAGAAAAGCTAAATAATAGAAAAGCTAAAGCTAGAAAAGCTAAATAACTCACCAGATGATGCTTCAGGATTCTGATTGTTCAAGAACGTGTCCATTAAAGTTACTTCCCATCTGCTTCCTTCTCTCCTCATCTTTTCCTTGAGTTTCTCATCAGCTGAGACTGAGAGAGAGAAGAGTTCACAGGGTGCTCAAATACATCCTTAGACATTAACATTTGAAGATGTCCTCTGAGAATAGCTAAATTTTAATCTTTTGCATGGCATAAAAAAGTGCAAAAATAAAACTAAAGGCTACTTGGAGGGTTCAAACTTACAGTCTAGAGGGTTTGAAATACTACGACGACTTCTGGTCTCTGTACATCCAGTGAAATCCATCCCTAAGTGTTTTAGTCGACTTTTGATCCCCTTAAACCTGTTTCTAATCTCCTGCTGTAGTAATTGCAGCACATGATCAGCATCCAGACTTATTTCTTCATCTTGTTGTGTGTCAGCATCATGAATGTTTTCTTCTGCAGCACATTGAGGGTTGAGGCAGAACAGACTGTTTTCTGCCACCATCTCATCAATCTTCTGGAGCAACTCTGTGACTTGATCTCGGTTATTCTTGTTTGTGTTGTCAAAGACATGATATCTGTTCCTGCATTTCTGAATCAGCCACTGGAGGGCGTCTCCTTCACTCTCAATGTGCTGCTCGATTGAGATGTCTGGAAATCTGTCGCCCCACGTGAACAGAACTATGGTGTGTTTCCAGACGTCTTCTCCAAAAGTGACCATATACCCTGTAATGATTCTTTTCTGTTCAGTCTTGAATGAAGTATCAATAGGAATCACCAAGATCATGGCGTGAGGGAACTGCATTTGTCGTGATTGACCTACACTCTCTAAGATTGCAGCCCGTGCGTATTCTGGGTTGAATTTAGATGAGAAATACTTCCACCAGCCCGGAGTGTCCAACACAGTTACTGATCTGCCATTCACTACACCAGTACGGCTTGTACACTTTTGTGTTCTTCGTATCGGAAATATTTCATGATTGAAGATGGTGTTTCCGGTTGAACTCTTCCCAGACAGAATCCAACCCAGCAGAACAATTCTCAGTTCTGAGAGCGGAGCCACAGCATCTTCAACAACAAACAAATAAAAACAATACAAATAATTTACAGGTATTTGCATGTTTGCAATGTGCACTACCAGTCAGAAGTTTGGACACATAGGCCTATACTAATTCTTCATTATGACAGTTATGATAAAGAATGAGTAAATGTTTCCAACCTCTAAATTTTAAATTCACAGTATGAAAACTCTACAGTAACACAAACGGAAGTATGGGAATGATGTAGTAATCAAAACACGTGACACACTCTCTTAGATTTGAGCTTCACTTTCACAACTCCATCTCTGAACATTCATATAAATTAACATAAATCCAGTCCAAATTTTGACTGGTAGTAAACATGTCTGACTTACTTATTTCTTTCAGTAGATCTTTTTTTTCATGAACTGTTACTTGTCTGGATTTTGCTCTTCTTTCAATTTCATCCCTCTTTCTCTGAATGTCAAACAGCATGTCATCACATGTTTCAAAATGCTTCCCATTGTTTGCTGCCACAACATCATCAATCTTGTCAAGTAGATCTTTGACTCCGACACTTTTATTTTCAAAATCAAAGGCATGATATCTTCCTCCACATCTCTGGATGATCAGCTGAAGATCTTTGCCCTTCACTGAATCGGTTTGTGTCAGCAACACTATGGTGTGTCTCCAGATTCTCTCACCGAAGAGACTAAGGTGCTTCTCGATGGTGAATCTGTTTTCTTCAGTAAAAGGCAAACTGAGATTAATGACCAGAAGAAAGACGTGAGGTCCTGGTGGACACAGAAAGACACTGCAAACCAGCTCTTGTTTAACAACCTCTGGTGAGTCTTGCAAATCATAATTCTCCCACCAACATTGAGTATTAATCAGAGATATCTTCCTTCCGTTCACTTCACCGTCTTTCCTCACAGATTTCACAAAGTATTTGTCCGTCTCAACTTCATCACCTAAAATGCAGTTTATCACTGAGGCTTTTTCAAATTTCTGCCACCCCAGAACAACGGCTCTTATTTCTGTCAGGAAAGAAACATCAGGACATTGGAAAATCAAACTACAATTTCCTTTTAAAATATTGTAGGGGGGAGACAAGGGATGAAAGTAACACTTTTTGTTTGAGCATCAGTAACTCAGTGGTTGTTTGTGCTAGGTCTCTCAAATTTTGATATGCAGTAGCCACATTTGTCTACTACAAATGAGTTAGCGTCAAATACAAAGAGTTCCATTGTTACAATCTTCCCCACTACTGGGGTGAGTTGTAACACAGGCTGGGGATAGATGTAACAGTGTGAAGTAATTTGCTGAAATAAGACCCACACTTCCAATTTATGCAGAAACTTGATTGCAGAACAACGAATAATCAGTTTTGAATAAAGTGAACCATTTAAAGTGACAAAAACATTATATTGTATTCCTTTTAGAACTTTAAATTCAGCACAAAAACAACTGCTGTGTGTGTGTGTGTATGTGTGTGTGTGTGTGTGTGTGTGTGTGTGTGTGTGTGTGTGTGTGTGTGTGTGTGTGTGTGTGTGTGTGTGCATGTTTATGTGGTTTACGGGACACAAATTTGTATAATAACATGGGTATGACAGAGGTATTACAATTTGAAGGTGTTTTATGAGGACTCTGCCTATGTCCCCATAAATCAAAAGGCTTGAAAAACATACTAAATGGTGTTTTTTTTTTAAATCTAAAAATGCGGACAGTCTCCTGTAAGGGGTAGGTTTAGGTGTAGGGTTGGTGTAGGGCAATAGCACATACAGTAAGTACAGTATAAAAACCATTACGCCTATGGAGAGTCCCCATAAACCACATAAACCAACATGTGTGTGTGTGTGTGTGTGTGTGTGTGTGTGTGTGTGTGTGTGTGTGTGTGTGTGTGTGTGTGTGTGTGTGTGTGTGTGTGTGTGTGTGTGTGTGTGTGTGTGTGTGTACGTGTGTGTGTGTGTGTGTGTGTGTGTACTGTATTCAGTCACTAGCTGTGTTGCCATCTCCCTACTTTTATGTGAATTTTGGTATATCACATAAAAAAAAAATGCTGGATGAAAATATGCACATAAATTCTAAACATGTGCACAAAAAAATGTATGTGCTCATTTGAGACGGATAGTGTTTTTATCCAATAAGAAGATATGCACATAAACTTTGATGGAAACACATTTTACATAAATCCCTTGATGTGCAACAAAAACCTCACATGATTTTGCCTCAATAGAGGATGTGATTGGATAACTGGAATCATTGGAATCATCATAAAGAGTTGGTTGTAGCATTTTAATGAACTGTTACAACCATCCCCACCCCGACTGCTGTTTAAATTGTTTTAGCATGTGGGTTTTAAGTTAGCATGAATGCAAAATATCAAATTAAACTAGAGAAACAGCTACTTTAGGTTACACAATGATTGCTAGGCAAAAAATAATCTTAATGGGGAAAAAAAATTACTTTCTTTCCTGAAAATCATAAAAACTACAATGTTGCTCACATTTACTTGCTTCTTCTCCTGTAACATTAAAACTGTGAATGGAGTGTATGATATTAAAAACATCACCACAGCTCCTTTCTGACTTGCCAAACTGACAGTGTTACAACACTCCCCAGTCTCCCAGCAAAGTATGATGAGGTAATTTAGCAAATAAATAGTACAAACAAAAATTTGACAAACCATTCTATGTGGTTTAAAATGTGATTAAAATCAGATTTTTGGAACTGTGGTTAAATCGGTTGGATTTCAAGTTGTTTTTCTGTCGTTCTGGATATGACATGCACGTAACATATTCAAAGTTGCAGTGGTTCTCAAGATTAATTGTACAGTAGGTCTATTTGGTTGTGTTTACAAGTACAGAATGTATTTGTATTTATCAAAAGTATAAGACATTTACCATCTCGCCAAACTGAACCTTACCTTGTTCCATCTTGCTTGCTTGCTTTCTTATGCGTTGTTATCACAGAAAATGTTGACAAACACATTCTCTGACAGTCAGCAGTTAAAGCAGATTTCACGTGCTATTGGAGAATTCTTACTTCCCACTTTTGAAGCTGAATTGCAAGTTCATCACATTCAACTGCTTTGTTGACAGAGAGAACAGGAATCATGAAGGACTGCTCATTCATGATGTCACGAATCCGGTTCATGGTCTTCCGTCCACTCACCATCAGAGGTTGCCCTTCCTTCATATTGACTCTCACACCACAAAGATTGTTGCCCATTACACTGGACTGCATTTCCCATCATCCATTGCATTGAGCACACAACTGTCATCATCACATGGCTGTCTCAATCATACGCTCACACCTGAGAACTATCACACAATCACACACCCTATATAAACCATGGACTTCCATTCACAGATCGCTGAGTATTGTTCTGCGTTTATCACTCCCCTAGTGTTAGCTGCGATATGGTACCTGTTTCTTGTTTTCTAGTCTGTGTTCCCTGTATTTACCCGTCTCACCATTCGGACTCTGTTTATGCCTCGCCTGTACTATTGCTCATGTTTATGGATTACCCCTATTGTCAAGCCCTCTGGATATTGTTCGCCGATCGAAGACCACGCCTGTTTATTTGATTACTCCTCTGTCTTTCCCTCAAGATACCTGTTTGCATTTTGTTCAACCCTGCCTGTGTTTTGACCATGTCTCTGTTTAATAAAAGCTTGCATATGGATCCGCACGTCTCACGTCTCATCAGCCCCGTTACACATGAGTTCATTCTTACCCATTTACATAGAAGATATTTAGTCAGTTTTTATTAAAGTAACCATATAAAGTTTCGCAGTGCTAGATATTCGGCTTGTTGACGATGCTGAAATTTTAGTCAAATTCAATATTCTACACTACGTACAATTTGCAACAAATGGTTTTTTTTTATACATATTTATACATGACTGTAGTGACAATAGAAAGCAAAAACTTGTCAGTACTACAGTGATGTTTCTCTCCTCTGTCATGTATCAAGATTAAGGCCTGCCTAACTCGGGTGTCAAAGTTATCTCAGAGTTTCCCAGTTGTAAATATGATTTGGGAGGCCATTTACAGTATATCCAATTTCCAACTAGGAAGCTCGTACTTAGGATAATTGCAGTTATGCAGCATGAACTCACTGCTTCAGAGCAAAACTCAACTTCAGTCATTCCAAAATAAAAGTCAAAGAAGACATCTCTGCATCATTTTAAAATTTCATCCAAAAATGACAATGATGTCGTCATTTCTCACCCTCATGTTGTCCCAAACCATATGATCAGTTTATGTAAATATTAAACACAGACAAGTCTTTCTGAAATCCCAAGAATTTCTGCATTTTTATCCTGATAAAATACAAATATGTTAAATCACTAAAACAGGTAAAGAAACCAAAACATTCAAGGCTATGAGGCAGTTCATTTGCATAATTATTTTTCCCAAAAGACTGAATCCATGTTACTTAAAGATCTAGAAATACAGGCTATTAGTGAAAATTACAGCTTGTGAAGTGCTTCAAAAATATATGATACTGACAGTGAAGCATATGCCACAAAGTATACAATGAGGCACACTTTACAGTTTTTCTCAGTGGCTTTGGTGCATTTCTCAGATCAGAAATGAAATTTTCATAACTACTTGTTCAACTTCCACATCATCTAGTCACTTGTGCACATCATAAAAGCAGTTTCTCATTCTTCTGAACAAGTTGCGTTTGCTTTGGTACATTCATGCAACTGATTATGTACATTTGTCTGATTATGTACTTATTTGTCAAATAAAATAAGGGCAACTATTGTGGACCATGTTGTCAATCATGGCCTTACAATGGCTGAAGGGTGCAGCTAAATATTGGGAGATCGACCATATCCTCAATAATTCAAACATTTCAAAACAATATCTTTCAATCAATATCCCACATACAGCAATGTGTAAATTTGTACTTTTGTAATGGATATATGGCATACATAAGAAGCACAGCCTTCTGCATTTCAATACAATAACTGTCATCCAAACTGTTGCCATAGTTTACAGTACATCAGGTAATACTAACAGAGTGCACTGTAATATTGACAACATGATTAAGAATTTTGTTTGTGAACAATGACACAAGGACTTTTCATTCTGATGGCACTGATATGTTCAATGATATAAATGGCCGCCATATTGAAGGGTCGTTCCAAACCGAAGTGCTCAAAACTGGCCACTTCAAAGGGCCCTTCGGAATGAAGGATTTCGAAGGGTACAACTGATGGACACTTCGAGCCCCCTGATTCTTTGCATGATGACGGCGCTTCCATGTGGGCATGGCATGATGACGCAGAAAGGCATTTCAAGAAACAGTCGTTTGGTCCCCTACACCCTTCAACCCTTCAAAGCTCTCACTCCGGAGGGTTTTTCTGTATATTGGTGTGAGTTAAAAGGGAAGCTGTAGGGGAAGAGTGCCTTTTTCTTTGGATACTACTTTCATCCCTGTTTTTGGTTCAGTCAGGGAGTTGAGGGAAGTTTTATGTTGTTTATTTCTTATTTCTTTTGGGGTAAGTTAGCTACTTCCAAAATTAGTTAGTTAATCGTTTTGTTTGTTATTTTAAGCCTTGCTCTCTCCTGAGTCATTGCTCCCTGTCTCTTTATGTTAAAGGGGTCATATGACATTGCTAAAAAGAACATTATTTTGTGTATTTGGTTTAATGCAATGTGTTTAGTCATATATAGTCATATATTTATTTATAAAGCACATTTAAACAGCTGTTGGCCAAAGTGCTGTACATATACCAAATTTAAACATATACCAAAATACAAAAGTAAACAAAACACAGCAACAGATAGTAGACTACAGTTATGCCACTGTGCTTACTTGAGACCATATGCAACAGTAAATAAGTACGTTTTAAGAAGAGACTTAAAATCAGCGTATGTTGGAGCAGATCTTATATAAAATGGCAAATTGTTCCAAAGCTGTGGGGCAGCCACTGAAAAGACACGGTCACCTTTCAATTTCAAGCGTGTCCTTGGAACAGTCAACTGAAGGTTGATCAAAGTTCCCTGGAAGCATTACAGTGAAACAGGAGATCGGAGATATATGACGGAGCCAGTCCATGCAAACCCTTATATACAAACAGCAATGGTTTAAAATGGATATGATATTTAACTGGGAGCCAGTGAAGAGAGATCAGCACTGGTGAAATATGTTCCCTCTTCCTTGTTCCAGTTAACAATCTAGCGGCAGCATTTTGAACAAGCTGAAGATGTGACAGTAGGGACTGTGAAACGCCCAAGTACAATCCATTACAATAATCTAATCTGGATGAGATAAAAGCATGTATTACAGACTCCATGTCTCTTAATGTTAAGAATGACTTCATCTTTGCGATATTCTTTAGCTGATAAAAACAACTTCTAACCACAGCATTGATCTGTTTATCAAAAGTAAAAGCAGAGTCAAAAGTAACGCCTAAGTTTCTGACATGTGATTGAAGATTACCAGATAGAGGCCCCATTATACTGGCCACAACCTCTGTAGAAGCAGGGGAGCCAAAGAGTAGGACCTCAGTCTTAGACTCATTTAACTGGAGGAAGTTGGCAGACATCCACTGTTTAACATCTCTCAGACAATCAAATAAACACTGTAGACTGGAGATATCCTTTGGGTGCAAGGGAACATAACACTGAGTATCATCTGCGTAACAATGGTATGAGACATTGTGCATCCTAAATATAGCATACAAAGGGAGCATGTACAAAGAAAATAGAACAGGACCCAAAATTGAGCCCTGTGGAACCCCATACAAAACCGGTGCACAAGATGAAGAATATTTGCCAGTCTCTACCAAGAAGGTTCGATCCATTAAATAGGATACAAACCAACTTAAAACACAACCTTGAATCCCGATTTGCTGTAAGCAATTTAAAAGAATGCCATGATCGAGAGTGTCGAATGTTGCGCTAAGATCCAGCAAAATTAAAACAGCACAATTGCCAGAATCGACGATCAACAACAAGTCATTTAATACTTTTAGCATTGCAGATTCTGTACTGTATTGAGGTCTAAAACCAGACTGATATTTATCAAAATTACCATTTTCCTGTAGGAAAGAGGAAAGCTGGTTAAACACAACCTTCTCCAAAACTTTTCATAAAAATGGTAATTTAGAGATGGGGCGGTAATTCTTAAAAACTGTTGGATCAAGATTTTTTTTTTTGAGTAGTGGCTGCACAATGGCATGCTTAAAATAAGATGGGATTTTCCACTGATTAAACTGTTATTAATTATTGACAGTAAACTAAGACTAATAGCGTCGAGTGTCTCTAGTAAGAGACAAGGAGGGACGACATCCAAAGAACAAAAGGTGGGCTTCATTTTATGAATACTTTTCACCAAGTAACTATTTGACACTGGAGTAAATTCAGATAAATATGTAGAAATTGATGTGGACTGAGGAAGGTCCAGAGAGGAGGGAACAATACATGATCTTATACCATCGAGATTTTCAGTAAAAAAGGGACCTGGATATAAATTAGACATCGGATTTAACACACTATTAATGGTGTTAAATAATATTTTTGGACTATGAGCATTTTTAGCAATGAGATCAGAAAAATAATTTGCCTTTGCAATCTTAACAGTTTTTTGATAGTGAATCATAAACTCTTTGACGCAATCATATGATATGCTTAAGGGACGACGAATACGAAATCCGGCCATGATCACAGCTAGAAACCAGACTCCAAGAGTCCGTATGACTCAGGCCTCCAGTCTTCCTCTGATGATATTCACAGTCTGGTAAGCGACATATTTTAGATGGCAACATAGACAGGAACGGGGGATCAGGAATCGTAGATTAAGAACAAATGAGCGATCATAAGCAAGCACTGTAGTAACTTTTTGTGCAGACGTGCAGACAAACAAGACAAATATACTCAATAGAGATAACACAGACACCAGGCGACGGTTTATGCAGTTTAAGGTTCAAAAAACACATTATTTTCCACATACTGTACATTATTGTTACTCCTCTATGCTTTGCCTTTCTGAAGCGCAACGATTTTTACCTGATTTTTAAAAAGCTCACCGTTCTGAGAAGCTAGGCGTGCTCTGATTGGCCAGCTATCCAGTGTGTTGTGATAGTGGCCAAATACCTCAAGCGTGAGACAGAAATGTTATGCCCCTTACCATATTGTGATGCCGTGTCCTGGCGCGACGACACAAAAACAATAAAACCCATTATAAACGAGGCATTTGTTGCATCCAGTGGGGACATGATTACTGATTATAATAACTTATACTGTATTTTACGCGTCACGTTGCATCATGTCGCGTAAACATTACCATGTCTGCATTTGTGATCGTAGAAACGATAAACAACAAGCGCTACTCTACACAGCTCAAATCTCGCATTTGAATAGTCAGTGGCAAATTCTTTAAATAAGAAAACATACTTACAGACTGAGAGTCAGAAGTGCCAGACTGTCCTTGCAAAGATGGAATTGCCCCACTTTATAGAAACAGCCTTTGAGCAGCTGGCAGCTACTCCCAGGTTCAGAAAACAGTCCTCTGTAAAATGCGCTGCACACACTCTAATATTTGGGTTGAACTGTTCTGGAACAGTGCTCTAAATACAACTTAACCACTGATTTCTAGTTGTGTCCTCTTTTGGAAGCCCAAACAAAGTACTTCCGCTTTCACAGCGAAACACAGCGTCTGCAGGACACGGCGCCGGCGGCAGCAACAACACTACAGCGAGAATAATAGTTCCGCCTTCTTTCTCTGCATATACATTTGAGCGGTGTTTTGCAAATCTTCCAACACAGTGACGTAGACATGTGGGGGCGTGTTTAAATGAGCCATTTTAGGTGGGCGTGGTCTTAACTTTTATAAATTATATCTCTTTGGTTTTGAGACTTTAGTCTTTGCAACTTCAGGGATGTTATCTATGCACAAACAGCTTGTAATACTCCAAAGAGAAAGGAAAACTTGAAATCACATCATATGACCCCTTTAAACTTATTGTTTTTTGTTTTTTTGTAAATAAATCTCCATTTTTGCATATCTGAATTGGAATCATCTTCACTTTGGGATAGAGGACTGAAGTGTGTTCTTGCCTTTTTTAATTTTATTTCATGCTTTTTCCTCTGCTTCCCCTCACAATCCCCTAGACAGGAGGGGAACGTAACACACGTAAAAATAAAAAAATAAAAAAGCATGAAAAAATTATTTTAGGTTGGTTAAATTCATTTACACTTCTCAATATCATAACATTTTTAACCCAATAACACTTTTCAAAAACAAACTTAATCTTTTAACTAACATTCGCGTATTAAAATTGAATAAAACGCCAACATAAACAACAACTAGCTAGATTAGCTGATTACCTTATAATTTATTGCCTATTATTATAAAAGTCCATAGATATCGCCATACTGCTGTACTGCTGTAGTTCATACTGCTGTACAGATTCTCTGACAAATGGAGTCAATGAGACCTGTTTTCCTGAAATCGGTGACCAGTGGTCGCTGTTCAGCAAATGTTCGCACGGGAGCGCACACACATTAGAGCTGATGATGAAGCAGATTGATCAGAGCCCAGAGCTGCTCTAAATTATGACTAGAAAACATCTATTGGACAAGCTAGATATTGTCATGAGCATTTGAAGGCTAATGCAGAGAAGAAATTAAACAATGCTGCTATTGTTGTCTACTAATGTGTTACTAAGAATGCTTTATGTTAGCGCTTGTTTAGTAGCCTATAACGTATTCTGATTGTCTGATAGACCTAAATGTAGGCTTATCCTATCTCATATATTTGGGATATGATTACAGTCAGGGATGGGCAGTATTTATGATGCATGTATTTCAAATGCGTAATAGGATTTTGTCATTTGTATAGGGTTGATGAAAATGGCTTCATATTTTGTATCAAAATATTTTACTGTATTTTTGTAGTTTTAAAATAAGTCTACATGATCACATCATAAAAATGAGGCCTCTGATTGGTGTCTACTCACTTGTTTTCCCAGACTTGTTGCTACACTATTAATGTGTATGTGTCCTCTATACCTCTATGGCTCTCAATAGATTTAGTGGTTGGAGGAGCTACATTTAAAATCAAAACATATTGATCATTTAATTGTTACAATGCTAAAATGTTTGTTTTTAACTTCCAAATAGGTGTCCAGTGATTGATAAATAAATATTTGATTGAATATTGTACCCTAATTAAAGTAGCTGTTTAGTAGGATCATGATTCATGATTTGTATACCATTGCATGAATGACTGCCTGACACAATATATATTATATATAGGCTATAATATATACTGTATATAAAATTGTCTTCTTATGAATGACTTGTTTGTCATTGAGTCACTGTTGCTTTGTTACCAACACTAAGTAGGCTGACTACAATTATGAGTCATGCACAGACTGTTAAACATTAAACTGTTGCTTTCTTTAAAACAAACCTTCATCTGGGAGATCACAGGGATATGTGAATATTTGATCTGTTAACTGGTCGTGTATGTCAGATTTATTGCATGACATACAATAGTTTATTTTGATAAGTGTGGCTGCTGTATTTTGTAGTCACTTAAAATTAGGGTATTTGGTATTTTTATTTTAAAATACATTTTGATGTATCTTTGCCAAACCCTGATTACGCTATAGGGTCAAATCTGTCAAGTCAAATTTCATAGATATTACAATACAATACTCCTCTTTAATTATTTCATAATATCGTCATAACATGAATTTTCACAATGTTTTATAAAGTAACTCGTGATGTGTGAGCTCTAGTTTATAAAGCATATTGATCACTGTCATCTCCAGTGTAGCCTATTGTAACTTTCTCAAGACTTTTAACTTCTCCATCAGTCCTTTTCCCATTTATAATGTTCAAGAAACTGAACATTATTTACAACATTATTACCTGTAATCCAGAGCCTCAGGAAAATGTTGTTCTTCTTTGACATTTTATAGAGTCAGCAAACCCACTTTTGGTGCCAGACAGTTCGTTTCAATGAACTGGTTCATTTCACTAGTTGGTTTACGCAATCACCCAATAATGATGTGAAACGTGGATGTTTTACATGTCTAAAGCATATCAAGTCAAAAAACTAGTCACATTTTAGCTCTAGCTCACATTTTTACATAAACCATGAGAAACCATAAAAACATTCCTTTGGCCCCTTCACTGAAGTGCTCAGTTCACACACACTCGTATCAGTAGAACTGTTCACCTTTATTGAGCAAACAAAACCAAAAAAAGCTGGAAAACAGAAGCAAACGAAAGTCCATAAAAATGAAAATGAAGCTGAAACTAAACGTGACTGTTCAGTCATTCAGATTAATTATTATAATTTCATGAAAATTTAAAGTGATATAGTTTTAGATATACAAAAATACCAATTATTAATTAGAAACGTTAACGTGAGCTACTCCTCAGATAATTATTACATGCATTCAAAACAAAAAAAAGTTTGTATTATAAACTGCATGTGTATAAAACATGTTTAAACAGTGCTTCATTCTGCAAACTGTTTTCTACGTCTTTTTACACAACTGGGCTCTGGATCTTCTGGACTGCGGAAGTTGGAGCTTGTTCCAGAATCACTTGAGCTGTATTTATCACATCTTGGAAGCCACCTCAACACCTTCTCATGCGAATCTGTGAATATGAAAATGTGAGGGGTAGAAAATGTGATCTCTAACAGGAAAATAAATTAGTTCAGGATGCACTATATAGGATATAGAACACTATATAAAAGTTAAGAAAAATGCATTCTTCAAACAATGAAAATCCAGATAAAGAAAATCTAAATAATTCACCCAATGATGCTTCAGGATTCTGAATGTCCATGCACGCATCCATTAAAATTGCTTCCCATCTGCTTCCTTCTCTCCTTATCTTCTCCTTGAGTTTCTCATCAGCTGAGACTGAAAGAGGAAAGTGTAAACAGAGAGTGCTTGAGATACGTCCTAAGACAACATTTATTATTACTCTAAGAAGGAAATTAATTACTAAATTAGAATAGGTTGCTCTTTAGTTGTTTTTTTGCATGTCAGGAAAAAAAATATCAATAGCCAATAAATACACATGAACTGTAATAATGATGTATTGCTTGGCCCTAATTACTGCTTACAGCTATTTTATCAGTATTAGACAAGAAATTACAAGTCATTTTAATAGTGACTTACAGTGTGGAGGGTCTGACAAGCTGCTGTGACTTCTGATCTCCATGCATCCAGTGAAATCCATCCCTAACTGTTTTAGTTTACTTTTGACCTCAATAAACCTGTTGTTAAACTCCTGCTGTAGTAATTTCAGCACATGATCAACATCCAGACTTATGTCCTCATCTTGTTGTGTGTCAGTATCATGAATGTTTTCTTCTGCAGCACATTGAGGGTTGAGGCAGAACAGACTGTTTTCTGCCACCATCTCATCAATCTTCTGGAGCAACTCTGTGACTTGATCTCGGTTATTCTTGTTTGAGTTGTCAAAGACATGATATCTGTTCCTGCATTTCTGAATCAGCCACTGGAGATCTTCACCTTCACTCTCAATGTGCTGCTCGATTGAGATGTCTGGAAATCTGTCGCCCCACGTGAACAGAGCTATGGTGTGTTTCCAGACGTCTTCTCCAAATGTGGCCATATACTCTTTAACAATTCTTTTCTGTTGAGTCTTGAATGAAGTTTCACCAGGAATCACTAAGATCATGGCGTGAGGGAACTGCATTTGTTCCGACTGGCCTACACTCTCCAGGATTGCAGTCCGTGTGTATTCTGGGTCGAAGATATACTTCCACCAGCCCGGAGTGTCCATCACAGTTACTGATCTGCCATTCATTACACCAGTGTGACTTGTGCACTTTCGTGTACTTCCTATTGGAAATATTTCACGATTTAAGATGGTGTTTCCGGTTGAACTCTTCCCAGACAGAATCCAACCCAGAAGAACAATTCTCAGTTTTGAGAGCGGAGCCACAACATCTTCAAGAAGAAACAAATAAAAAAAACATAAAAACTACAAATAATTTGAAGGCGTTTGCAATTCACACTATCAGTCAAAAGTTTAGACACTTTTACTCATTACAACTGCCTTCTAGATTTTAACAGTAAAGTCTTGATAACTGAAATAACAAATGGACATAGGACTGAGGTAGTGATGAAAATGTGATACAAATGAAAAAATTTATATTTCAGCCTCTTTGTCTTCTCCAGCTCTGCTTCACGCTGGACATTCATCAACCAACTTCATGAGATGCATCCTGGGATGCTTTTAAACACTTGTGAAGGAGGAACATTCCTGATGTAGGCAGTCGTCCCCACATGTCTCAAATCCACAACAATCAAACCGGTACCAAAGAAATCACCTGTGTCCTGTCTAAATGACTACCGTCCCATAGCACTGACTCCAATCATAATGAAGTGCTTTGAGAGGTTAGTCATGCACAACATCAAGACCAGCCTCCCCAACACACTCGACCCGCTCCAGTTTGCATACCGTCCAAACCGCTCTACAGACGATGCAATCTCCTCCACCCTCCACCTGGCTCTTACCCACCTAGAAAACAAAGACTCTTATGTCAGAATGCTGTTCATTGACTTCAGCTCAGCATTCAACACAATAATCCCACAACAGCTCATAAATAAACTAAACCTGCTGGGCCTTAACAACTCCCTCTGTAATTGGATTTTGGACTTTATAACCGGAAGACCTCAGTCAGTCCGTGTCGGCCACAACACCTCGAGCACTACCACACTGAACACAGGTGCCCCACAAGGCTGTGTGCTCAGCCCGCTGCTCTTCACGCTGCTGACCCACGACTGCACTGCCAAGTCCAGCTCCAACCACATCATCAAGTTCGCTGATGACACAACAGTGGTAGGTCTCATCAGCAACAACGATGAAACGCACTACAGAGAGGAAGTGGCACAGCTGGCTGAATGGTGTGGCGCTAACAACCTGTCCCTCAATGTGAGTAAGACAAAAGAGGTTGTGATGGACTTCAGAAGGAACTCTGTTGACCACCCCCCACTGACCATCAACAGCTCGCCTGTGGAGAGAGTCAGCAGCACTAAATTCCTGGGGGTGCACATCACAGAGGATCTCACCTGGACCACCAACACCATGTCACTCTCCAAGAAGGCACAACAGCGCCTACACTTCCTCCGCCGGCTGAAAAGAGCAAGTCTCCCTCCACCCATCCTCACCACTTTCTACAGGGGCACCATTGAGAGTGTGCTGACCAGCTGCATCACTGTCTGGTACGGGAACTGTACCGCAGCAGACCGCAAGACCCTACTGGTACCGGAGCATCAGAGCCCGCTCTGCCAGACCGCTCAACAGCTTCTTCCCCCAGGCTGTGAGAGCCCTGAACTCAAATCACCCCGCCCCTCTCTGAACCCCCATACAAACCCCCTACCTCCTGAAATATGGACCATCTGAAACTTATGGAACTCTTCTTTTTGTGCAATCGAAGTGTGCTACACACAGGTGAGTGGGCCTGTACAAACCACCTGTAGTAGCACACTCTCCTCCTCTATGCGCACTAGTCACTTTTCACACACACTGCTGTGTGTATACAAATCCCACAAAAAGACTCAGTAATATATGTATGTTTACATGCTCATGCACTACAAATCATCCTGCACTATTCCCCAGCCAGCTGCTGACTCACAATGTTTCTCTTCGCACATGTATAGTATTTATCTGAAGCACTCGTATAGTTTGTATTGTTTGTATTTTTTAGTTTATGTATAGGTAAAAAATTCTTTTATATATAGCATATTTATAGTCAAATCTATCAGTAGGATAGTTGTGTATAGGTTTATATTGTTTTACTTCACTGCTGTATTATTGTATTTATGTAGCACCGTGGTCCTGTGAGGCACAACATTTCGTTCCACTGTATGCAACTTGACTTGACTTGACTTGATGTACGCCCGCTTTGAACTCATCCATTTAAAAGCATCAGTTTAAAACCCCAGGTTAACGTCCTTATTTGCACATTTACGGTGCCAATGTCATTGATTGGAAAAATGCAGCATGTGTATAACCCATTTACACAAAGGTTTTAGTGTGTCCTCATTATATATTGCCAACTCCTATCAAGTTTTTTCTTTCTTATAGCAGGGGTGACCAAACCTGTTCCTGGAGAGCCAACGTCCTACAGATTTTTAGCTCCAACCAGCTCCAAGACAAGTCCAAAGACCTTGATTACTGTGGTTCAGGTGTGTTTAATTAGGATTGGAGCAAACTCTGCAGGACAGTAACCCTCCAGGAACAGGTTTGGACACTCCTGTCTTAAATTGACTTTTTGGACAGTGGAGGTAAAAATGAAACAAGTCTCTTCTTTACTCCAAATGACATGTTTTCTGTCACTATTAATTTTTTCCCCTTGAATGCCAAAAGACTGTTTATTGTCCAAAATATACAAATAAGAGGCACGTGATTGGCTGTCTGTTACTAAGCATCTAGTCATGTTCGGCACCGTAAGGCGAGATTAATAGCACAACAGCTAATTAATATAGTTAAAAATTGTTAACTACATTAAGTGTTAATAACTATTAATATAGTTAATAGCCATAGAGCAGTGTTTCATAACCCCAGGTAAAAAAAAGTTAACTCCCTAAAAACTATTAAATACTTGATTTGTAAAGAAATTCATATGTAGTCATAATTCTGCAAAACTAATTTTAAGCATTTAAGCGAAGCTTTTAGTCCAAAAGTTTGACTGGTAAGGTTAGTGTACATGTCTGCAAGTCTATACTTACTTGTTTCTTTCAGTAGGTCTCTTTTGTCCTGAACTGTTTTTTGTCTGGATTCTGCTTTTTCTTTGTTTTTATTTCTCTTTCTCTGAAAGTCAAGCAGCACGTCATCATGTGTTTCAAAATGCTTGCCATTGTTTGTTGCCACAACATCATCAATCTTGACAAGCAGTTCTTTAACTCCATCACTTTTGTTTCTGAAATCAAAGGCATGATATCTTCCTCCACATCTCTGTAAGATCAGCTGAAGATCTTCTCCTTGATTCTGTATGTGCTGCTCGGTGGATTTGTCCTTCACTGAATCAGCTCCTGTAAAGATCACTATGGTGTGTCTCCAGATTCTCTCACCAAAGAGACCAAGGTGTTCTTCGATGCTGAGTCTGTTTTCTTCAGTAAAAGGCAAGCTGAGGTTAATGACTATGAGAAAGACGTGGGGTCCTGGTTTACACAGGAAGACACTGCAAACCAGTTCCTGTTTAACAACCTCTGGTGACTCTTGCAAATCAAAATTTTCCCACCAACATACAGTGTTGATCAGAGTTATCTTCCTTCCATTCACTTCACCGTCTTTCCTCACAGATTTCACAAAGTATTTGTCAGTCTCAACTTCATCACCTAAAATGCAGTTTATCACTGAGGCTTTGTCAGATTTCTGCCACCCCAGAACAACGGCTCTTATTTCTGTCAGAAAAAAAATAAATAAATAATGGACACTGAAAAGATAATTTTAATAAAGCAAAGTCTGAAAAGATCATTTTGCAAGTAAATATACACACAAAAATATGTGGCTTGAAATATCATTAAAATCATTTTTGGAAATGTGTTTTTAAACAAATCAGATTTCAAGTTGTTCTGGGCATGACATGCAAGTAACATACATAAAGGACAATTGTGCACAAGATAAATGTTCAAAAAGTTCAGTACTCTGTCTTGTTTACAGAATACTTTTAGATGGTTGTATCAATCAAAAGAAAAATACATATGACATCTTATCAAATTGCCTTTTGTAAACTTTACCTGGTCCCATTTTCCTTGCTTTCTTATGGGTTATCCAAACAAAACCTTTAAGAAGGAACAAAAAAAAAAAAAAAAAAATCTAGCATGAAATAAATTAATAATAATAAAACAAACTAGACTGACACCCAGGATGAATGCATATACACTTCAGCTTGACAGGCTTTATATAAAAAAATTCATAGACCTTAATTTATATCATTAATTTGAGCTTGAGATTTACCGCCCCTTGAACAGTGCAATATTCTTACAGATACTTCCTGGTTTTACCATCAATTTTACCTCATCACTAACAAACCATTTAAAATGTCAAACATTCATTCACAATTTAACATCTTCAGTGTTTTGGCATAATGCTGTCTACATAAAATTCAGCATGGCATGGCAGGAAGACATATAGGTAGTGGTGGGCAAAGCGAGGCTTCGTGAAACACTGAAGCAGTCGAAGCAAATGTGTCGAGGCTTCGAAACGTTTCGACACCCGTCTCTACGGTGACACCTAGTGGTCACTTTCAAGTGTTGCTCTGAAACAGCGTCGACAAAGAAATAGTTAAGCGAATTGACGATTTATAACCTATGTTGTGTTAATTGATCCACTAAGTGATTTGGGGGAGTGGTTAGTGTGTTCGACTGGAATGCTGTCACCTTGGGTTCGAGTCCTGCCATCCCTAATTTCCGCTCCGAGCATTTAATAATCACTCCACTCCGTGCTCACTGATATCAGAAACACCGCTCCGCAGTCATCTTGACAAAATAATTAAAATGTGTTTTTATTGTTCTGTTCTTATAATGTGTTGAAACATCAGTCTAACCTCTGAATGAACTCTTTGTGAATAAGTAAGTGTTATTTTGGTAATTAAAAATATACAATAAAGTAGCCTACATCAAGACACTTTTTTACATATAAAGATTTTTATTTAAAAATATTAATTGTTCTGCTGTTGATGGACTTAGCCTACTTCTTTTTTTTACATGTAATTTCTCCAGCCTTTGAAAAAATCCTCTCACAAAAACCCACGAAGTGAAGATGCGTTAACTCCACTTTTCTACATTGTGGGAGTGGGTTGAGACAGACTGTGTGATTTACCGACCCTGTCAATCAAACGCAGATTCGGCGGTATGACAAGTCTCGAAACACTTGTGACACGCCCTGATGCTTCTATCGCCTTAGTCACGTGACATGAGTGTTTCGAATCACCTTAGTCACGTGACATAGGTGTTTCGAATCGCCTTAGTCACGTGACATGGGTGTTTCGAATCACGCTTCGGAGCAGTGTTTCGAAACATCTGCGCTTCGGGATCTCGACACCGTGTCGAAACGTCAGTTTCGCGTCAGCCATCCCTACATATAGGTACACATATGTGTAATGTTTATTTAAATTAAAAGGGGCACTACAGGACCCCCGCCACACCCATATCTAAAAATCACTCAAGGAAGAACATCCAAAACATTGAATAATAATTAATAATAATCCTTGAAGAACAATAGCGCTTTTTACACTTTCAGTGGCCTAATGATACAGCAGCAGAAAACTGCCATGTACAACATATTTAAAAATCTGATTTAAAACACTTTGCTTTTCTTATTTAAATTACAATTATTGCATAATAAAGCTAAATGCTGTAAAACACAGAAGTCTCTCATGTCACCTGATCATAGACGTGCCGAAGCCTCTCCTGATATGAGCAACACAGCATCTGACAGACAGCAGATAAACTCAGAGAGAAAGTGAACTAAACTCATTCCAAAATAAAAGTCACAGAAGAGAAGTGTCACTGCGTCATTTTAAAAGAAATAGTTCATCCAAAAATGAATACGATACCATCATTTCTCACCCTCATGTCTTCCTAAACCATAAACCGGTAGTTAAATATTAAAAATTGACAAGTCTTTTTGAAATACCAACAATTTCTGTATTATTAGCCTGATAAAATCACTAAAACACAGTTAAAGAAACCAAAAGATTCAAGGATACAATTCATTTGCTTAATTATTTATTTTTTGACAAAACTAAATCCATGTGATTCAAATACAGGCCAGTACGTGTATCACTTGAAAATTACAGCTTAAATGCTTAATAAATATAAGATACTGACAGTTATGCATATTAACATGCCACAAAGTATGTAATGAGGCACACATTAACAAAGCACGTATTGCTGACAACATTTCCCCATTAGAAATCATCTCCAGCATAATTTTCAGGCACAATGATCTGAGAGCAGTCGTTTGGGGATATAATCATTTCCTGGCACCGCAAAGACAGTGAAGGAACAGGTCATGACCTGAGAAAACACACAAACAAGAAAACATCAATGAAAACAGCTCTCAAGTACATTATTTGTTAGGAAATATGAGTATATAGTATATTTATATATTCACATTACAATAAAAATTTATGTAAAAATTATTGGATTAGTTAAACTAATTTACACTTTTCAATAACATGCAAATCCTTTTATTTTATTAGACAATATGCAAATAGTTAATATTAGTATTTATACTAAGTGCAAATTGCATTTGCCTAAAATACATGTGCATAACCAGAATTTCATAGTTGTAAGAACTCTGTGAATATAGATATATCTATTTATACATTCATATTCAACTAAAATAAAAATGCATGTAAATTCAATTCAAAATATATTTTATATATATATACACACACATACACGTCAACTGGGGTGCAAGCTACATACACCTAACGTATACATGCAGAACCAGAAAATGATAGGTTTATGTACTAGTGCTCTTCACTCATCTAAAAATATAATTAAATGCATCACAATACATAAGAAAATACCAACTCTCTAATCTAATCTAATATTAAATGCATTTCTCACCTCTGCATTAGACTGTAAAGCACAGTCTGTCACATTCACACTGGTGTGATTCTCACAGACCGTCTGCGCAGCTTGTATCTGTAGCATGTATTTAACCCTTGCAGGAGGATAGAGCTGCAACAAAGACAATATCACATCAAATACATCAGAGTAAAGGAGCCGTATGTTATATGATGAACATGACACTTACCTGAACTGTGTCTGACAAGATATCCACCACTTTAAAGGCGTACGGAGAGCTGCTCATGCGATTGTGGACATCCATGGCAAAGTTTGCCACATTCATGACATTATGGTTGTAATTTAGCTCCACACCGTCTCCTGAGACAATAAAAGCTGAGAAAACGGATGCAAAAAGAGTGAGGACGCAAACCATCTCGGCAGCTTGTGGATCTGTGGGAACAAAAGCAAAGCCAAAAATCATCAGGGTGTATCAGTATGAGGGTGGAAACATTAATAGCCATAAATTACTGATGGTTTAACACACCTCTATTTAACTGCTGCATAAGAGCTTCTCAGGTTTCTGCATCCTGCTGACAGACAGACGCTCACGCTTCAGTTAGATTCACAGACTCATCAGAAAACAAGAAGAGATGCAAAGCTTTTACATGAAAATTCATGTCATATTCTCACGTTCTTCACTGCAGCTGCATTGAGGTGTTTACATCATCTGCCATGTCACATGACCAGACCGGCTGCATGCATCAAGACCCGACGCTGAGCAGTCCATAATATCTCCTGCTGAAAAAGACTTGAGGAACGATTCCTGCTGGAAAAAAAACAGCTTGCTGGTTTTAGATGGTGTAAACTGGCTTGGAGCACCCGAAACAATCAATCCAAACCAGTCTGATGAGTTTAAGCCAGGTGGAGACTATCTGATAATGCACATGAACCACATCAGGCTGGTTTGAACAGCAGGAAAGTGTTAATATTTGATAGAAATAATCCACTTTTGCATGCTGTGTTAACATAAACTGTCCATTTTGCTGCTATAATCTGTGAAGCTGAAATGCATGGCCGTTTTGTCTTTGAAAACAACTTCCTTGACTTTGCACTCGGCGTCTAGATAGTTTTTGTTAACCCTTTGTTGGTCTTCTGATTTCCGTGAGTGGCTTATGTGCACAAAATGATCATTCTTGGCACCGAGGAGCTCAAACAAGCCGAAAGCGCTCTGAAGCAGAGTTTTCCCGAGTCCATCAAGGTGTGGTGATTCTAGGAAGCTTTAAGAAAGTTTGAGGTTTAACCTATTGGATTACCACAGCTTTTATTTTCACTCGCTTAAGAGGAGCAGCCGGTTAACATTCACTTGTTTTCCAGGTTTATGGCTGTATATTCAACATAAACAGAGGAAAGCCTCACAATCTGGAGGTTATTGCAGACCAGTGGCCAGATTTCACTGTTATTATTTGCAAACCAAAAGTTCAGGTAACATTATTTTACAGATACAGACATTCCTGATTCGTTTTTGTGTGTTTTTTTTAAACTAGCCATGTTTCAACAACATGCATTTAACTGTAGTATTTGTAGTAAACCAAAGCATATGCAAAACTATACTCTATAGACAATGCTTAGTGCTGTTATTGTAAACTAAAACTACTAAAAATCATTTTTGTTGACTGAAAAAAATCTGTAATAAAGTAAAACATAAATATTAGATGGAAAGCTTCAGCTTAAAAAATTTAATGAAAATTAAGATTTGGCAACAAACTGAAATAAAATTATTAAAAAAAGGTTGAATTTAAAGTAATAAGACTATTAAAAAACTGAAATAAAAAATAATTAAAGCTAAATATCTTATTAAAAACACATACAACTACTACAACAAATTAAAATAACTGAAAATATACAAATAAAAGCTATTATATAAGTTTTACTTATTTAAAAGGTCTAATGCATTCTACTTTAAAATCCAAGTGCAGATATTTATTTATTTATTTTTATTATTTTTTTTAAACAGGGAGCAAAGGATCGAGAAGGAGATTTCAACATATACAGCATCTACTCAAAGAGCAAAGACAGCCTGAAAAACCTTCTGAACACACCTGGTGTGATCAATAAACATGCATTCGCATTATTAGCAGGTACACACTCTACACATAATCAAATTAATTGCTTGAAATAAATAGTTTTGTGACTGTGACAAAATAAAACATGCACAAACCTGTCGGTTGCCATAAAGGGGTTGACATCAGGCACTTGGAAGCAGTTCAGGAGTTTGCGGATCAACATGGACTTCCCTGGAAAGTTCAAGCAGTGATGAACGTCTTACAGCTGCAGGATGAACGACAGCTGCAGTTTAAAGAGAGGTGCTATCATTATCATACTCTTAAACTTAAATATTATCTTATGGTAGGCTTAAAGCAACTGCATATGCAATTGATTTTACCTTTAAATATTAATTCTGATGATACACCGACTTCAAACAAGGTGAATGGCTTGTGTTTCTTTCACAAACGAGTAAGTTCGCTGAGCGGGTACGAAATACCGCGAAAACGCTAGTTTGCTTTACGGCAGCAACAAATGCACGTCTACAGCCAAGCCGCTTTAAGATGAGGATAGGTTTCACTTTGCTGAATAAACAACTTATCTTTAATTAATCTACAGCATACTGGCTAATCTTCAGCATGTTTGCCATTAAACATTAGTTTTTGATTTATCTATTGTTAAAGTTTACACACAAAAATACGAAAATGTTTAATTCATTTCTATGGTATCTGACGCACAACTCTGACAGAAATGTAATGATGTCAAGGCTGTGATATGATTGGTTATCAAAGCACACGTGATCCAATGTTGGCCTTTACTCCGCAGTAGCTCTTATTATTACGACAGTGGATATATTTACGACAGTGAATTACACCCACTGAACTGCAGGGGGCTCCAATGCCGCAAAAATACACAGAACTGCAACATACAGTTGCTTTATAACCTTCCAAAACATGTCCATCCAGCACAAACGCCAATTTTTCAATTATGAATTTATGAATTAGTTTTGACATTTTTGCAGGGTTTGAAAAAAATTAAACAACACATTTACCTCATTTTATCTAACAAATAGACCTACCTTCTTGAATTTTCCTTGTTTTTATTATAGTTGACATTTTCTTATTATGTTTTCAGTTATGCTGGAGTCAGATTGGCTCCGCTCAGTGCAGCTCATGCTCATCTAGTAAACAGCACGTGGAAGTATGGCGGAGACCGTAACAGCTACAATTCTGTGCTGAACTACATTACCCACAATCCTTCACTGTGCGTGATGGAGGAGGGCGGGGCGGAGCCCGTCTCCTGGCTGCTTGTGTACCAACATGCTGCTCTTGGTTTGCTCTACACGTTACCACAACACAGACTGAAAGGCTACGCAAAGTTACTGGTGTCTACGATGGCCAAAAACCTCCTGGAGCAAGGACACCCTGTGTACTGTTTTGTAGAAAAGGAAAATGACTCTTCCTACAAACTTTTCGCGTCACTTGGGTTCCAGAATTCACCAGATTACAGGGCTGTGTGGTTTGAGCTGAATAAACGACAATAAATACAAGTATAAATCACCTAGAAAACCACTATGGTGTTTTTAATCACCTCTTCATTATTTGTATTTGTATATAACCTCACTCTCTCTCTTTAGCCTATATTAAGTGATTAATATTTGCATATGTGCAGATTTTAAAATAAACTAATAAATACAAATAAACAAAAAAAATAATAATGAAGAGGTTATTAAAATGTATGTATATTTCTAGCATACAAAAAAAAAAAAAAAATTTATGTATGCGTAATCAGTGTATTAATCACTTAAAAATGTCACTCTGGAGTGTTTAATCACCTCTTCATTAGTTGTAATATTTCATATATATTTTGTTTTATATGCATATTTCTAGCACACAAAATAATCTGAATATATGCAAATAAAGATCACTTAAAATGTTATTGTGGAATTTTAATCACCTCGCTATATTATATATATAGTTTTTTTATACACAGATTTCAAGCATACAAAAAACTGAATTATGTAAACAAAAATTAATGTTACTGGTATCTTTAAACACCTCTTCATTATTTTAATTGTTTTATATTTTATATGCATATTTTATAATATAAATCACATATAATGTCACTCTAAAGCTTTTAGTCACATCTTATTTTTATATGCATATTTTTACCATTAAAAAATTTGAACATTTTTCAAGCGTGTGTATTTTTGCACTTCAAATATAGGAAACCTCAGTCACAATGCGTATAAATCTTAGTTTTATTAAGTCGTATCTCCTACATTAGAGTACTATAAAACAGTACAAAGTTTATATAATGTAGAAATCACTTCTAATTTTCTAAAAAAAAACAAAAAAAACAACTGTACAAAACCTGGATAAACAAAGTACACAAATAAAACTCATAAAGTTAACAAATGGCACATCTCAGTTGTTTAGCTTGTACTTCCCTTTGTCATAAACAAACATTAGACCTACTCTAATCTGTTTATGCTGTTCTCAACACGTTAAGATCCATTTAAAACAAATAAAGGCCTAAAATCATTAGAAAGCTCTTGATATGCTTCTAAAATCGAGCATTACCTCCAAACCGCTTCAGTGAAATGATACCCGGGCTAATGTGAAAAACACCAAGTGCTAATCTACACACGTCTGTTGCTTTTCATGTTATCCCACAGCTGAAGCACGTTAATGCAATAAATAAAAGTGAAATTACATGTTAAAACGACTGACATTCAGCACAACACACTCGTGTCCACAGCTTCATGGCACTTTAAGGCAAGAAGGTCTGAATGACGTGGATTTGTAGTAACACACACAGCTGTAACACCACGGACTCGGCTGCATACTAAGTACACAACCACTTTGGTTAAAAAGCGCCTCGACAAAACACAGGCCTGCAGACACCTCAATGTTCAATCCCTTAAGATCCGATCCGTCAAAGATTTTCCCTGATGAGGGATTTTGAAGACTCGCTGGCAGCTTGTCCATGTCAGTGGTAAGTACAGGAATTAAAGTGGCGATGCAAGTACAGCTGAAGGCCACTAGGTGGAGGCAGCGGCTAAGAGTCCTTCACTCTGATGGATGTTGTGATGAAGTTCTGCTTTGCATATTGTGGGAGCTGTGCAGTGCAGAGAGCTGACAGCAGGGGGCTCCTCGTCACCTACACACACAAAAACACACACATGGTCAACATATATGCCATAAACCTCTATTCTGAAATAATAATTAATAATATAGTAATTAGTCAGTAATTTAAGTGCTAAAAATTAAACTTCAAATCAAAATCAATCAGGAAATGTATTACTACTGCAATCATAATACTGCACTGTAAAAATAGTATTTATAATAATAATTATTATTATTATTACTACTAGTATTCTTATTATCAATTTAAGAATCATTTTATTTTAGTATTTTTTAAATTATAAAAATTAAACTAATCAATAAAGAAACATTACTATTGCAATCATACTACAGTACTTTAAAATATTATTAATAATAATAGTAATTAATCATTTAAACGCTATAGTGATTTAAATGTTAAAAATGAAACTAATCAAAAATATTACTATTGCAATCATAACACTATACTGTAATTTATTATTATTATTATTATTAACAACAACAATTATTATTATTACCCATTTCAAAATCATATTTTTATTTTATTATTTAAATAATTTATTATGTATATTTATTATGTACATATAAACACACACATGCATGAATATATTTAAGAAAAATATATTTGTATATTAAATATATTTATATATAATATAAATGTAAATATATACATGTAAAAGAGTGTGTATTTATATGTACATAATAAATATACAGAGTACGCACGCATATATATATATATATATATATATATATATATATATATATATATATATATATATTACGTAAACAAAAACTTTTATTTTGGATGTGATTAATCATTTGACAGCACTATTCTGAACTTATTTGTTTTGTTTTATTTGTTTGTATGGATTATTTGGGTTGTTACCGACATCTGGTGAAAATTTCAAGTCAAAAGCATCTTTAGAAATATATTTACTGAGGAAGAAGGTGACGTGTTCAATACTTATTTTACCCGCTGTATACTAAGCATGCTGAATGCCTACCCAGTCCCGAGGAGGAGGACACGCTGTCGGCCAGAGACGAGTTGTCGTGGTCCGGTGAGAGTCCGTCCATCAGCGGGATGGAGAGCTCTGAGGACGGCACAGATGAGTCGTAGATCCCCGAGTCTCTGGGCATCTCCACCGGACTGGCCGATCCGTCGGGTCGAGACGACCCCGCGTCCTGATGAGACGAACCCTCCCCGAGATCCTCCCGCGACAAACTCAGCGAGAGTCCCAGCCTCGGTGTCGCCGGCAGCATCAGGACGTTGCTCCTCACGGGACAGTCGCTCTCCGAGGGGTGTTTGAGCTTGACCTCGTTCAGGACGAGCCCCGAGTCCAGCTTCTCTGGAGGAGGGAGGCGTTTATTGGGCGGCGGCGGCGGCATGAGCTGCTTCTCGAACCAGTCGGGCTCCAGCTCGATGTGCTGGTGCATGTTACAGATGGCCACGTACAGCGAGCGGCCCGATTTGCTGCGGAAGTAGTTGCGTCTGCTGACGTTGGGCGGCTGCGGCTCGCGGTCGGTCAGGCTGAGCTGGCGAGAGTGGAGTCTGGCGAAGAGCTGGGGAAGCTGGTCCATTAGTTTGTATTTGGGCGCCAGGTTGAGAGAAGTCGGGATGTCGCTCTCGTGACAGTAGTCGAAGTACACCGACATGAAGCGCGACAGGTCCGAGGATTTCTGATGCACCTCTTTGATTTTTTCTGCGATCATCGCCGTGGCCACGATGAACAGGTCCCTGTTTCCGGTGGAGTCGGAAGCGGTCGGTTCTCGGTTGTTCTCCTTCGACGTGGCTTTGCCCTTACGGTGTCTTTTCTCCACGAAGTACTTCAGGCCTTTGGAGCAGATGGTGATGATGAAGTGAGCCTCGTCGAGACGCCGGCTCAGCCAGGACATCTGACCCTCCTTACAGATCTCCAGGTGCTCCCAGAGATCCAGCGCCACCTGAGCATTCACACACAGACAGAGCGAGTCAGATCCCAGACACCTAAACAAAATGAGTCGGGTGCCAAAGACTTCTATACAGTGAAGCTCGAGGTGAAGTGTCTTCATAAAGAGCACCGTGACTCAACCACTTCTGGTTCAGTTAGTTTTATTTTGCATTCAATGAGTTAAAAGCATCAAAGTTTCCCACAAATACACATGAGCAGGCATGTCATCGGCTGGAGAAAAGAAGAGAAAAGAAAAGAAAAAGAAAAAACCTGTTTTTCTCCATTCAATAAGACTAAACAATATCAATTATTATTATTATAAATATTTGTAATAATATAACAATATAAATATTTTAATAATATAACTTGATAATATTTTTTAAAATTTACAGAACAGTAAAAATAGTTTTTATTAATAAAAATAATTATTATTATCATCATCATCATTATTCAAATATTTTAATTATTATTAAATTATAAAAATCAAACAATCAATAAAGAAATATCCATTGTACTGTAAAAAAAAAAAGTATTTAATAATAATAATAATCAAAATATTGTATTTCATCATTATTTAAGATATAGGAAATAAACTTATAATATATTTAAAATAATATATTTAATAATAATAATAATAAAAATAGTCATTATTATAATAATTTTATTTTTACACAACAACAGTAAAATCACAATGATAATATTAATGGCTGTCTTAATTTCTTTGCTTTCAAACATTTAACAATATTGAACTTTTATTTTGGTAGAAAACCTCCGAGAGACTTTAAAGCTTGTTAGTTAGTAAATAAACAATAGTTCATTGAATTTGTTAGTTCACAGTGCATTAACTACTGTTAAAAGATACAACTTTTACATTTTAAAAAGCAAGCACTAGTAAATGTTGAAATTAACAATAATTAAGATTAATGCAGACTGTATTTATTGTTAGTTCATGCTAACTATTGTAGTTAACTAATGTTAACACATGAAACCTTGCTGTAAAGTGTAACAATCACCGATGATTCATGACCAGGAACAAGTAATAGGAAAGTAAATTAATTAATTTCTTATTTCATATCTGTGGAATAGTTTGAGTGATCAAAAAGCATTCAACTTTCTTCTGCCACTAGAGGGCGACATCAGCAAACCTTTCAAACTTTTTTTGAAAGTTTCTGAAGCCTCTTCTGCTCACCACAGATGCATTTATTTAATCAAAAATACAGTAAAAACAGCAAAATTGTAAAATATTATTACAAATTAAAATAACTGTTTTCTATTTGGATATATTGTAAAATGTAATTTATTTCTGCGATCCAAAGCTGAATTTTCAGTATCATTACTCCAGTCTTCAGGGTCACATGATCTTCAGAAATCAAGAAACACTTTTTATTTTTATTAATGCTTAAAACAGTTGTGCTGCTTCATATATTTTTGTGGAAACTGTTGTACTTTTTTTTTTCAGGATTCTTTGATGAATAGAAAGTTCAAAAGAACAGCATTTATTTAAAATAGAAATCTTTCACGTTATAATTGTCTTTACTGTCAATTTTGATCAATTTAATGCATTCTTGCTGAACAAAAATATTACTTTCTTTCAAATAAAAAGCTTTGAATAGTAGTGCATCTAATTTTGGCCTGACCTCGCAGCCGCAGAAGTCCTGCAGGAAGAAGGCGAAGCTCTGGACGACGGCGAGGTGTTTGGGACAGTCTCTGCTGGAGTAACAGATGAAGATCTTGGGTCTGGGCCAGGGTCTGTCTGTGCTCAGCGCCGTGGTCTGAGATGAAGACTCGGAGCTCTCCTCGTCCAGGTGGGAGTAGATGTTCTCTGCAGAGGAATTCAGATCAGAGACGTGAATCTAACCAGGATCAAATGAGATTTGTTGCGAGTGGGGAAAAAAGCGCATTTATTGTTTCCATATGATGAGAGCTCCTTTTAGAGCACTGTAAGACTGAAAGTAAAGCCTAATTTGTCCATGTTAGAGCAACAGATGTTTTTGTCTTACATCACCCCAATCCACCTTTACAAAACTCTACCATATTTTCAGCTTAAAATGCTAGAGTTAATAGAAAAATCTTACCGACTACACATATCTAGGTTTATTGTTATTAACTAAAAATAAAACCATATAAAACATTTTATTAACTGAAATTAAATACAATAATTTCAGCTAACTGACTAAAACTAAAACCGTTAAAACCAATTTAATTACTTGAAATAATATATATATATATATATATATATATATATATATATATATATATATATATATATATATATATATATATATATATATATATATAAAACTAAACTAAAGCTGACTAAAACCGAAACCATTTAAAAAGTATTTTTGTTTCTTGAAATTAAATAAATGTTAAATAAAATAAAAACGTGGACTTATTGTTGACTAAAATATAACCATAAAAATGTTAACTGAAATCAAATAAAATATATAAAAAATGACTTCTTGTGATAAAATGACTATTTTAAATAAAATAATATAAAAACAAACTTATTTCCTTGTATATAGATGAATAAAACTAAAACAAATAATAAACACTTGTTACTTGAAATAAAATAATATTAAACATATTTCAGCTAGTTAACTACACCTAAAACTATAAAAGCATCCTTGTTACTTGAAATAAAATTAATTGAAATTAAATGAAGTATAACAAAAAAAAAAAAAATTAAACTTATTTTATTTCAGGGAGTTGCCAAAGCAACATTTCTCATCTTCATTTACAAATAAAAATAAATAATAAATAAAACGATAATAAATCAAATCAAAATAACTAAAAGTAAAAACTAAAATGAAAAATAATAAAAACTAGAGGGGAAAAAAACAAAAAACTAATAAAAATGCCAAAAACACAATAATTAAATAAAAATAGGAAATACAAAAGTAAAAATGATTTCAAAATATTAATAAAAATGATAATAACACTGAGACCAGAATAGACTTTTTGTGCCACTTAACACCCAAAACATCCTTAAAAACTGTTCTTCTGAAAATGACCATTTTTTAGATTTTACAGTAATGACAGTAACTGCACAAATGAAGGAATTTTAGAAGGAAATCTTCCCAAAACTTTGGAAACTGAACATCTATGCGAGTTATTCTGAGGAAACGCACATGTAACGAGTGAGTTGTGCTTCTGTGAGATGCATTACACACTAACAGGCTTACAGGGGTTTCTTTTGTGTGGCTCAAGCAGAGCTGCAGCAGAATGGCGTGAGCGCAAACGCTTAGATTCCATCACGCATTAATCCTCGTCAATGCTGTCAGATTACACCGATCGGCTTACAGAGACCGCTCAAAAGAGAGGAAACCCGAGACTGCTAATGACGGACACGCACCTTGCTGTTTCTTGCGACACATGACGGTGAAGAGAGTGGCGAAGGCCGACATGATGACCAGCGGGACGGTGATGGCCATGGCGCGGATCGGTCCGGCCCACGGAGAGTGCACTGCAACAAACACAAACAACATCTGATCAGTGCAAATACAGACACTAAACATGCACAAACTACAAATTTCACTGTTTTTTACCTTGGCTCACATGGTACTGCGTCTGTTTTCTGGTCGTGTTGTTGTCATCGCGAAGCTGCGGGAATAAGAAAGTGAATTTGTTCAATATACACGTTCGATGAAACTCATTTAACTGCGAATGATATGAGTAACATCCAAACCTCTATTGCATAAGTTCCTGGAGTGACGTCTTGTAAAACGCATGTAGTTTTGGGGCCATTTTGCTCCTGCAAGGGAAGCAGAGACACATTATTTACAAAAGTGTAATGCATTTTATGCATAATTAGATGCAATGAAAATATAATGGATTAAATCACAATATTTGGGTCATTCCGTAAACCAAGAGCCTTTCGTGGCCTTCATTAATAAATAACTTTTAAAGGAATAGTTCATCCAAAAATTTAAATTTGCTGAACATTTCCTCATCCTCAGATCTAGATGAGTTTGTTTCTTCATCAGATTTGGAGAAATGTAGCACTCCATCACTTGCTCTTCAGTGAATGGGTGCCGTCAGAATGAGAGTCCAAACAGCTGATAAATGCATCACAATAATGCACACCACTCCAGTCCATCAGTTAACGTCTTGAGAAGACAAAAGCTGAGCGTTTGTAAGAAACTAATCCATCATTAAGACGTTCAGCTGTTTGGACTCTCATTCTGACGGCACCCATTCACTGCAGAGCATCCATTGCTGAGACACTGATGCAATGCTGCATTTCTGTAAATCTGATGAAGAAACAAACTCATCTACATCTTGAATGATCTGAGGGTACACTGTCAGCAAACTATCTTTGAAAATTTGATATTTCACAGACATATTAGCATTGAATTTTCTTTCTAATAAATACCTTTACGTGCCATTACTTTAAGAACAAGGCTGGGAAAAGCTAAATAAATAGTTATTAAACTGTTCACCCTGTCACTTTATTAATTAAGTTAAACATCCAAACACAAGGATCCAAACTTGTAGTTTATGTTTATAGATGCTATACATTAAAACAGGGTTTCTATAATGCACTCAGAAACCGGCGGTGGGAAACTGAAATGCTAACAATGACCTCACAGAGACCCATAGAGCGTCTGAACTCTGGAATCCCCCGTTGGTGGCGTCGCTCACCTCAAATTTCACCTCTTTCTATTATCGCTACAAACAATGCTGTCCGGCCCGGCTAAGATATGACCGCTGCGCTCTTCTGAAAAGAGTCGGGACAATGCTTTTACACCCTTTAATAGGAAGAAGATGTGAATAACATGGTTCAAAAGAACCAGGTCGTGTTCCAAAGTGACACAAATATGAAACACCTCATGCTGGTGCTGAAATAATAAAACCTCTAAATGAAATCAATCCCAGCATTGTGATTCCAAGACTGTTTCAGCCAAAGACGTACAGGGACAGCTTAAAAAAGAAATACACCATAAAAGTGCACATTTACACATGAGCTGTGTCTCATTTAGAAGGCTGCGCCCTCCGGAGGTCGATTCCTCCGTAGGATGCGTATACGGAGTGTCCTTAACCTAGAATTAAACGAGACGGCCTTCGTAGGACGGGCGGAAAAGGAAACAGGAAGTATCACGTTGCTATGCCAACACATTTAGAGCATCGTTGCGCTCTCACAATACTTAAATGAAGGAAAATTATTTCTAAATTTGGAAAGTAATTTGAAAAAAAAAAAAAAGTGTTCTTTTGCTCAGTGTTTGAGGAGCTGCAGCGTACGCACAACAGACATCTGTTAGAGAGAAAAAAGGAGGAGGGTGTAAAGAACAAAGTTTATCCGTTTTTATCGGAGGCGATTTAAGGTAAACTGTAAACAAAGGATGCATTCGGAGTGTCCTACTTGCTTTTCTGAAATGATCCAGCCTCAATGACGTATGCAGCCTTCCAATGCGACCTCCGGAGGGCGCACCTTCTAAATGAGACACAGCTATGGAGTGTCATTTATCTTTCTGTAGTTCATTAACCTGTTGTTTATTTCACTGTGTTAATATTTCATGTTTAATTGCTTGTTGCACGCAGGGTTTGAGAAAAGTGTATCACAAACAAAATGCAAAATAATAATGATTATAATTATTTTTAATTTATAGAAAAATAAATTAAAACTACTACTAGTAATAATACCAATATTAATAATAATAATAATAATAAAAAGTTTATTATTATTATTATTATTATTATTATTATGCATTTTATTTGTAATGCAATTTTCTCAATTACTATTAGTAGTAGTATCTAATGTAAATAATAATAATAATAATAATAAACATATTTACATATATACATATTTACATATAATATATAATTATATATTAATAATAATAACAATTATTTATATTATTTATATTAATTATAATAAATGATAATTATTGCAAAATTATTATAATTATTATTATTATTATTATTATTGCCATTATTATTATTATTATTATTAAATAATAATTACTAAGTACTAATATATCATAATTATGTAAAAATAAATAAATATTAAAAATAATCATTAATAATTATTAAATGTCATAAATTATCATTTTTAATATAAGATTCATTTTTATAATTATTATACATTTTATTTGTAATGTGCTTTTCAATGTCATTTAATGCCATTTTCTTAATAATAATAATAATTACTATTATTATTAATTATAAAAATGAATTATTACTACTACTACTACTACTACTACTACTACTACTAAATAATTATCATGATCAAATAATAATAATAATGATAATAATAATAATAATAATAATAAAGTAATTTATTAGCAGTAATGGTATCATAACTAATTTAAATTCCTGTCATGTGTCTTCCATTTCTTTGTTATTTATTTTATTTTTTTAGCCCAACAGCATCTGTTCTCTGTATGAAAAGGAAGAGCATGAACATACTTCTCCTTTTGTGACTCACAGAAGAAAGAAAGCCAAATGCATTTGAATGACACGAGGGTGAGTAAATGATGACAGAACATCCATTTCTGGCTAAACTATCCCTTCAAGAGAGCTAGTCCTGAACCAAAAATACATGTGTCCTTAGCCAAAAGAAAGACAGATAGCCGTCTTCTAACTCCCAGCACAGTTTCTAAGTGACAAAGTGCTGCTGTAAAAGCTCTCTGCTCTTTACATTTCCGTTTCCAGCACAACCAAAGCGCAGAAAGCAGCAGAACACGTCCATTTCCCACAGCGGCGATTCAACGGACAAGACTATATATTATTCCAGCTGTCTGGGAAGAGCATTACACGCTGCTGGAAGCATTAACCCTCAACATCTCACTTCCAGCCACATCTCACCGAGTGTGCAACGCTTCAGAGCTAACAGAACATGCAAACAATTACAGTCACCCGAAACATGCAAAACATTAGGAAACGCATTTGGGGTGAATTATGAATGCAAATGTTTCTGAATTTGCGCCAGCCAGGATTTTTCAATGCAGTTACTAGGTAAAATGCTCACAGGTTTGCAGCGTTTGAGTCTGAAGGGCCCCTCCTGTCTGAGCTTGTAGTACAGGTAGTAGATGGTGAAGCCGAATGTGGAAGGGGCGTGGTCAAACACAACATGCAAATTAGATCCGAGCTGAGAAACATTCAGCGTCTTGGGCTTCCAGACTGTCAGGGAAGAAAGAGAAAGAAGAGCAAGGTTGGTTTCAGCTTCATTTGAGATCCCTGTTTAGGCTGTTTCACAGCTTGGCTAACAAAAGCAGATGAATTGGATTTGGCATCTTTTTTCTCTCGCTAAAATACTCACATGGTTTGCAGACGAGGTTATCTGAGCCAAGAAGCACTTCACAACCTGAGAAAATGCAAGGAACAAGGCAGAGCAATTACTTCTTTTGCAAACTTTTTCTATAGAAGTCAAGTAACTTTGAACATCCATTAAGTTTGTAAAAAAAAAAAAAAAGGAAATATTGTTTGCTTTATTTGAACTAATTAATAAATATTAATAAAAACTATATAAAAATGATAAATAATAATAATAATAATACATTATAAATTACAAATAAATAATTGTAAAATCTATTACATCTATAAATAAATTATAAACACTCAAGTATACATTTATGTAGCAAATTACTTGTAAATATTATAAATCATAATATTAATAAAAATAAATTATAAATATTCTAAATAAGTTACAAACTAAACAAATAAAGTAGAATTATTTTATAATTATATTTATAAATCAAATTATTAAAATTGTTAAAAAACACATTAATATAAATAAGTAAATACATAAATTAAATAAATAAATTAAATTATTTTTTTCCAAAAGCCTAACAGAATAAGGCCAGAAACACATGTTTACTTCTATGCAGGAAAGATGGCATGAAGAAGTAATTATTAATGTAATTTTAAACTTTACATATTCATTAAGTTAGAATATAAAATTATAACTAATGGTAAAACATAAGTAATTGTTGTTATTTTGTGTACCAGAGTATTTTTTTAAATTATTGAATTGAAATTATAAATTGTTTTTTTATCAAATTAATATTTATAAATATTAAATAATAATAATAAAAATAATAATAACGATGATGATGTTCTAAACGTAGGACAGAATAAGGCCATAAACATGTTTTTCAAGTATTGTTTCAGGCTTAACACTCACTGTTAGTGCGCAGAAACGATGGCGGAAAGAAGCTGTCGTTCAAGAACGTGGGAAACGGCACGATTCTGACCATGTAGTCGGTCTCAAAGGCGAGACCAGCGAAGGGCTGTGAGCTCATCCTCTGTTGGGAAAAATGCGAAATGGTTCCAAACAGATGAACATGAACTTAAAAATTATTTTTCCAATAAATTACAAGTCTAATATAAACCATATCATACTTACAACGGTTTTGTAAGAGAAGTTAAGCTGTCGCGGATCCTTCAGGATCACGTGCTGGCACTGCTTTCCCTCGGGATTCTTGTCCTCCAGATACACTCTGAACCCTTTCACATGTTCAATACCTAGCAGATCAAACAGGTTGGATGAATTAAAGGGGATTAGATGATATAAAAGCACAGAAATACATCCAGATGACTGCAGCACACCTGTGCAACTGAATGGCTTTGAAAATGCAGAAATTATTAAACAATTCATATTTGCATTGTACCAAGAGCATTTATAAAATAAAATCACATCCTATGCATTAAAAGGGACTTATTTTTGCATTTAACTTTTTTCTCGTGCATTTTTAATGTTAATCAAGATTCATTGCCCTAAAAATGTAAATGTATTTATTTATTTATTTTATTTTATTATTTATTTTTTAATTGTTTATTTAATTTTATTTATCAATTTAAAGATTTTTTTTTTTAGTTAATGATAGTCAAGGTTCACTGGGTCAAAAATATAAATGTATATAAATACAAAAGCCTTTTATGGCCATTTTCACCCTTTCTGATATGAATAAACCCACTGTTTTTGCTACTGTACCTTTAAATTTTTCAGTTAATAGGTGTAATTCACAATTTTAGAATAGACTGCAACATAAAAAGTCATGTTTATTTATTTTATTTTATTTGTTTAATTGTATTTATTTATATATTTATTTTATTATATTTTTCTATTAATTTTTTTTTTTTTTTTTTTTGCATTCATTTTTATTTATAGTCGAGGTTTACTGGCCCAAAAATATAAATGTAGCCTTTTAAGGCCATTTTCACCCTTTCTGATCTGAATAAACGGGCTGTTTTTGCTACTGTACCTTTAAGATTCTTAGTTAACTGGTGTAATTCTTGGACAAAGCATTGAATATGCAAATGTGGGGGGTCATATGTTAATGAGCTCATGGTTATGAAAATACTTCTTGCATCTTAGTTTTAAAACATTTTGTACATATAGCTGAATAGCCCAGCTTTACAGCACAAGTCTGAGTCTGCAATTTCGGATGAACTCTAACAGATGTGTGGGATGTGCACAGAACTTCCTGTAAACTTAAGTCCCACCATAAACTTTCAGGACTGGAAACAGCTTGGAAGTTTCAAAGCATGCACCATTTTTTAATCTTCCTTTCTTTCCCTCTGTTTCTTTTTTTATTAGCACCCCTGAAGACAGAGCGTGCCAGCGGAGCGTTCCCGTGCCCTTCAAAGTGTGCCAGCCTGCCTCCCTTTTAATTAGATTTCTGTCTTATCAGTTGCAGAGGGAAGAGGGGAGAAGAAAAGGCTCCCGCACACATTCCGTGTGGTTCCGATTACCGCGGCGGGGAGCAGCCTGATGGGACGGGTGTAACTCCACACCTCCGCCAGCCTACAGATAGCATCAAGAGAGAGCCGCCCCATCACACAACCTTCAAAAACACTACTGGAGGTGGAAAAAAAGCTGCCGAACTGGTTGTGCGCTCGTTTTCCTTGCTTTTTATTAGCTCTTGTAGAGGGTTGCTTTACTTTAAAGAGATTAATATTGTAAATGCATTAGGTATTATGAACTAATAATGAAAAATAGTTTTTCAGCATTTATTAATCAAGGTTACTGTAATTTATAGTGATGCACTATGCTGTTTTCAGTTGATGCATGTTTGAATAAATTATTATGAAAACAAGTTATTATATACAAAGTATTTTGAAAAAAAAAGTGAATAATTAATTTAAACTTTATTTTTGATTTTCAGTTTTATCAGCTAAAAATATTTTTTAAATATTTAAAAAATATTTACCTTTTATTAAAATTCTAAAATTAAATTTTTTTTTTTTTAATTTTCATCAAATTTTTTAAAGTAATTTTGACCCCAGTTCCCTCATGAACCCCAGTTTGGGAAACCCTGATCTAGATTAATAAAAAAAATTGTTGTTCATTGTCAGTTCATTAAATAATGCATTAACAAATGATGTATAATTTCACTAAAAAAATTTAACTCTTTCATCATTCACTCTCATAACTGAATATGCAGTAGTGCAAATGAGATTTGTGAAAGACTAAGTGAAATTTCGGCCTTTTATGGTATTTTTTGCCTTCTTTGGAGGTTACAACATATTGCTGGTCACAATATGTTTTCATTGCATGGAAAAGAGCATCTTTAAGACCTTTAAAAATATCTTTGAGGGGTGAGTAAACGATGCATTTTAATTTTTTTGGGTGGACTGTCCCTTTAAGCGCAGTGCATGAGGATAAGGCCCCACACCCAAGGCTTTCTTCTTTGAGTTTCTTTAATATACACCTGAGCTGTGTCAAGTCCTGCCCCAGTCAAAAGGATTAACCTCGAGCGAACAACAGGCCACATTGTCCCGCTCGTCAGCCCGAAGCTCGCATTACCAAGTTCAATAGCACCCTGGCAGACGGAAGCAAGGGACATCCCCGTCTTTCCCTCAGCCACACACGCACACATTCCTCCCAGGACAAAAATCACAGCACTGCTATGTGCCGATCTATTCCCGTCTCTTGGACGGATCCGTGAGACTGTCAGGGCCGAAGAATAATACGGCCCGGGAGGAGGGAACCTGCGGCTTTGATCAGGAAGAGCAGGAACTCGCTTTGAAGAGCCTTTCTTTGAGCTCCTGTTCCATTCTCTCCAGGCTAGAGATGGACCAAGATAAATCACCCTCATGTGCAACCACCCATGCAACACACATGCACTTTAGAATGCACTTTGTTATGGGTTTGTGCACGCTAATGGAAAGCGCAGACATGCAGTCTGAAATCTCTGTTTTAGGACTGTTTGGGGACACAACTTTTCCATCGACTGAACCGCCAATGGTTATTGATTTCAGTCGAGGGGAGTAAATGACCAAAGGTAGCGACATAAATAACGGTATTTTTCAGCAAGTTCACAGTAAGTCAGCTTTGCCATTAATAATGTATTTTTTCTTGACAAGATGGTTTTGTGTCAGAGAAGAATATATAAATGTGTAAATTTCTCTGATATGTTTTTATACAAATTTACACTAAATGCAACTAAAATGCATATAAAAAAAATTTGTATTAATATTTTTTAAATATCCACAATCATTACACTAAATGCAACTAAGTGCAAAAATGCAACTACTAAAGCAAAAAAGTGAAAAAAGCAAATTAAAAAAAACTATGTATATATATAAAAGAAAAATATGTATATATAAAAATGCTATATATATATATATATATATATATATATATATATATATATATATATATATATATATATATATATATATATATATATATATATATATATATATATATATATATATATATATATATACATACACACACAGGTGCATCTAAAAAAATTTGAATATTGTGAAAGTTCTTTTTTGTAACTTATATGAATATATGAAAGTTTCACTTTTTGATATATGCATATATACACACACATATACATACATACACATACATATATATATATATAGCACTCTTAATTTTAAGACAAATTCACACTAAATGCAACTAATAAATAAATATGCAAAAGTAAATAGAAAAGCTTTTAAATGTACAAAGAAAGAAATTAAACTAAATGCAACTAATATATAATTCTTGGTTGCATTTTATGTGAATATGTTTGATAATAAAGTCTGATTTCACCCTAAATGTGAACCTCTTTGTGATTGTTATGTCTTCTTTTAGACAAATTATCTAATCTATACTATAGTGTTGTTAACTACTTTTGCAAAACAGCCTGTGCCTTATCTGTGCCTTAACAGATAGTCCTGCCCCATTGGGACTCCAGTGGAACAGACGCTGAAGTGTCAGGTGTTTGAAAGTAGTTTCTCCAACACAGCTGAGAAGAAACCTACCGAGAGGGCTGGCCATCCAGTGGACCACCACGGCCGCCTGGCTGTCACAAGACAAATGACTGTAGGTGATGTTGTTCACTTCATGGATGGCGTGCTTCCCCAGCGGATTCCAGTTCAGAGAGCAGTCTAATTGGGACAGAAAGAGCAGGAACACAAAGAGAGAGAGAGAGAGAGAGAGAGAGCGAGTGAGTGAGTGAAACAGAAAGACAGACAGTGTTTCCCAGTGAGAACATCGGTGAGATTCTTTGGCAAGCAGCGAGAGAAAATATGCAGCCATGCGAGGAGACGCTCTTTCCCTCCCCCTTCCTTCCTTCCTTCTTTCTTTCACTTGTTTCTTTCTCCTCAGCGGCTGCAGATAAGCAGGTATAGGAAGAGGAGCAGCCGTTTGTGTCCCTCACACCCCGCCGCTCTTTTTTACGCAATCCCTATTGTGATGCTAACCAGAATCAGGCCCGTTCCCGTTCGTAGTCACGCACAATGAGGACTGAATGCCGAGGAGAAACTGGGATTAGCTACAGGATGAGAAACTTGACTTTTCAGCGCTTAAGGGGCGGACAAGAGCTCAGGAAGCTTGACTGAAACAACATTTGGCATTAACAAGAGAATAAATGGTACATTAAGCCAAGCAGAGAGAATCAATTAGGGTGAATCACACAAAGAACATTCCCAGGTCATATTTCACACCAAAAATCACATTAAATAAGATACAGAATACAGATAAAGGAATAAATTGCTTTAAGGCCGAGTGTGTCATTTCTATGCCACTGTCATAAAGAAAGGAACATTAATGACTGTTTTCAAACAGGTTGCCTAAACACCCTTCCCTGCTTTCTATTGGCTGGCAAACAAACAAAGTCCCTCCCCAAACTCACGCCATTGGTTGAACCATCGTTGCTCAAAACTCAGCAACGATTTGATAAGAAAACATAAAAAAATATGACAGACACTACATTTAAAGAAGCTTATATTTACTAGTTATTTCTACTGTGACAATGACAACTGAGCACACATTCTCATTATCATAATAAAAAAGCAATCTTAAGTGCAACTAATAAATATGCAAAGGTAAATAGAAAAGCTTTTAAATGAAAAAAAAAAAATTAAACTAAATGCAATTTCATTATCGTAAGGCAAAATATTTAATTAAAATTGTACAGTATAGATGCATCAATGTAGTATGTGTACTGCCTGTTTTTAATGTATTCATTTTTTGTTTATTTTAATTTATGCTGGACTTAAATACATTTTTTATTTGAAAATGATCATTTTCCCAAACAATTCTTATTGCCAATAAATAATGATATATTATTTAAATTTTAAAGTAGTGATGCATCAGTGTACTAAGTGTACTCCCTTTCTAGTTTGTCTTTATTTATGTTGATTTAAAAAATATATATTTTCTCAAAAAAATCTCATTATCGTAATGCAAAATATTTAATGCTATATTATTAAAATTAAAGTACTGATGAATCAATGTAGTATGTGTACTGGCTATTTAAGTTTTTATATAAATTAATTTTAATAAAGTAAATATTTTCATTATATATATATATATATATATATATATATATATATATATATATATATATATATAATAAATATTTGATTTTAATTTATATACAGCGCGCAATTAAATTCATTTATATAGAGAGATTTTTTCTGTAATATTGTTCTAATAAACAGTATCCAATGAGCATTATCAAGTACAAAATTTGTAAAAATATTTTAATTTGTGATTTGAGAAGTAAACTTGAAGGAATTAATGACATTAATGAGAATTTGAAAATGTCTTTAAGGAACTGATGGTGTCAAAATAAACTTAATTTTCTTTATGCAAAATAAGAGTTCAGAAATCTGTTGATTTTGGATTTGTTCCAACGTGGCATGTTTTCATCAGATCCACCCACTAACTGTATAATTATAGACAGGTCTGATTATAAAGTGTCTTACTGTCGTATCGAAACGTGACTCCGAGTTTGCGGCCGCTCTCGTCGGCGCTGGACAACTGCGTTCCCTGCAGAGAAAAAGAACAGGAAACTTCAGAAAATGCTTTATTACATAACCATCACTTCCACATGAACATAACATCTGAAGCTGACTGTAATGGCAGTGTTAGGGGCGTCTCAGAAACAAACAGCAACTTGTGTAACAGGAATGTGAGCTCAAGCATTGAAAACCAGCAGCACTTCATGTGGTGACAGCCGAAGCACACAATCCCACAATTATGAGACTCCTGGCACTCAACAACACTGCGCTCGCTGCCAAAACACTAATATAGCCCTTCAGTAACACTCGACACGGCACTGACTGACCCAGAGTCAGCCGTGTATATCTCAGGTGAGATAATGAAGGGTTACGGCCGACTCCAGAGCAGCGCTTCAAGGTGTATCAAAAGAAGTCAAAACAAATAGTGTTGCGTGACAGAAGCAGACAGACACTGCACGAGACTCGCGAGCTCTGTAATCAGCGAGCCAGATCAGGGCGGATGTGGAAAAACAAAAAGGAAGATACATGAAATAGGGATTATCAAATAAAACAAACGTATTTCAAGAGAAAAGTCACGGGTGAAGGATCCTCACAGACACAGAGTGACACTAAAGAGGCCTTGTTCTCGTGTGTATCAGCGACCTTATCGTCTTCCTCGTGTTATCTGGGATAAAGGAAATCGTTTGACATGACGGGACGGCACATAATTCACTCCCACCCAGGAGATGAGAGCTAACAAAACCTCAATAATGACATACTGGGAGACATAAAAAATATAAAGGGTCTACTGCACTTTACCATCAAACAAAGCATGTCAGTGATCACATGATTATGTAGGACAATTTATTTTTATTTCAAATATTTATTTTCAAAACTAAGATCTTCAAGGAAATCCATAATTCGGCTAAATATAAGTCATAGAAAAAAACTGAATTTATTTTTGATATAACAGCAATTTTATACATATACATACATACATACATATATATATATATATATATATACACACACACACACGCATATATGCTTATATATATGCACACATATATACACTAATTTTAATGTCTCGGTGTAAATGTTTTTAAAATTATTTATTTACTATTTTTATTAATATTTTGAACTCTTGTTAAAAACCTGAATTAATAATTTAGATCTTATTTCTGAAATAATAATAAGAAATAACTAATTAAAAATATTAATAAAAATAAAATAATTATTTCATATATATATATATATATATATTATTCAGCCATTATCAGCCTTTAAACTGGCAATAACACGTTTACCAAGCCACATCGGTTCAATCCCAGTATACATTTACCCAACTATTATCAAAAGTATTTCTAAATAAATTTCTTGCGACCTTACGTGAAGTATTATGACAAAATGCATTATGAAGAAGAACTGGACCTGTTCTGCAGGTGCATTAGAGGTAATATTAGCATCATGCTACATAAAACAACTTATGAGATTAATAGTACACTTTTACTCAGAACTCACTTCAAACCACCATCAGAGTGTTTGTAATAACTTCCTTTTGCGATCACACGTGGAATTTGGTCGTTTACTGTTGTTAAAATATCCTATTTATAGCCTTTCATGTCGCTGCACAAATTAGCATTTCAGATGTACACATTCAACTCCAGAAAATCACATACAAACTATATCCTATCGTAATTGTGTGTTTATTATCTTATATAATCTATAGTGGCTGTTGTCATGTTTATTTCTGCTGCTCTGCTGAAACTCACATTGTTTGTGGTGTTACACCCGCCTCTCCGTTCTTAAGTTGCCATGGATACATTCCTAGTATAATACACATTAGTAAAAGGATCTATTTTATTTTTATTTGTCTATATACACTTTGGGCGGCCGTGGTACATTATAAAAGTAGCCCAAAAACCTGTATTTTCAAAATAATGAAAATGGAAAAAAATCTGAAAAAACCTTCAATTATTAAACCTACATTATTACAGTGTATATGAGGCACAAAATGTATATTATATAGGGTTAATACGATTCAATACAAAAAAGTACTCCAAAGTAATTTTTTGAACACTTACTCTGTTCATACCTAAATACATTACCTTTTTTGGAAAAAATAAAAATACTAGCCAATGATTTCCTAGTTATTTTTACTCTGCAAAATGAAAGCAAGTCAAAACAACACAAATAAATCTCGAAAGTTGGATCAGCAACTGGATCGACACAAAATGCACCTGTTTGTTTCACTCTGGGAAAGCAATTCTCAATGTTGATCTGTTTTTATCCCGGGTTGGAGCATCTCTACTCCCCCGTTCACCTCATTTTTTTCACCAAACACATAAATCATCCAGAGTTCTCCTGCAAAACGCTCCACTGGAAACCTCAACAACCACATAACCAAAGATAAACATGACAGACTGCTTCTCTGCTGCCAATCCAGTAAATGTCAATGATATTTTGCTTACATTAGAATAAACTATGCAGCTATGCAGCATGGGAAACTGAAGACTTGCTGCTTTGCATAAATTGCTTGTGGGAAACTGCTGATTAAATGTGGTTTGTAATGGTAAGTGAACAGATCTGTGGGCTTCCTGAACTAAAATTATCCAGCAATTTAGCCAAAGCACTTATAATTAATGCAAACCCATCAGTGAGCTGCTACTAAACCGGTGTGAGTAAACGAGTCCAGCATACGCGCAAGAGTAATCTGTCTTAATGACATCCTCTGCCCCATTTCCACAGGATGTGTACTGATGAGGGCGTGACCTCTTGACCCCGGGTGTCTCGCTGACCCCATACCTGGGCCAGATGTACAACTACAGACAAACAGGGTTATTCTAGTGAAAACCTCAACTATTACAAACAATTGTGTTACTTGAAATTAAGCTGAAAAAATTTAAATGTAAATGAATTTTATATAATAAAAATTCCAAAGACCATGAACTAAAATAAAAAATATATAATAATACTAAAATAGAAAGACCTCAGAGGACAGCATGAATTAGTCCAAATATAAACAAATGCAGGTCATTATAGACTATTAGGAACATATAAAGTAAAACATTTTAAATGACAAAAGCACAAATAATGTGACAAAAAAAAATACACAAAGTACAAAAATTACTTACTGAAAATAAATAAAATTGAAAATGGAACTAAAAATAAAATGCAAATAAATTCAGCCTAAATAGTAATATAAAAAAATAAAAAATTACAAACTGGAAATGAACAAAACTTTAAACATAAGTAACTCCTTTTAATAAGCTAATTTTACTAAAACAAAAAAATGAAAATGAAAAAAATCTGTTTATGTGAAAATAATTAATTAATTTAATTTAAACTGAAATAAAAATAAAAATGAATTAAACCAAAATTATAATAAAAATGTCAAAAGCAAATAATTTAACTTACTGAAAATTAAACTAAAAAAATTAAATATAAAAATTAAAAATTTAAATTGAAAACTAATTTAAAATATTAATAAAAACTATAATAATACTAAAATAACACTGAAACAGACAGACTACATGGATGACACCATGAATAAACAGACAGACTACATGGATGACACCATTTAATTTTAAGTTTTTAAGTTTTTTATGCTGTTTCAGTGTTATTTAGTATTAATGATTTAAACAAACCGCATTAAAGCATTGCACTAAGAATTAAACTTCAGTTTTCGAGGGCAAACAACACACATTTTCCTTCACTTTTCTCATTCTCCTCTGAAAAACCTACAGTTCCTGCTCAGGAAGTCCAGGAGTATTTGTGGAAAAACAACCTGGACTTTTACTGGGAAAACTCTTCTGGAAGTTTACCGCTGCGGTTAATGAACTGAGGGGAATGAAAGCACAAACTAATTTGGCTCACAGCCCTCGGCCTCTCTTTTAAAACGAGAGATTTTAGGTAGCAAAAGCCATTTACTGCCAGCAGAAGGAGGAGGCGTCAGGCTAATTCCTCATTTAGCAGCAGAATAAAGTGAGAAAGTCTGAGCTCCAGAGCGCACTAATGGCTCCTGCCCTGCTGTCCTGGGGTTGTTTTAACACCGAGAGCCCAGCGGGGTCCTGAGGGTCACGGCGGACACACAGACAGCTGCTGCTGCGACTGCTTCACACCTGCAGCTAATCACTTCATCTCTCTGAAAGTGCTCACAAAATATACCAGTGCAACTATCAGCTGCACCAAAAGAGTGTTTGCCAAGTCATGCAGTGCTATAACTAATACTCAGAGTTAGTGTCAGTGATTTGAACAAACCATTGCATGTGACCATAGACATGCATGCAATCACGCAAGAGGTGTTTTATTACTTTTCACTGCTATGCACTTGGCAGATGCTTTTGTCCAAAGCGACTTACATTGCATTGCATGCATTGATTTCCCTGAGAATCGAACCCATAATCTTAGTCTCAGTGTTGCTAGCGGCATGCTGTACTATTAAAGCTACAGGAATATATATATATATATATATATATATATATATATATATATATATATATATATATATATATACACACACACATACACACATATATACATACATATACACACACACAAGTACTGTCAAAATAAATATTTAATGTCATGCAAATTAAAAAACTTTAGAAATATAACTAGGTTAACATTAAACACTGCATGTTACATTAAACATTGTATATGTTCCCAAAAACACCTTGCACTAATGCATGTATTAATTTATATAGATTTTTTTTTTTAAATAAATAATAAAAACTTAACTAAAATAAACCTGAATATACAGTATAATAAAAACTTCATAACATAACATAATTATACTATATAAAAATTAATAGTTATTAAAGCCAGATGTTTTTTAATATGCATTATTTATTATTTATTTTTTTTATTTAAATGTCATGTAATAAATACATATATAAAAAACTAAAATCTTGCACTAATAGCTATTAATTTTAATTTTATGTGTGCATGTGTGTGTATATATAATAAAATCATTATAAAATATAATTGAAAAATTATTATACATTATAATAAAAATCTACATTCCATTTTTCATTTTATATACATATATAAAATTATAATATATATTAGTTATTAGAGCAATTCTATATATTTTGTATCTAATTTATAAATACATAATTAATACAATGAATAAAAAAAACATTAAATATTATATAAAATATTAATACCATTATCAGTACAAGACATTTTCAGAAACTTTCAGAAAGTCACGCCAAATTGTCTTTCTTCACTATAATTGAACATTTCCCTGCTCTCGTTTTCTCTGTCTGTGTGAACGAGTGTTTGTGAGGAAGGAAGGAGGTGTACGATGTGGCACTATGCCTCCTAACAAGCCTGTCACACTCTCCTCTACACCCTTTTACGACCCCCTGACAGGCCACACACCCCTCCTCTGCTTCCCTTTGTACCTGAGGGCCGTTGGTCCCGCTGAGAGGAGCAGGACCCTGAAGACCTTCAGCGCTCGCTGTGCTAACGGCCCCAGCAGTCATTTGGCATCCTAAAACTTCAAATGGACAGTTTGCTGCGACTAGGGCCCATAAACTTGCTGCATCCCATGTGGCAAATGAGCAGAAATGTTGCCCGTGAGGTAAAACAAGCAGGTCAGACGGCGGTCAAACAAGGGTCCCCACATTTTATTAGGCCTTATTAAGTGATTGTAAAAAGAGGGAAGACTGTGTGCCTTTTGTTTAATGACCGGGGGCCATTAAACGCACCGTGGAAATTAAGAGAACACACAATGACCCAAGTCAAGACCAATCTAAAATTACAAAAAAATACCATGGTAACACAGGTACAATACATGGTTAAAAAAATAAAAATAAATAAATAAAAGTACCAAAAAGCATAAAGTTATAACCTTGGACATGGTTGTACTATATTTTTTGTACCACTGTAGTATTATGATATAAAAGTTTGGAGCAGTGTTATTTCAGTATTGTTTAGATACTATACATTTTCTGTTTTAATTTTAATTTTTAGTTAAAGTTTTAGTAATTTTGTAGTGTTTGTTATTTTTAGTTCATTTATTTTTTAGTTTTTATTTTATAGTTTAGTTTAGCCATTTTGCTGTGTTTAGCATTTGTATTAATATTTTTAATATTTTTTTATTTTCTCTTTTCATTTTAGTTAAAGTTCTATCAATTTTGTTGTGTGCTTTAGTAATTTTTATAAATTTTTATTTATTTTATATGTCTAAAATAATTTATTTTTATTTTTTTTCAGTATTAGTTTTGGTGGTTTTAATACATACATTTAAATAAAATTAAAATGAAAACTGTTAACATTTATTTTATTTAAAGTAGTGTTGTCAAAAGACCCGGTACTTCGGTACCAAGTGAAAACGTCACGGTACCATGTTTTTTTTAAGTACCGGTGGTACCGAGTACCCGGTCAACCCGGTTCTTGACGCATACGGCCCTATGATTTCCGCGATGCAGAAAACGCGGACGGAATCTCGGAATCCAGTTATAAAAACGGAAGTTACAGTTTGGCACAGAATGTCACGGAATTTGTCAAAGTCTGGATGAATTAATCAAACGTAGGTCATTGCACTTAAGTCAAATCGCGATACGGACTAGTATCTGTAAATATTAAGCCGCAAAAGTCGATTCAGGTATGAATCCCGCATGTTCTGCGAGTCTCTGTGTGAATGAATGAATGAATGGCAGAGACGCGCGTCTGTTTTTACATACACTGAAGCGCGCGTGACGCTCGCGGTGATTTCAGCTTCTGCTGTCTCAATGAGGACATAAATACATAAACAACGTCTCCAGAACTGCTCTGAGAGTCACTTCACGAGCATTTTACCGTTTCATTTGAGTAAAACCAGCTTCATATCATATAGCTACACACAGAAATTTAAAGGTATTCACGGCAACCCGTCAAAATAAAAGTTTATCTTAAAGACATTGTGCCAGAAATATATTACTATTATTTAGTAGAATGTATGTGATACTATTACTACTGTTGAAAAACATTAATAAATATTTATTTTTAAAGAAATAATCACACTATGTCTTCCATATTTTTATTTTAATAGTAAATCCCCTTTTATCCTCCTCTTTACCAAAAAAATAAAATGTTTAAATTTCATTATTTAAAAGACAAATTAAATTTGGGTGAAACTTGTTTACTGTTTTTCATACTTTTATTACTTGCGGAAAAACTTGAAACACAATTTAAATAAGTATAAAGAATGGCATTGATATTTGTACATTTTATTTTTGTTTAATTTTTATTATTAAAAATGTTTTTTAATTAGCATGTGGTACCGAAATTGGTACCGAGAACCGTGGATTTTCACTGGTATCGGTACCGAATACTGAAATTTTGGTACCGTGACAACACTAGTTTAAAGTAACAGTTTTTTAAATGTTTTAGTTTTATTTCAAGTTAAATATAATAACCCTGGTTTGGGGTTGCTAAGATGTTTAAATGTTTTTCAAAAGACTCTTCTGCTCATCAAGGCCACATTTATTTGATCCCAAATACAAAACAGTAAAATTGTAATATATTATTACAATTCAAAATAATGTTTCTGTTGCTGCTCAAGAAACACTTCTGATTATTATCAATGCTGAAAACAGTTGAGTTGCATCATATTTTTGCAGAAACTGTGATGCATTTTGTTTTGCAGAATTCTTTGCTGAAATGAAAGTTCAAAAGAACAGCATTTATTTGAAATATTTTGTGACGTTATAAACATCTTTGCTGTCACATTTGATCAATTTAATGTCACCTTTCCAATTTCTTTAAAAAACAAACTTAACAGACCCCAAACTTTCGAACAGTACTGCACTAATGCATTAAGTGTGTCATGCTACTGCTACAGTAAGGGTTTGACAAACAAGAAAAATGAAGATCAGTTCAAAATTTGCCATTCATCTTTCATCAAACACACACACACACACACACACACACACCTGGCACGAGCAAAAGAAGCCATTATAGAGATGAGATTTAGTTCAGTGTTGTGTGGATCAGGGAGACGAGCGTGTCTGAACAGAGCGGCAGCAGGTGAAGCACTGCGTGTTTCCTGACGAACACCAAAGACCGATCCATCCAGGTGTTCCTCCTTCCACACCAATAATAACAGTAATTATATCATCCAAAACGAGGAAAAACCTCACAGCATGGGAGCTGGGCTCAGGCTTTTATGCATTTATTTCCTTTTATGTTTTCACAAAAGACTGACTTCTCATGATGACCATAGAGCAACTGCATTAACCCCATAAAGCCTTCTGTATTATACTCCATATGCAAATTACTAATGATTACTAAACCTGTCACACACAATCCACTCCATCTCTTCTGTGTCTGATCGATAGTGTAGACTCTTTTATCCAGTAAAAGCTCTTTTAGTGTGATTGTACAAACGTCATCCTTCAGCTCTCGACTGATTTTGATCAAGTAAACGTCAGAACATCTGCAGTCATATCTCCAGATGAACACTTACTGGACTGAAGCAGCTCAGCTTTACTTGATTCTCCATCAATTATATTTTAGTAAAATCAGTGCGTCTCGAATTTGATCATCAGGATCTTTTGAGGAGCTTTACTTTCACTGTTCCTCAGCGGAGGAACGATCTTCACAAGCCTCCAAAACACCTCACATCTTCTGATCATGTCAATCTCATCTTACTTAGACATTTATTGGAGATATAGAGTGTATAACTGATATTTAGACCATTTCTTGTAAGTAGTCAAGCAGCCATCTCTTCATGTAGTCTCTTCATTTCAGATTTGATGAAGTCGATTTTGTTTTCTTTTATTTTACACATTTCATTTTACGTGTGTTATGTTTTTACTTTATTTTGTTTTCCATTTAAATGTATTTTATATTTTTTTGTTTTTATTTTAAAAGTTTTTATTATATTTTATATTGCATTTATTTATATATTTTATTTTATATTTATCTATTATTTGTTTTGTTTGCTTTTTATGCATTTATTTATATTTTACCTTATTTTATTTATTATTAGTTTATTTTTTACTTTGGCTATTTATTTTTATGCTTTTATTTATCATTTGAAAAATTGATAATAATAATAATAATAATTGAATAATGTGACTGCGTTCATCAAATAAGATGACAGTGTTTCCTGAAAATGACCCTCTTATAGCTTTCAAAAGCATAAATGAAGTTGTTTTTTTCTTAGACATACTGTTATAAAGATGTTACCAGCTATCAGAAACTTCATCAAATTGCATGTTTTTGCTCAGTTTGGGCTTCAGAATTAAATTTTCTGTATTCTCACTATATCATACTATATCAGCCATAAAAATCTGATGCATCAATTATTAAAAAAAAACACACATATGCAAACTTTTTTAGACCTCCTTTTATATTCTGTCTAAAGTTTTACAGGGTTAATCAGGCAAACTGTCTCATTCTGAAAGGTTAACTTCTCACAATCCAATCCAATCCAGACACATAATCACACGTTACATAAAGCAAACGATTTGAAGTACCTGGTTTGACTTGTGCTTTGGCATCTAAGCTCACACATGAAGCTAATTTAATGAGAACACTGCCAACTAAGTTACAAGTGTAGATGGTTCTTCTTAAGAACCCAATTAGCTGTAACCCATATGGAGACAACAGCAAACAAGCCAGCAGACCACACTTTTTTTTTTTTTTTCAAAGGGCAGCTATTTGTTTGATCCTTCGCTGCTTCAATCTGCTCCCACCCGACTCGGAGGAAATGCATCCCTCTGGGATTTTGCCCCCGCATTGAACAGGAACATGCATGCTATCGGTTTCTATTTGCTGAAGGGGAGAGAGAGCATGATGGGATATCTGACCAGCGATGATCAATCAGAGGGACACTGCTGCTATTCTTTGGTCTGGGATCAGGAAGGGGGTGGATAATGTCTGTAGCCTGAGAACTCACTAAATTACCCAGCGGCGTTTGTTAGGAGCACACGTGAAGTTGAGGCGACCTGCATCTCGCTGCTTTCTTTACAGTTTCTCAGAACAGACTGGTACCTCTTTACAAGAAACAAACCGCCTCATATGGATCCCAGATGATGCAAATAAACTGCATGAATAAATATCACAAGTGAATGAAACCCGATACTAAAACTAGCTGTACAATTTGCTGCAGAGAAAAAAGAAATTGCAATTTCTCTGAAAAAAAAAAATTTGATTGTAATTTAAAATGCAATTTTAAGAGTTTTTACCTCTTAAACAGTTTAAAATCGTTAGTATTTGATTTGATTATATTTTGCAATATAGTTCTATATTTTGTAATTTTATCTAATGTTCTAATAAGGGTATAGTATATAATAACTAAAACTAAAACCATGCAAAAACATGCTCGTTACTTAATTAAAAATATATATTTTTAAAAAAAAAATACATTTATTTCATTTTTTATTCGACTTATTTTTCATTTTCATATAGTTTAACTTGATGTATTAAAATTAATAAAACCAAAAAAGAAAAATGCATATTTAAAAAATAAATAAAATAAAATGCACAAAAAATTTAGATCAAAACAAAAAACAAACAACAAAATTCCTAAAAGTTCAACTAAATTATATGAAAACATATATAAAAATTAAAATACTATAATAGTATCTCAATGATACTAAAACAAACCTGGTTCTAACTAATTAAAAATTTAATTTGCATATATGAAATAATATATAAAATATAACATTACATTATATATAAATTATAAATTAACTAATATATAAAATATATATGAACTAATTTATTTTGTTTGTAGGGCTGCACAATTTGGCTAAAAAGTGTGATTGTATATCAATATGAGTAATAATGATAATAATAATAATAATTATTATTATTATTATTATTATTATTATAAAAAAATAATCTAAAATCATTATAAAAACTTAAAGCATGAAATATTACTATAAGACTTTTTCAAATCACAATACAAATATATATATGATCATGTAAAGCAACAATTACTGTGAACCGAGTCGCTCTGAGATACTGAAAACACCAGATCATGAGCTGCTCACGTGTAAATGAACACAATGCCACATGTCACTCTGAAACTCACATATGAAGCCTTTGCAATTTGATAACAACACTAAGCCATAATCACAATTTTGCTTTGGATTAATTGCTCAGCCCTACTAAATTTCCAGACAAACTTTAGCAATTTTAGCATTTTTTGCACATTTTATTTTGCACATTTTCATGCATAAACTTGAAATGATCTAAACAACCAAAGCAGTCAGGCCTACCAGTGCTGCTCACAAATGCAAGATATCAAATGATAATTGCACGCTCCAGACCTCGTGGGCTAAAGGAAGAAGATAAATCCAGTGCAGGAGAGCACTGTTTGAGTTAAAAGGGTTTGAGTCTGCGGCACTCGCTCTCCATCACTGTGTTTGTCTTACATGCACTTATGATATTGAGCTTCAGATCTGGCTGATCTGCTCTCGGGGGGCTTGTTCCTCTGCGCTGAGAAAACAAACAAAACCCCCAGACCACTTCTCACTGTTTGTCCAACAAATTGCTTGGAATATAAAAGAAACAAAGCAAGATCAGCCTGATTTGCACTGTTGAAAAATTGCCTTTATTTAACTAAATTTACCCCATTCACTTTAATACATGTTCCTGGTCTTACTGTGAAGGATTTATGTGAATGGAAATTAAACTATAATAATTGGTTTATTGACATGTCTATCATTGTGTACATTTGTACATTATAAATAATTTTAATTTATATATATATATATTTATTTATTTATTTATTTATTTATATTTATTTAGTCTTTACTTGGCAATAAAGATTCTGTTAAATATCTAACAATTATATTTGTTACATCTAAAAAAATTTTTAAAAATTCCAGTTGCATTTACAAATGTATATATTTTTTAAAAACTTAAACTAAAAACTATATATATATATATATATATATATATATATATATATATATATATATATATATATATATATATATATATATATATATATATATATATATATATATATATATATATATATAAGTTTTTAAAAAATATATACATTTGTAAAAAAAAAAAATTTGCTGGGGGGGAATCTACTATGCTCAGTTTCTTTTCATTTATTTTGAACAGACAGTAGTGCAAATTACAATTTTTTTCCATTTAGATGTGAAAATACTAAATATTATTACATGTTATATATATATAATCTGTTTTGTTTTCATTGTGAGTGTACACAAATAAAAGCAGACCTTTATACAGTGATTATTAATAAGACAATGTGTTTAAAGTGGATTCTGCTGGTGTAAGGAAACAGTTGAAGTGATCGCGCCGGAGCACACACGCACACGCACACAAAACATATCAGTTCCAGCATTGCTGACTTGACAACGCAGTTGGTACTTTATCAAAATAAAATTCATTGAGCCAAACATCAGCGCGCGCGCCTCTGTCTCACCGTTGGAACGCGACTGAAGTACAAAGTAGGCCTGTCGCGATAGTCGATATATCGACTTATCGCACGATATATGGAAATGAGCGCGATCATTTTTGGTGCCGCGATATATTGCGACTGATCATTTTTTTATAATTGAAAATAATGATTATATATTTTTTTTTACATAAATGAATATCACCAACATTTTAGTCGATCGCGCTGCCTCTGTCATCTCGTCTGCTCTCTGTGGCGGAGGCGGGGCGGCAGCGTCTCCCCCCCCCCACACACGCACAGAGCGGACAGCGACAGGTGAAGAGAAGGCGTGAACCCACTGCGTTATAAAGTGTTTTGTGACAACTACAGCCAGTTAGGAAGAACAAGTCCCAATGGACTTGGTTTCAAAGCCGCAATCTTCAGTTCCAGTGTGGGAACATTTTGGCTTTAAGCCGAATGAGAGAGGAGAGCCAATTAACGTGAATGAGCCGGTATTTGTTTTATTTATGTAGCATGTATTTTTTTCACATTCCAGTTCCAGTGTCTAAATATTCTTAAGAATAAAATGTTCTTTGTTCTTTGAAAGAGTGTACTTGCATTATTATGCTATTATATTGTCATACTGCAATTCTATAATCAGTGAAATACAAATGTCTTAAAATGACAATAATATCGTTTATCGCAATTAATTTTGGTGCAATATATCGCACAACAAAAAGTAGTTATCGTGACAGCCCTAGTACAAAGCCTATCATTTACATAATAAATTATAGTTTCACATTCAGATACGTTACATCGCAAATATGGAAATATTATGCAATATTTGGATTTGTGCCGAATGAGAGAGGTAACGTTAGGATACTCGAGCACAAAGCTCCTTTTCGCAAACAGTTGAGTGCGCAAGCCTTCAAGTATACTCCCTTGTCAGTCAACATGAGAGACGCGTTCAGAATCAGCACATGGTCACTGTATGTTCGCGCGAAACTGTCTGAGCACGGGGCTACATTGCGCATGCGTCGAACCGTGCGACGCACACGAACCGAACCGAGACAAGCGAACCGAACGGTTCGGGTGTTTTTTCATGTACCGTGCCACCCCTAATATATAGTATAGATAGATATATAAATTGATTGAACTGTCATTTGGTTGTAAAAAAAAAATTATATACATGGAGTATAAATCTCATGTTAGATAAAAAGTACAACAAATCCACATCTCCTCCTTGAGAAAACCACTTGAATCAGCGAAATCTCTTCCCCCAATGTCCAAACGGAGGAAACGAGCACCTTTTTGCATTTGATTTAACAAATCTGACCGCAGCCGATCTGAGCGGAGCCCGAACACACGCTTCTCATTTCCTCAACATGTGTCTCCAATTTCATATTCCAAAAAGAGTCATTTTCTAGGACAATCAACTTTGTGTTTGCTATCGGGTCCTCTTGTTATTAATCTCTTTTATATGCAACTTTCATGTCTCACCAAAAACACAAAACAAATCAGTGATGGGACGCTTGACTTCGCAAAGGCCTTTGTTTGTCTTGAGGAAACTGTTTACCATGGGAGAGTGATGGTGTCAACATATTTACAATATTTAACATGAAATATAATACAAATTAGTCATGAATCAGTCTAACTTGCATACAAACTATACGTTTTGACATCAAAAACAAACAGATTGGGTTTCTTTCCGGCTGCAGGCCCATAGCTGCAGGTGATCATGTGGCATTAATGAGCAGGTATCAGCTTTCTTCACCGGTTTAATTACAGTCATCACAGAGCACGTCTGCAACGCAACAGCAGCTACAAACATCCTGACGCTCAGACACAACTTCAGACATGAGCGCGACTAAAGGAGATCCTAAAGGATGGTATGAAATGAACAATTTTGATGCTAAATCAAAATCAACAAGATACAGAACAAAAAAGACACGTTTCAGACATTTATGTGACCCTGGAGCACAAAAGCAGTCTTAAGTCGCTGGGGTATATTTGTAGCAATAGCCAACAATACACTGTATGGGACAAAATTATAGATTTTTCTTTTATGCCAAAAATCATTAGTATATTAAGTAAAGATCATGTTCCTTGAAGATATTTTGTTAATTTCTTACCGTAAATATATCAAAATGTAATTTTTGATTAGTAATATGCATTGCTAAGAACTTCATTTGGACAACTTTAAAAGTGATTTTCTCAATATTTAGATTTTTTTTGCACCCTCAGATTCCAGATTTTCAAATAGTTGTATCTCAGCCAAATATTGTCCGATGCTAACAAACCACACATCAATGGAAAGCTCGTTTATTCAGCTTTATAAATCTCAATTTTACAAACTTGACCCTTATGACTGGTTTTGTGGTCCAGGGTCACATATGATTTCTGAAGGAGTAATGATGCTGAAAATTCAGCTTTGCATCACAGGAATAAATAAAGTTTTATATTATATTTAAATAGAAAACTGTTATTTTAAATTGCGATAATATTTCATTTCACAATATTACTGTTTTTACTGTATGTTTTGCCTTTGCAAGCATATGTATTTATACAAGGCAAATGTTTGGAATAATTATTAGTTAGTATGAATAATATTAATTATTATTTATACAAATATTTTGTTTTATATACATTTCTTTTTACATTTATATACATTTTATTTATTTATCTGTAAATATTTGATTTATTTATTTGATTTATTATAGATAGATAGGCAGATAGGCTAAATGAGTGCTTTTGATCATGTAACTAAAGAAAGACAGTCATATTTCCCGGTTTTACACACGTCAGCTCCAGCACTGCTGTCAAACCAAGACAAAAGACATAAACAACACTACATACTACACTGAATTTGTTCCGATCAAGCACCTAAAACATCCGTCTCTCAGCCCAAAGAGGAACCGGATGGGCAGGTCAGCGAGGAGCGTCTGATGAAGGGTCTTTGTGGCATTCGGTCAAACGCTGGAGGGCTTCAGTCTGCTCTCCTTAATGTCTTTCCTGTCTTTCTAGCCCCTTCTGTCACAAAAACGCTCCCATATGCCATTACATGCGCTCTGAGGAACTTCAGCAGCTCATTTACGTAAACACAGCACAGTCGAGGTGCTCTCTTGATCTCATTTGAGTGAACATCGCCGCTTTTAGTAGGGAATTTATCACAGGACGGGTGAAGAATGCTTTAACTAGTCTCAGAGTTCATGTAGATCACGCTCAGCTTCCTCTCTAGTGATGGGTTTTCCAGTCTTAAAACGTCTAGGTAGAGCTTACCTCAACCCACTGATCCAGGACCAGCCTTTTCTATCAAAAAAACCCCAATGTCTGAAGAAAGAAAAGTGGTCAACATGTGCACCGGGAACCTGCGAAGCTCTGGCCTCTGAACCCTGGGAACCATCATAAATTGATTTCTAAACTTGTGCACGGTTGACCTTCAGTGCCGTTCAACACGTGGCAAAGGTCAAAGCTTCACGAACATCTGCTGGATTCATAACTGCAGCAAAACTAAATATGAAGCATAAATGATTTCTCAACCATAACGAATAAAGCGTGTGTCCTGTTAATGAGAAACAACATACTGTGATTATGTTTCTGAGAGTCCCAAGTTTGAAGACAAATCCTTTTATAATACAACTTAAATGTTGGTCTGTTTTTGCACAGAAATACTGCACGTCTTGGATTATACTTGGAATAGAGCGAACAAGTGAAACAGGATACTTTTATTTTGCTTTTTTGTGTGTTGTCAAATGATTAATCGCATCCAAAATAAAAGTTTTTGTTTACAAAATATATGTGTGTGTTCTGTGTATATTTATTATGTATATATAAATACACACACATACAATATATATTTTGAAAATATTTACGTCTATATTTATATTCATATAATTTATATTTTATATATATATATATATATATATATATATATATATATATATTTAATGTATAAAAATAACATTTTTCTGAAATATATACATGCATGTGTGTGTATTTATATACACATAATAAATACACACAAGTACACACACATATATTTTGTAAACAAAAACTTTTATTTTGGATGCGATTAATCGTTTGACAGCACTACTTTTTTTTGGAGCTCATTGTATGCTTTTATGTTAAAAGAGCAGCATGAACGTCCTAATCATCTTCATGAGTAAATTATGATATATTATTTACTTATGAATAAAATATTCCTTTCATGGGGTAAACAAAAATCATATTTTTAAGTTAGTTTTAGGATCCAAATCAACTAAAAGTCACATCTGGATGTTTTGCTGTATAGATCAGGGGTTCATGAGTAATTGAAAAGCTAACAGTTAATTTAACAAAAAATGAAAATAAATCATTTTAAAATAATTAAGATAAAACACTTACTAAATATTTATAAATCATTATGTAAAATAAAATGTTGAAATGAAATTATCAAAATGAAATCATAAAAAATTAAATGAATGTATTTTTAAACAAAAATTAAAACAAAACTTTTACAAAATATTTAGAAAATCATAAAGTACGATTGAAATAATTTGAAATCTACATTATCAAAATGAAATCATAAAAATGTAAAGTTTAAATCATTTAAAACATTTAAATAATTCTGATAAAACATTGATGAAATATTTATAAAATCATAAAATTTTAAATTAAAATATTTTAAATTAAATCAATTCAAATTATTAAAAATTCATAATATTGTTAGAAAATTAAATATATATATATATATATATATATATATATATATATATATATATATATATATATATATATATATATGTAAAAATGAAAATGTTGAAATAAGATGAAATAAGAGAAAGCATGAATTAAAGTCATAAAATCATAATTGTCAATTTAAAAATAAAAGTTAAAGAAATCATAAAAAGAAATCATATGTAATCTTAAATAATCCAAATAAAATACTGACTAAAAAGATTAAATATTATATTTGTTTACCTGCATGTCATGTGACCATTAACCAACATTAGAAAACTGCGAACAAGTGAATGTGTTTTTAATTTACTGAAATATTAACTTAAAATCTCAGGTGTACTTTGAGTAAATATTTCAGTTCAAAGTTGCTTGGCTGACAAAAGTGTTTGGGAATCCCTACAATACAAAAAAAAAAAAAAAAAAAAAAAAAAAACAGATTTTCCATGTCAGCAAGGCATCCACCTTAACTCGTAAGAGATCTTTGTTGTTTGGATTCTTCCTCTTTTGTTATCATCTTGTTTTTCTAATCGCTTGCAATTCACATTACTAAATAAAGGATGTAAACACAGCAGGCAGAAACTCCCAGAAACGAGTCCAGACACGCTTTCACAAGCCCAACAACATGAGAGAAACCGATCCTCAAAAAAGCCCTTTCATTTCCACTTCTATAGCCTGGATTAATAGTTGGAGCTGATAAAACAGTCACTGTGCATCCGCCCTGCAAGAACAAACAGCCTCACAACACACACAGAGAAAAGAGACCAGAAGACATGGACAAGAATGAACCGCCGGATGACATTCACAAACAATGGACGTCTTGACGGGGGGACAGAGGGCTTGTGGGATTTGAAGTTTTGGGTTTCATGAGTTAAGAATGCACCGCTGCCCACGGCCTTCCAGAAACGCACGACCATGAAGAAGAGGAAGAGAAGGGAAGATCATCTCGCGCTCTAATGGAAAACACAGAGGCGGTGCCAAGAAGGACGGATGAGACACAAGAGAGCAGAACACATGCTGACTAACCCTTCAGCCCGAGGCGCAGGGCCCCTCATAATGAAGCTGCTTTTGAGAGTCACCAGAGCCGATGTTTAAAGCCTGAAACACAGTGAACGCAGGAGCTTCTAGCAATCTAGCTGCTCGAGGTTGTTGTGTTTGTTTTGTGCCTTTCACTTTTTAGAAAACATCTATGCATGAACTCTTAATTAACGCATGGGATAACTATCATTCTATACACATAGAAAATATATATTATATATATTTTTTACTTAATATTTTTTAATTATTTATAATTATTTATATATTATTATATATTATACACACATACATACATACATATATATATATATACACTAATAATTGAAATTAATTTAATACATATTTAATTGTTTAGTTATTTCATTTATTAAATGTTACTAAATTACATAAAATAACTAATATATATATATATATATATATAATTATTATCAATTAATTAATTTAAGTATTGAATGTATATATCGATTTATAGATTTATGTATATATTATATTGTAATTACACATGTATTTTGTGTGTACATATATATATATATATATATATATATATATATATATATATATATATATATATATATATATATATATATATATATATATATATATGCATTCATAACTTAAAAAAAACATTAAAATAATAAACAATAAACCTTAAAATCAAATCTCCTTTAATTTAATGCATTGATTAAAGATTACACAGAAAAACTATGAACTGTCATTAATTTTATTTCTTTCGCTATTTGAAAAAAATATCTGTGCATGAACTCTTACTTATTGTACTTAAGTAGAATAATTCAGTCAAAATGAAATTGTTTACAACCTGCTGAAAGTAAAATCACTTTAAAAATGATAAAAAAAAATTAAAATTAAAAATTAAAGACTACAAACACTTTGATTCTTTGGAGCAACATACACCAATGAATCAAGCACCTCAAAACATAAAGGCTCTTTATTGGCATCGATGATTCCATGGAGAACCTTTAACATCCATGGAACTTTTCAGAAAACAAAAGGTTCTTTTGTGTGGAAAAAGTTTCTTTAGAAATTTTAAAGAACTGTGGTGAATGGTTCCTTGAGAAACCTAAACCTGCAAAAAAAAAAAAAAAAAAAAAAAAAAAAAAAAAAAAAAAAAAAAAATCGCAGTGTACCCTATATGAAAAAAAGTGTGTAATGATGTGTAACAAGTAAATAGGGTCGTTTTTTGACCTGGAATCTAATATTTGCTTCAGCCTAATGTCCTTTACTTCAACTTCAGGACACTCTGGACTTCATTACAGAATAAAAAAAAAAAAAAAAAAAGATCAGCGATAACAAATACAAAGCTGTGGTTTTGATCCAAGCACCCACAAACTGGCAACATAAAGATGCCTCCACCCCAGAGCATGCTTCACCCTGCAAACAACAGACACTGTATAATCTCAAATCATTGCCTGAAACCTACAGGCAGGAAGCCGCTCTGTACCAGATCCTTGATTAGGCCAGAGCAAAAACCAGCTAATTGATTGTAATGACTTCAGTCTGTGGGGCGGCAGGGAGAAAGAGGAAGGGCTGGTATGACCGCAGATCACAGACTCGGGTTACAGCCCTCGGGGTCGCCAGAGCATCGCCAACTCTATGAGGTTAAAGTGCGAGCTCAAATAGCAGAAATAAATGTTCAGATTTGTTCTGCATTAGGTTTAGGACACATTTTATAGCCATATTACAAATAATTATGTTTTGCATGGTTAATATGTTTTGCATTTTATTCATTTCATGGTTGATTCTGAATAGAAGCGGGCAGCATGACAACATATACGATGGCAGAAATGCTAGAGATTGGTACAGATTTAGCTATATTCACCTTAGTATATTCATAAATTATTTTACAATTTTTATTTTATATATTTAATTATATATTATGCATTTTAATAAACAATTACACAAATATATGAATAAAATAAAAAGCACTGAAGCTCATTATAAAAAAATCATGATTTTGTGTAATTTATCAAATAAGTATATATAATTAAATACTTAAAGGGGTGGTTTATTGCAGTTTCACTTTTTTAACGTTAGTTAGTGTGTAATGTTGCTGTTTGAGCATAAACAACATCTGCAAAGTTGCAGCGCTGAAAGTTCAGTGAGATATCGTCTTTTAAAATTCTGGAAGTTTAATGCCTACAAAAACGGCTGGTAAGGGACTACAACGAACTACTTCCCGGGTCTGATACGTCACTGACCCAGATAAACCCCGCCCTCAGGAACATGTAAGGAAGGGGGCGGGGCCATGCTGCGCTGCTTTAGAGAAGAGGAAGAGAAAACTAGGGGTGCACGTAAAAATCTATTCATATATGAATCGCGATTCTATCTTCTAACGATTCTAATGGAGTTTCAAAATTAATGTTCTAAAACAGCCTCTTAATATTGTTCCTCACGTCGCCCTGCTCTGCATCTCTCTCTCTCAGATCGTCAGATCAGCTCCAACAAACTGTTCCAATTATACATTTTCACATAGCAATGAGAAGCGTTATACATGGACGCGTGTGCGGTTGCCGTACTGTATTAAAGCTTTAATCAGAATAAAACCGTATATTAAAAGCTAACATAAGCAGTAGCATAATAACAGCCTATGAGACAACAAACAAACAAACATACCATTAAGAGCCGTGCTTGCACAGGTTCTGCGCGATCCTCTTCACTAATATCCTCTGCTTCTCAATCGGGCTCAAATTGATAAGCAACATTGATGACGCCATTGTTTACAATACAACTGGAGCACATGCTGCTGAGCTGAGGGGCGGGACATTTAGACGCACGCTCGGGGGTTTAGCGAATCACAACACACTGAGCCAGCTAACCAATCAGAGCCCATCACATATTTCTGAGGGAGGGGCTTCATAAAAACCAGAAGTAATCGAGGTGTTTGTCAGAGAAGGGGCAGAGCGGTGTGGAATAAAGGTAAATTATATGAAAAATAATATGTTTTTAAAAAAATTAAGCATGAACACATGTTAGACTGCACCCCATAAACACAACCAAGCCTAGAAAAAAAAAACAGTAAACCACCCCTTTTAATATATAACAAGTAAATCGTTAAATATTATTAAATTAATTAATTAAATATTTATTCAATTATATACAATTTTCATAATTAATTAAAATTTATATTATTTATTTTATATATATATATATATATATATATATATATATATATATATATATATATATATATATATATATATATATATATATATATATATATATATACACACATATACACATATACACACACACACACACATATACACACACACACAAATAATTTTGATATTACTAAATATTGATGTTGATATATTATAAAATAGCATATAAATGAATAACCATAACCGTTTTTGATTGATTGATTAATTGATTGATAAATAAATAAGTAAGTAAGTAAGTAAATAAATAAATAAATACAAATTCATAGTGTTATGTAAGAATGTAAGATGGCATGTCCAAAATAAAAGCAGGCCTGGTCAACTTTAGACCGAGAGCTTTAATGGGATCACAGAAAAATCACTGACCAATCACGGGCCCCCAGCCGAGGTGAACAGAGTGTCCCAACTTAATTCACTTTTAACATACCTAAGTTGACCAGCGACATCCTGCCATTCAGAGCGAGCGGCAGGAGCACTCGTCCGGTCAAAAGAAGTGTCGCCGCTGAAAGACCTCCGTCCCAGAATTCAAAGCAGTTCAGCGAACCGGGCCGATTCAGAGCCAGCCAACCAGGGATTTTCCCACCGCACCACAAGACACAGCCTCCAAGGTGACGAGCTGCTTGGATGGTTTTCAATGCACCCTTAAGATGGCACAGAAATAACTCGGAGCGAACCCCCCTTTCATTCTCTCTCCGCACCGTGAGCGCATGAAACACACCCCCTTCCCCATCATTCATCCTCAACCAGATGTTACGAGAACAAGGAACCAAAGTGTGCGGGCTCTTTTGAGAAACACACAGAAATGGAAAAAGGCCCATATATGCACTCAAGGTTTTGCATTAGATCCCTGAACCACCACAATAAAGGAAGGACTTGGCCGGGATTCTGCTTGTGTTCATCTGGGGACGCAGTAAAACACGGGCCGTTATGCTTTTGTTTTATTTGACCTAGTACATTAGACTGAAATTGGGAGATTTCAGCCCTGAAATTCAGGTCTGGTCTAGATCAGTTGTCAAAACCACCAATGAGATTTGTTCTGGTTTATAAAACATTTTCCATCCGACTGCTTCTGTTTTAAATAATATGTACATGAATGCAATAGGTCACCAAAAATGAATTTGAGTATAATCTTCTTTCTTCTGTTGAACACAAAAGTAGATATTTTGAAGAATGTTGGGAACCAAACCGGTATCCATTGACTTCCATAGCATTTTTTCCATACTATTGAAGTCAACGGCTGCTTGGCTTCTAACATTCTTCAAAATATCTTCTTTTGTGATCTTTAGGAACAACATAAAAGTCTGAGAGTAACGGAGTTTCAATTCTCCGTATGTATCTGCTGTACATGTGGCAGAATTGACAATAAAGCAGACTTTGACTTTGATAAGGGGAGTAAATGATGACAATTTTCATTTTTTGGTGAACTATCCCAAGACTGTCATTAAAAAAAAAATGATTTGCATGTATGCAAGTTTTAAATCACATCTAAGACATCAAAATCACCACTGATTGTTTTGAGAATGCTCGAGATGGGTTTGACTTGGTCACCTGATTAAAGAAACAGTTCACAAATAAGAAAACTTACTCTCATGTCACTCCAACCCTGTATTATTATTGTTTATGTGTTTAGCAGAATGTTCACACTGCTCTTTTCCACATAATAAATGTAAATTCCAAAAAATTTTTTTTTTTTTTTGAAGTTGTAAATAAAAAAGATTTTACAGGAAAACACAATTTCAGTCTTACAACTTAAAAATTTCATGTTTAATTCAATGAGTTACTGGCCATTTCTTTGCAACCGTTTATAGAGCACTAGGAAATCCATTTTATTTTTTCCCAAATTCATTTTAATTTTTCTGGATTCTGTTTTTTTTTTTTTTTTAACATTTTTATTTTTGCGGACTTTTTAATGATTAAATTAAAACAAAAACCATGTCTAATTAATTAATATCATGAAGTAGAGCCCAGTGAAATGTTTTATTTTTTCACACATTCTGTTGTGTTGTTACCAAATTCTGTGTCTAATTATTTGAATGCATAAAAACAACTTTAAAGTTGATATGATTCTTTAGGCTCTCAATGAAAAGTCTATAATATACTTTGGTTAACATTTTTCAATGGTAGTGTAAAAAACACTGTCAAAATCAGCTCTGTTTTTATCAAGCCATTCTAGTCCATGTTCCTTTAAATGCTAATGAGCTCTGCTGACCCCGCCCCTCTCTTCCGTGGGATGACGAGCAGTACTGTTTACTTTAGCTGCGAAACTGGCTAACTAGTACATTATTAGGAAAGGCGATTAGCAAAGATTCATAAAAAAAACACTTATACTCACTTCTTCTGTAGACGAAGCTGGATCACGAATGATTCGCGCTAACATGCATTTATGCAAATTGGGGATCACTGCATTCCTTTCAAAAACGAAAGTAATGTTAATCCTCTGCATCTTCAATGGCTCAGATGTCGAGAGTAAATGACGACTGCTATGTTCATTATTATATCTAACAACTAAACACCTCAATCTCTTAATCGGAGACATCTTGTCTTCCCCGGCAACGGAGTCGACTCAATGGCAGACAGCTCTCAACTCACTCAGGGCGGGTCTAAGCTAAGACGGGCTTGTCAATCAACTATCGTGGGAGGGGCTTGTGCAGAACTACGTCATTCTGACAGGAATCTCTGAACAGCCTGATGTAAGAAAGGGGATTTTTTTTTTAAAAAAATCACTGGGTGGATTTTTATCATTATAGGATGGATGTATACACACACAACTTGTAAAGTGAATTTTTCATCCGATGACCCCTTTAATTTATTCAAATTAATTTTTACAATAGCCCAATATTTTGTTTTGTTTTATTTTTCAGAAATTCTATGTTGTGTATTTTTCTGGTTATCAAATGAAGGCATAAAACATCTTTTAATCAAACGTAAATTAAACAAACTTTATTTTTTTAGCCAAACAAAAGGGATTTACAATTTAAATTAAAAATGGAGGAAATATTGTGATTATGCCTTACTAAATAATGTTTTAATAATTTTATTATTAGTAGTAGTATTGCGTACATTTTACTGCACAACAGCAATTCATTTCTGACACAATTTCTTCAAGTTAAACCAAACTTTTATTTTGACAGGTTGCCATGAATACCTTCACCTTCTGTGTGTATATGATATGAAGCTAGTTTTACTCAAATCAAACGGTAAAATGCTAATGAAATGACTCTCAGAGCGGTTCTGGAGATGTTGTTCATGTGTTTATGTCTTCTTTTAGTGAGACGGCAGACGCTGAAATCACCGCGAGCGTCACGCACGCTTCAGTCTGTGTGTAGTAAACAAAACCGCGCAATAGAGAGCAGACTACTCCGTCTGAACAAAACAAGACGTTTTTCGATACAGGCAATTCAGTCGGTGCCCGAAAAATTTTGAACTCCATACCCAGCCCCATCTGCCAGAGCTCTCAAATCTCATTCATGTTTGTAATAAAATATTGCCTTTGGATGCATCGTGCCATTGTTTTTTTAGCATGATCAAAATGTGATGCAGCAACTGCAAATAAGATTTTAGAGCTATAGCGGCAAGAAATATTATTGATTTCAATCTGTTTTTGTTCATATGCATCATATGACTTCAGAGGACCTGAATATCTAGTGCACAAGGTCTATGGACTAGTTGTACTGAGTACAGGAATGCACTTTTATTGCAGGCTGAAAAAACTAGTATAAAATAAATTTCCAAGCAGGGATTTGCAACTTTGAAAAATATATTTTAGTATTTTCTAATAAAACATACTCCATTAACGTTTTATTTGTTTTGCTTACAATTTAGAAAAATATTTTTTATAGTATACATGTCAAATAGAAGCTTGGACATTTTGCTTAATATGTCATTTTGTTTTTCATAAAGGATAGTCAGTCATTTACATTTATGCATTAAAGACTTTATAAAAGCAATTTGTCAACAGCCAATGATATTCATAATAATAATCAAACTAATTTGGAACCACATGATGGTGAGTAAACAAACACAAATGTTTTTTAGTGAACTTTTGCTTTAAAGGGAACAAATAAATACGCTCTCTGCAAAACATTTACTTGAGCGCCCAAGGAAAAGTGAGCTCTACAAAGTTGAATATTAATTAAGGCCCTCAATTCCCTTGAAAGCACAACTGAGGTTTACACATGAAAAACACGGTCTCCCCCGATGCTAATCGCACCCCCAGAAACCATTGCTCTCGCTGGAAACAATTTCGAGATGCTTGCTAATGTTTGTGAGGTTTGGCTGACATCATTCTCAGAGAGCATAACTTAACCAGATGGACGGGACAAGACTTTTGTTAAACCGATTACACAGCCGGTAATATCCGTTCCATAATGAATTCCTTCATTTCTTAAACAGAGATACGGGACTTGAGGTCAGTCTCTGAGAAGGAAAGGAAAGTTAGGCTCATTTCAACGACTCCCTACGATGCCCTGGCAGCGGGATTTCTCACAGAGCTCGTTGGAAAGCCAAAGGCAGGATGCTATTGAGCCGAGAGGCCTGGGACTTCCGGAGAGAACAACCACTTTAATCCGAGTCCAAAAGGCCCCCATCGGAGAACCAATTGAGCCTCGGCTGGAGCCCAACAAAGCTCAGAGGCCAATTTAAATATCTACCTTTGTTTTTCCTGAGACTTAACCTGAACTGTGCAGTCAAAAACAGGAAAAAAGCAAGGACAGAAAGTATAAATCTCTCCACAGAGACAACATGTGACACAAACTAGCACTTTTTTTGCATCCTAAAAATAAACACGCATTTTAAGTTGTCTTTGCATATGAGAATTGACAAAAACACAATGATGCAAAGTATAAAACTCTCTACAGACACTATGTGTGACAGAAACTATTACATTTTCTTTAAAAAAAAATAATAATAATAATAATTTTGCATCTTAAAAATGGTAAATTTTTGTGTGGTGTTTGCCCATGCAACATTTCTATGGTGACTGCTTACTGACCCATATCAAATTTACATTTGATTGCACTGAAAACTAATAGCTCACCTCTCCTATACAATACATATAATTTTAGGCATAATTCATACCCATTGCATAAACACAGCAGGACATGTTATGCATCAAAGTTTGCAACTTAGAGATGTGATCAAACAACTAAATCCAAGTATGAACAACGGTATAAAGCATAATAGAGACGCCTCAGTACAATGTTAAAGAGCCTTTTAAAACTCAGAACGCAAGCAAAAGTACAACTTCATTAAAATGATATGGATAAAAATGTCTTTGCATATGAAAACTGGCAAAAATGCAATAATGCAAAGTACAAAACTCTCTACAGAGACAATATACAACACAAACGTTTACATTTTCTTAAAAAAATTTCAATTTGAAAATATGAGTGGTTTTTGACTCAAGTCAATTTTTTGGCCAATTTTATCAAGGTTTGCATTGAAAAAAAATAATAGCTCACATCTCCTCTACAAGATATATTATTTTAGGCATCATTCAAATAAATTGCACAAATGCGGCAGGATGGGTTGGACAAACTACTAAACCCAAGTATGAGCAATAGTATATAGCATATAGCATAATAGTGATGCCTAAGTAATTTTACAATCTAAAAATAGCGTTAAAGAGCCAAAAGCTGCTTCAAAGCACAGAAAGCAAAAGCACAACTTTATTATAAAATCTGACATATAAAATTCGACAAAAAAATGCAATAATGCAAAGTACAAAAGCCAAAGGCAGGATGCTATTGAGCCGAGAGGCTCACATTTTCAGACAACATAAAAATTGACTATTTTAAGAAGCACAATTGGATTTTTTGAAAGAACATGTAATAGTTTATGTTGTCTGAAAATGTGAGTGGCTTTTGCCCAAAGAAAACACATTTCTAGGTGACTGCTTACTGACTCAAGACCAATTTTATACTTTGATTGCATGTATCGTGGTAAAATTTAAAACTACATTATTGCCCAACTCTAATCTGCTAAATGTGACTATAAAAGCATGAAGATATTCTCAACATAAACATCATGGATTTCTGCATGAAAAGTTGCTTTGAAACATGTACTGTAAAAAAGCACTATATAAAAAACTTGGCTTGACACATAATTTCAGGCATCATTTACATCCATGACAGGATAGATTACGTATCAAAGTTTACTACTAGTGATCTGAAACTACTAAACCAAAGTCTAAGCAATGGTAAAAAACCATCATAGTGATGCCTCAGTAATTTTACAATCTCAAAACAGCATTAAATAGTCAAAATGTCCTTTAAAACACAGAGAGCATGCAAAAGTACATCATTATGCACAAAAATGCATATAAAAAGAATCTCACAAATGCCAGCTTTCATTAATGAAGTTACACACTGTCTGTTGTCTATAAAAAGTAAGTAGTTCAACTATGTCTCAGCCCAGTTGTCAGCGCAGAAGAAAAAGTGTGACGGCTCACAAGAACACACAATTCATTCACACCTGAAGTGTTTTTCTCAACAGACCGGCTTTGATGTAGCAGTAGAGGGAGGCGAACTGTGCTTCCTAAAAGGAAATGCCAAAGAATTTTAATAGAGCAAACAGTTCACTGACTTCCTATGGGAAATTACTTCAAAGCAGCCCTGTCCCTCCAAGACAATGAGATTGTGGGGCAATCTGTCCGTCAATAGCCTGTCTGTCATCAGCAAACGACCCAGACATGGGTCAGCAGGAAGAAAAGCCAAAGACAAACACTGCCAACACAACATGGACTTGTGAAGAATCTTGTATTACAGCCATATTCATTTTTTAATCATCTTTTGATAGTTGATAATATTTGCAACAGATATCTATAGCTGGTCTTTTTTTTTTAATGGAAATTGTTGGAAAGACTGCTGAAAAATGTAAGCAAGAGTAGCCTACATTTCAAAATCTCAAAATAACGCTTAATAGTCCAAAAATGCTTTAAAACATAATTAAGAACTCATAAAAGTCATCTATAGGAAAATAATTAAACAACCGTTCATGTGGCTGTCTATAAAATCTAAAAGTTTAAGCCATATATTAAACATCCACCAAACAGCTGATGGTAGCCATTGACCTCCATAGTATTTTTTTTCCATACTATGGAAGTCAATGGCTACCGTCAACTGTTTGGTTGCCGACATTCTTCAAAATATCTTCTTTTGTGTTCAACAGCTCAAAGAAACTCATACAGGTTAGGAACGACTTGAAGGTGAATAAATGATTACTAAATTTTCATTTTTGGGTGACTGTACCTTTAAATAAGCATGATTAAATATCCATGTTTTATTGTGTTCTCAACCTGTTTCCCCACCATAATTTGGATTTTTATAATGCCAGTATAAGATTAGAAATTCAACAGAACGCTTACATGAAAAGCTGTGCAGCCTTTTTCATTTTTATCTCCCCACTGATCATAGGCCACCACCATTCAACTCCATTCACAAAAGCATCAACAGGTCAACTCCAGCAACAATAGATCAACAAAAGCCCCAACTGAGAGACTCTTTCACACATCTGACCTACAAAAAAGGCCATTTCCCAAAGCTCAATGCTCCTGACCGGATGAACACTGTTTGCACAAGACTTTAACTTCAAAAACACAGCACAAATCATACAGGTGCACTCTTAAAAATAAAGACTCTAGTTCTTTAGAGATTAAAAAAAGTTTTTTAGATCAGTGGTTTGAAGCCACCGAAACATAGACGGTTTTCAGAAAAACTACATAATAAAAAAAAGTGGGAAAGTTCAGTTTTACCCCTTTATTTTTGGTTAACCATGCAACAAACCAGCTAAGTTTTTGGAAGATTGTAACTTGTCATTGAGGTAGCCCAACTTGAACCAGTTAAAACCTGCTACCATGTTATTAAAAGCATGCAAATACATTACAAATGCTCTATGGTACCAGAACTTTATTTTTAAGAGTGTAAACCCAAATAAACACACATAATCTGCCCTACCAATAAATATCTACAGGCTTTTTTAACTTCCACACATTACAAAAACACAGTTGTGTGATCAATAATTCACCACAGCTCTCATTTAAACAAAGTTTTAAGCAAAAAGGAGCTTTAAATGTTCTTCTGGGGTAACATGACTGAACATGTTTGTAAAGTTTTCAGCTCGTGTCACACTGACAGAAACGTCGCGCGCGTTAATGTTTTGCAGATTTCACTCGAGTGTGTTTTTTACCTTGTAGCTGCATTTATCCGAGTTTCCTCTCTTTCCTGCGTTCACCGGAGCGCAGCAGCACAAAAACACGCACAAAGCCGTGAAAAAATGAACAAGTCTCCGTGACCCAGCCATTCCTGTCCGTCCATGAAGCTCCACTGATGGGAATGAACGCGAACGAGGCTCCGCCGCCGATCGTGAAGGAGGTGCAAGAGCCTTACAAGGTGGAGCTGTGTGTATGTATGTGTGCGTGTGTGTGCGTGTGTGTGTGTGTGTGTGTGTACACACAGCAAAATGCCATTCCAATCCTACTGTTTCTGTAGTATGCAAATACAGTGCGCGCGACTTGACTTATGTTGAATAGCAGACTGATTGCATGTAGTATAGCAGTAAAAAATATGAATATTTAAGTGAATAACATCTCAGAAACTCAGCAATAACAGTTTATGCCATATTTTAATGAAATATATAATTTAAGGCATTAAAATGTACTTATTGTGCTTCACATCTCATTATGTCACCTGTTTAATATTTTAAGCCAACACAAATAGGCTACATGCATACATTATAGTATAAAAAACACACACGCATTTTTAATCAATTTTTTGTGCAAAGAACTAGAGAATGAAATTCTCAAAATTCGTTTTAAGCTGCTGTTTATTGCCTTTAGAAGATCATATGTGAAATGGTGCACATGTTTAAAGTAATCAATATGTTGCATGCTTTGTTGATATCACATAATAACATGCTCTTTCTGCAGTATTTGTATACACATGTGATTTTTATTTAAATGTTTTATACAACCATGAATGTTCTTCATGTTGCCACATGATCTCATCATGTTGCATATTTAATTCGAGATAGGTCAGCGACTTAATGCATAAAACATATTTCCATAATGGATGCAGTAGCCTAATGCATGCTGCAAAATTAGTACAAGTTTGCTATTCTGAACATGTACACGATTATTTCATAGTTCATTATTAAGCCATGTTCGTTTGTACAGTGGTAAACACACTTCCACATTTCATTGTCATTTAATTTCAGGTTGCAAAACCTGACAGACCTCATATGAGAGATTCACACCCTGTTATGACACGCTTGAAACACGTGAGACATCTGAAGTATGTTAGATGAGAGTATAATCATATGCAATTGTGGATTATTGATGCATCTGTTACTATGATATGTGACCCTGGACCACAAAACCAGTCTTAAGTGTCAATTTTTCAAAATTGAGATTTCTACATCATCTGATTAAATAAGCTTTCTATTGATGTATGGTTTGTTAGGATCAGACAATATTTGGCTGAGATACAACTATTTTAAAATCTGGAATCTGAGAGTGCAAAAAAATCAAAATATTGAGAAAATCGCCTTTAAAGTTGTCCAAATGAAGTTCTTAGTAATGCATATTACTAATCAAAAATGAAGTTTTGATATATTTACAGTAGTAAATTTACAAAATATCTTCATGGAACATGATCTTTACTTAATATCCTAATGATTTTTGGCATAATTTTTTTTTTTTAATTTTGACCCATACAATGTATTTTTGGCTATTGCTACAAATATACCCCAGCGACTTATGAGATTGGTTACTGCATCAGTTGTTTGTTGAATGTGTTATTCACAATCTTCTTGATTGCTAAGATGAACAAATTTTCTTCTATCAATAATATTAAAATTACATACCAGTTTGTACTAAAACCAAACACATAAATGCATATTCATCACCCTCAAGTAAAACTTTATAAAGAAAATTCAGCAAATAACCTGAAATATGAATGTGTGCAGGTGCAAGACAACATTTTAAAGCAAGAATTAGTCATTATGAAACAGGTGAATGGTATTGTGAGAGTTGAAGTAATGGTTTGGACCAGTAAATTCAGTTTTGAGTGTTAACAGTCAAGAAACACGGTTTCATTCCTTCCAAATATACATCACCTGGAAAATATTGCTTTCTATGTAATCCTGATGATATTTCTGGCCGTGTCTCAAATGCTGGGGGAAAAAAGGACAGAGAGAAAGTTCAGCTCATCTGCTCTGTAGCCAACAGCCATGATGTGTATCCAACGATCCTGTTTCAGATCAAAGACAGAAATCTGGAGGCCGGAGGAGTCGGGTGCACAGATACACCCAGATCCTCTTTCAGCTCCGCTTCTGACGCTCATATGAAAACACACTGCTTTTGTTTGCAGCTTTAAAGATGACCCCACCAGCAACACCCCCAACAGCTTTTATGATGCATTCATTATGCAGTGCATAAAAAACATAAATAATAAAGCTATAAAAGTGTGTTATCGCCCTGTGAAAATGTGCTTTGATATTCTGGACAAATTATAAATATGTCTTTCTTCATGAAGGAAATATGTAGCTTTCTTTTTTTTTTTTTTTTATTGTTGTTCCTATAATTAATTAACACATTTTTAAATAATATTAACATGAATTATTCCCAACATTTTAAATAAAACTGTTCCTACCTCATTTATTTTCAAAATGTATTTTGGACTATATTTTTATTTTAAAAAATGCATTGAACAAATTTAATTTACAAAAAAAGCTAAGAAACAATTTTCACTCAGTAAATTTCAAAGAAACGGCGAGTTACACATTGAATTAAATGTAATATTTTGAGGTCTGCATTATTTACTTCATCCAATAATCTTTCAAAATATCAGTTGCTACCATGGCATACAAAAGATTTTTGACTATATTTTAACTTCTTAAAATATTTTTTAGGTAGATCACTGTAATATTATACATTATATTATTAACAGAATGCACTTGTTAATTTAAAGACAGTTTTGTTTTTATTTTCAGTCATATTTTTATGAAGTTAAAATTATTACAACAATTATTGGTGTACATTTTACAAGAAACTACTATTTAAAACTAGTATTTACTAGCAATTTCTAAGTAAAAAATGGTTTAATTTCAATGTATTTTTGTAACAAATTAGAAAAAAGGCATTATTTCAAGAGCCAGATTTAAAACAATAGCGCCACCTGGTGTTTGCATATATACATGTTTATTATGTGTATATATATATATAATATAATATAATACATCCTTTTAAACACACAAAACTGTGCAAGTGCTGGAAATGTTAAAATCCCACGCCTTCCTCAAATGCAAATGTAATTCTGTTGAAATGCCCCCCTCAGAGAAACCCCCCTTTGTGACCCAATCAATGCATAATAGGTTTACTAAACCCTAGTTACAAAGCACTAATTAGCTTAGAGGCGGAGGGTGATGTGTTTGCTTAACAGTTGGCAGAAGATAATATTAACTTAACTCCACTTGGAAGTAGAGAAACCTTCCCAGAATTAAAAACCTAGATTAAAATTGTGTTTCTATTGAATATTTATTCTTTTATATTTTCAGCAAACACAATAAGCATTTAAATCATAGTAAAAGATTAATAATTACATGACCGGTAAAGACATATAAAATAAATTACAACACACAGAGCAAGGCAGAGCGACAGAAATAATAATAATAATAATAATAATAATATGAACAAATGACAATCAGTGTTCTTCTCTGCTGGACTGTAAATCACTGAGGACGTTTTTCACCATGAGAAACTGAGATTCTCTGTGTGAACGCTTCAGCTTCGCTCTTCTGTTCTGGAACCAAATCTAAGACACAGACAAACAAATATCAGTCAAACATCTGCAATAAACTTTTTTTTTTCTTACATTTCACATCTTCTAGTTTAGTATGAAGTCCTAGGTCTAGCACACATTCAGATATTCCACAACAAATAATACTATACTAAATAAAAAAATTGGTTATCAATATTTACACCAGTCTTTACCTGAATTCTGTCCTCATCTAGATGCAGTTTCTTAGCAAGTTCTTCACGGATGTCAATACCTGGGTATGAGTTCACTTGAAACACACTCTCCAATATCTTGATCTGGACATAAAAAATGTATAGTTAATAGTGCCGTCAAACGATTAATCGCGATTAATCACATCCAAAATAAAAGTTTTTGTTTACATAATATATGTGTTGTGTATATTTATTGTGTATATATAAATATACACACATACAGCATGTATTTTGAACATATTTACATTTATTCATTTAATTTATCATATATAAATATATTTATTATATAAAAAATAAATATTTTTCTTAAAATATATATGCAAGTGTGTGCATTTATATATACATAATATATGTGTGTGTGTGTACTCTGTATATTTATTATGTAAACAAAAACTTTTATTTTGGATGCGATTAATCGCGATTAATCGTTTGACAGCACTATGTTAATAACAAAATTACAGATAAAAACACAGTTTACTCTTTATTTATTATATCTATAGAAATCACAAATAGTCCATGGCTGAAATAGTTTTCAATATTTTGTGATAGGTTGCAAAAATCATAGCCTAGTTCACAATCTGCAGTTTTGTGCGTTTGACAATAAGACTTTTATTTTGAATAAATTAAACCCACTGATTTAGTTCTTCTGGCACGTGTGATTTAAAGGAATAATAACACACGTGACCACAAAACCAGTCATAAGTAAAGCTCAGGTATATTTGTAGCAATAGCCAAAAATAAATATATAAATCGCATTTACCTGAACACTAGAGAAAGCCGTCCGCGGCCTGCGCCCGATGTACCAGTTCAGTGTTCTCCTGTAAGCGTCTGCTGGTGATTTACTGTAAGATTTACCGTCTTCATTCACCCTCACATCCACTGAAACATCACTGTCTGCGACCACGCCACGGTTCTGACCCGCTGGTTTCACGTCTGAAGTAAATAAAAGAAAAACATCGTTCGGTGCGCGCGCCTTATTTTGCTGAGAAGAGCGATTTATTAAAGTGAATCGGTTCGTTCGAACGGGTCGCTCCAGAGAATCGGTTCAGTAAACCGAGTCACAACTCGAAAGTCCATTTGTGACCCTGAACAACAAAATCAGTCATAAGGGTCCATTTTAAAAAAAAAAAGAGATTTATCCAACATCTGAAAGCTGAATAAACAAGCTTTCCATTGATGTATGGTTTGTTAGGACAATATTGGAGATACAACTATTTGAAAATCTGGAATCTGAGGGTGCAAAAAGTCAAAATAATGAGAAAATCGCCTTTAAAGTTGTTCAAATGAAGTCCTTAGCAATGCATTTACTAATCAAAAATGAAGTTTTGATATATTTATAGTATGGAGATTTACAAAATAGCTTCACGGAACATGATCTTTACTTAATATCCTAATGATTTTTGGCAAAAAATTAAATTTGATCATTTTGACCAATACAAAGCATTGTTGGCTATTGCTACAAACATATACCTGTGCGATTTAGGACTGCTTTTGTGCTCCAGGGTCACATTTTTGGTGCATGTTTTACTTCGAAACAATTTTCCCTCAAGAATTTGATTAATAATTACAAAAAATAAATAAATAAATAAAAGTTAGGTAACACAAAAAAGGCAAGTAACACACCGAATAAAACGTGAAATTCTGAAGTGGAAAGGAAAGACTGAAGTAGGCTATATTTTCTTGTAAAACATACTTGTTTTATCCATAATAATATTGAAGTAATATTAACATTAATAACAAATTTTATTATTTTATTTAATTTTCAAACAATATTTACATTAATTATCTCCAATATTGTCAATAATATAATTTCTATATTTTTAATCCTGTATTCTGGAGGATATTCTCATTTTAAAATCTACAAAAAAAAAATCCGAAAAAATACATAAAATTATTCAAAGTTATATTTGAAAATAAATATTAGCATATTTTAAAGACTGATACAAAATGCTTTTTGTATTCACCTTATTTTGCAAATTGTCTTTGAATAAGTGCAGTAAGTTACACTACAAACCTTAAGTAATTAAAATCATATGGTAACTACTTCCATTTTGCAAAGTCAAGCAGCGTAACGAACTGTTTTTGTGCAGCTAAAATAATGAATGAACTTACAATGCAAGCTTAATTTTACAGAGGTTACCCAGTTTCACAAGTTTGGAGAGTTTAATGGAACTCATACTATGGTTGTTATAAAATATATCTGTGCCTATAGAGCGTGTTATTTTACCTGTCCACGGTCGGTAAGGTGCTGACAGGACGGTCCTCTGATCCGGTCTGTCGAGTCCCAGGATGCTGTCGATGGAGAAGGCAGACTGTCTGGGCATCGAGCGGTTCTGATGCGCGCTGACTGTGAGAGAAGCCATCTAGAGACCTAGTCCTCTTCTTCTGGTGCGATCTGAAAGCTGGAGGTTCGTCTTTATAGCTCCACACTCCCCGAAACGTCACTAATTAAAGCCTGAGACCGAATGTTTTACATGAGAATCGCCGGCCCTCCGCATGGGGCCCCTGGACTGCAGGTAATTCAGGGTCCAAATGAAGCCTTCCAACCTGAAGCAGCAACCTGTTATCTTCTGGAGACACCGAATCCCTTAAAGCTGCTATTGAACGGGACAAAACAGGGCTGATGTGCCATTCTTTTTACTCACCAGGTAGAAAATTAGGCCCCGTTCCTGGGATTTATCTTCTCCTCATTTCCTTGTGCCGCATCTCCAGCATTATGAGAAAGCAGTCAACTAGTGCCTAATCTTATTTACCTTATTTTCTAGCACACGAGTTTAAAATAATAATAAAGCCTAATGCTGTTTAAACTAATCCTGCTGAATATTCCCATTCTCTCTTGACATGCATGGAGAAAGATGCTCCGGATCACAAAAGCACAATAGCTGCCTGGCAATTTGCTGGAAGCAGCATGTAATAATTGTCCCATTCAATGCCGAATTGATCTCTTTTGGTTGCTTGGCTGCTTTTAATAAATGACTTGCTTGTTTATTTGTCTTGGGCTCTCGGAGAGAGAGCGCCGAGGACACAAGCGCGGCCCCTGCGGGTCCATTGTTTTGCAAAGAAATTACCAATTAGACTTGTTTAAATGCAAACCAAATGAAGACCGATTAGAAATGAATATCAAATCACTTTAACTGACAATACAAGCCATTTACGCTTTATTTTACAGAGGTAATCCAGTTGCTCAAGTTTGGAGGGTTTGATGGAAGTCATACTGAGGTTGTTTTCAAATAATTATAATAATGTTTATTAGGTAATATTTATTCTTAGACACTTCAGAAACACCTCAGCTCTTGACACCTTAACAAAAAATATACCCCTGCTGAATTTCTAAAAATATATTATACATTATTATACAACACTGTTTTAAAAAATCAACAAAAACGTTTCCAAAACCAGGCATTAAAAATGCTTTTGAACATCATATTAACTTTGGTGTCTAATAATAATAATAATAATGTGTAAGTTTTGGTGGCATTTAAAAATTACATGATGAAAAAAGAAGAGTGCCTTAAAATGCTCTAAATATAGGTATTAACCCTCATTATGTTTAAATTTAATTTATATATTTATTTTAAAAATGTTGGATTTATTGTACCTGTGTTTAACAATGGTAATACCTGCTTGTTATTTGAAAAAGTTTAATAAAATTCAATTAAAAAAATTAAATAAAAACAATTTTATTAAATTTTTTAAATTTTATTTAATTTTTATGTATTCATTTATTTTTTTATTTAATATTTGTTAATATTTTTTTCTTTTCAGTTTTGGATTTACTGAAGCTGTAACAACAATAATGCCTTTTTATTATCTGAAGAAGAAAAAAAAAACATGCCTTAAAAAAATTCAAAACTAGAGTAATTGAAAAAAAATAAAAAGACAATTTAGCATAGTTCTGTAAGATGAGTCAACAATCATCAGCTCATCTGAAAGAAATTTTAATACTAATCTTCACTGTACCCCATAAATCCTTCAACTGATTTTGTATAAAGGCATTTAGACACAAACATGTTCTTAAAGGTTAGAAATAATAATCATTTACAAATTAAATGCTGCAAATGCTTCAAAATCTCAGAATATGGACCATAAAGACTGTTCATAACTTCACGCAAACAATCAAATAAACCAAATCAATGAATGAGACAGTATTTAATTCTCAAATAAACTTCCACCGTGTCAGATTTTGGAGAAAAGCAAAAATGAATATTTCAGTTTGCAATTCCATCACCTGTTTCTATTATCCACAAGCTGAAGCATTTCAATACATTGGGCCACTTTGTGTAATGCAGGCTCCAAACATCTTATACAAAATAATAATACCAAAAATTAAAGTATATCCCAAGTTTAAAGGCATTGGATCACATGATTTTAAACAAAATATTTTTGTTGAGATAGAAACACTGAGTGATTACAAAACTGTCAAAAAAAAAAAAAAGAGACAAAAATCAGATCTGTATTAATTACAAAGACAAAATATAACCTCATTAAATCATTTGAAATGCAGTAGGATGAACCTCACAGAAATAATCAAGAACGGCTCATATTTTAGAAAGAATTAATTTGCATACAGAAAATGCCTGTTTTAGGACAATTAAGATATTTAGGATTACCATAATAAATCACATTCTTGACACAGTTTGTAAAATTCACTCTGAATTCTGTCACCGTTGATATGAACGAAAACACATGCAGCCTTAAAACATGATCAGTGAGAACAGAAAACGAAGCCCAACATACAGTATTAACTCTGTTATTATTCACACGAGCAACTCCATCGCCTTACGTCTCCTCAAGGTTTAGTTCGTCAAGATAGTGGATTCATTTACACACATACATATATAAAACCCTCTAAAAGCAAACGCAGTTCAATAACGGATATGGTAAAAAATACAGGATTCTTACAAATAACAACTTTTGAGAGGTTTTCCCCAAAGTGTCCGCATGAACACTTTTTTAGCATATTTTGCAGTCACATGATACATTATTGTTTCTGCAGGCCACTCTGGAGAACCCTCGAAGAACCGGAAGTGATATTCGTGGAATCCAAGCACAGAACGGTTTTCATCAGGCCTCCGATTCGCCCTTTTTCAGCCCCTCCTCTCCTGCGTCGCTGTCCTCTGATTGGCTGTTGCTAAGGACCAAGAACTGTCCATCAGCAGCTGGTTGGCCGGGTCGACTAGAGGCGGCTATCAAACGGCTTTGTTCTTCGAGATCCTGTAAGTTTGAAGAACACGGTTTACATTTTTTTTTTTTAAAGAAATTAATACTTCAATTCAGCAAGGATGCTTTCAATTGAGCCAAAGTGACAGTAAACACATTCATAATGTTACAAAAGATTTCTATATCAAATAAATGCTGTTCTTTTGAACTTTCTATTCATCAAAGAATCCTGAAAAAAATATATTTCACAGTTTCCACAAAAATATACATTGATAGTAATGAGAAATGTTTCTTGAGCAGCAAAATCAGCGTATTAGTATGATTTCTGAAGATCATGTGACACTGAAGACTGGAGTAATGATGTTAAAAATTCAGCTTTGATCACAGGAATAAATTACATTTAATATACATTTACATAATATTTTAAATTGTAATATTATTTCACAATATTACTCTTTTCACTGAATTTTTTTGATGCAGCCTTGAGAGACTTCTTTAAGAAACATTAAAAACAATGTACAGATCCCAAATGTTTCATCTTACCTTCTCTATCTGCTTTTGTTTATCAAGCTGTTCCTGTTGTTTCTCCTTGGCTTTGTCCAGCTCTCTCCGTTTCTGTGTGGCTTTGCGGTCCTGTCAGGGAAAAAAAAAATAATAATAAAAATACATACATCTTCGTGCATATCATCAGCATTAACAATTTTATTCAACCTGGCATTTCTGCACAGATCGAGTCATTTGAAATCAAATAAATGAAGAGTTTCCTCACCCTCTCAGAGTGGAGGGCGATCTGCTTCGCAAGTCCAACACTGTCACAGATCTATTATTCAAGAGCAGCAAAATCACCAACATGAGCTTAAAAAAATCAGGTGTGTGTACACATGTCCTTATTAAAGTAGAAAAAAACTAAAGGTTTCTCAAAATAAAATAGATCATATAATATTATTTATAATTACAATCAAATGATTTATAAATATATGTTTATACAGACTACAAATAAATAATATACATATATCTTATATACATAAATAAATATATGTAAATAAATTATAGCATAACTTAATATAATAATATATTACAATATTTATTTATATTATAACTATAATATGTATGTGTGTGTGTGTGTGTGTGTGTGTGTGTGTGTGTGTGTGTGTGTGTGTGTGTGTGTGTGTGAGAGAGAGTAAATTATAGCTTCGCTATATTAATATTAAACATTATACAGTAATATAATGTATAAATATATATTATTATAGTATTATTATTATAATATTATTATATAACATTCAATTATTAATGTAAGAATAAATTATATATTTAAGTATACTAAAATGTTTATGTATACTATTTGGTATAATGTAATATATAATATTATATAAATATATATTATAGTAATATTTTATATTAATAATAATTATTTTATTTTATAATAAATATTGTTTTTTATAATTATTCCATATTACTATAAGAATCATAATGTAAACAAATCAATTACACTACAACTTACATATATATATAAAAATAACTTAATATATTAATATTATATATTATTTTAATAGAATATACAATTTTATTTATATTTTTATTAAATTTATATTTTACATATTTTATACTAAATAAATATACATACATATACATATATAATATATAAACACACACATATATACACACGTGTGTGTGTGTGTGTGTGTGTGTGTGTGTGTGTGTGTGTGTGTGTGTGTACAGTATATAGATATATATGATATTGATACAGATATATATGTATATTCATTACTAAGAGATCAAGATATTTGTACCTTCTCTCCATCGTTGTTTGACTCAAAGACGTAGCAGACTGTAACGGGCCGTCCGTCCACTCGTCCTCCTGCCGTCTTCAGCACAAACCCAAACAAGCGCTTGTTCTCCTGATGTGACGCACACAGCGCAACGCTGGAGAGAGGAAACTGAGGGACGACACAACAAATACTGACTTCAAAACAGCACTGGACTCGGTCTGAACATCCGATATAAATGACAAAACTGTTAAATAACGGGTTAAGGACCTACCCGTAGTCTTGTGACTTGTGTCTGTGGGTCAATAAGCCTACAAATAAACAAACAGACCATTTTAAGAGACATAAAACTACAGTGAAAAACACATGATTTTCACATTCTCTTGAGTGTCTCTGCCACAATATGGGTGGTTTTGCACCAGAGTTCAATATTTTGGTTTGGGGACCCCAAAGCGATGCTTGACGTGGTTTAGTGACTTGGATTGAGACAGGATCAGTTCAAACAAAGGCGTAACTCACTTGAGGCATTCACACGTGACGAGCAGATGAGACTCGGTCATCCTGAAGATGTTGTGAATGGCTCGCGCTGCCAGGATCTGTCTCATGGTCTCATAGATGACGTCTGTGCTCTCCGTGGCCTTCACCTCCATGGAGCCCAGGAACCGAACGATGAAAAGCTGGTGCAGAATCGAGTCTGAAACGACACGAGAGACTCGGTCTGACTTCACACCAACATGAAATCAAAATGGAGAATTTTCTTATATATATATATATGACCCTGGAGCACAAAAGCAGTCTTAAGTTGCTGGGGTATATTTGTAGCAATAGCCAACAATACATTGTATGGGTCAAAATTATCCATTTTTCTTTTATGCCAAAAATCATTAGTGTATTAAGTAAAGATCATGTTCCATGAAGATATTTTGTAGATTTCTTACCGTAAATATATCAAAACTTAATTTTTGATTAGTAATATGCATTGCTAAGAACTTCATTTGGACAACTTTAAAGGTCATTTTCTCAATATTTAGATTTTTTTGCACCCTCAGATTACAGATGTTCAAATAGTTGTATCTCAGCCAAATATTGTCCAACAAACCATACATCAATGGAAAGCTTATGTATAAATCTCAATTTCAAAAAATTGACACTTAAGACTGGTTTTGTGGTCCATGGTCACATATTATATATTGTGCACATATAAAAACTGATTTTATCATCTTGCATCACAATGCAATACCTTTCTCTGCTTTTCTGCTAATGTGACCAGACTAAAAATCATAATTTAATAAAATCATATGAATATACATCAAGTCCTGGCCTACGTTATGTCCCAGAATATTCTATTTCACCAGAAAATACATGACATTATGTAAATTAAATACACTGCAAATTGCATTTCACGTGCAATTTAAGAAAAAAGCACACACATAAATTTAAATTCTGTCATTAAAAGACAATTAAACATGAAGACTTTTATTATTTTTTCAAACGCATGTTCTAATTATATATACTTGTCATTTTTACTTTTTTTTAAATAAGTCTCTTCTGCTCACCAAGGCTGCATTTATTTGATTTAAAATACAGCAAAAACAGTAAAACTGTGAAATATTATTACAATTTAAAACAGATGTATTCTATTTGAATATATTGTAAAATGTAATTTATTCCTGTGATCAAGGCTGTATTTTCAGTGTCACATGATCCTTCAGAAAACACTCTAATATGCTGATTTGCTACTCAGGAAACATTTCTAATTACTATCAATGTATATTTTTGTGGGAACTGTGACATGCGTTTTATTTTTCAGGAGTCCTTGATAAATAGAAAGTTCAAAAGAACAGCATTTATTTGAAATAGAAGTATTTTGTTACATTTTAAATGTCTTTATGCTCCCTTTTGATAATTTAATAATTTATTTCAAAACAAAATGACCCCCCAACTGACCCCAAACTTTTAAACAGTAGTGTATACATATTCTTTTATCAATGTACCTTCACTTTCTTCAGATTTTGACCCTCCAGATTCCCCAAACGGGTTGGTCCTTCTTTCAGTGAAGGGAAAAACACAAACCAGTGCTTAATAATTCCTTAATAACAAACAACAGTAAATTGGCCTCTTTTTCTAATAATTTTGAAGCATTCATAAACATAAGTCAGAGATTCAGGCACAGACCTGCCCTGAGCGCCGCTCTTAGCCTGACTCGTGTGCTCCTCGCTGACGGGTGAGATGATGTCAAACTGAATGGGCGTGTCCGGAGCCACCAGCGAATCCAGAGACAGAGACGACAGCGCCGGAGACTCGGAGCCCACGGAGCACTGACTGCCTGAACGCCCCGTTTTGGCTCGACCTTGCCTTCAGGGGCAAAAAACACCAATGCATTGAGACAGAAAACATACATAATTTACAAAAACATCTCTCTGATGAGGCAATGGATGCTTTGCAGAGAATGGGTGCCGTCAAAATGAGAGTCCAATCAGCTGATAAAAACATCACAATAATCCACACCACTCCAGTCTAGCAATTAATGTTTTGTGAAGCCAAAAGCTGCATGCTTGTAAAAATTTTAACTTCAAACCATAATTTCTGGACAAAATATTAGGAAACATTATTATGGATTATGGACTCTCAAAAGCAAAAATATGAAGTTAAAGATGTCTTAATGATGGATTTGTTTCAGCTTTTGTCTTCTCCAGATGTTAACTGATGGACTTGAGTGGTGTGGATTATTGTGATGTTTTTATCAGCTGTTTGGACTCTCATTCTGACGGCACCCATTCACTGCAGAGCATCCATTGCTGAGCAAGTGATGCAATGCTACATTTCTCCAAACCTGATGAAGAAACAAACTCATCTACATCTTGGATGTCCTGAGGGAGACGACATTTTCAGCTAATTTTCATTTTAGGGTGAAGTATTTGTATTAGTGAGATGTTGTGCTGACACTCACGTGCTCGGTCTGAAACTCTCGTGCCGCTGTTGGAAGGATGGTGAAGGTGTTACAGCCTCCAGAGCCGACTGATTCACTCTCGCTGCGATTTCCTGCAGACACAAGAAACATAGACTTTAAATGGCATTAAAGTTATTTTATTATATTTGCAGAGGTTTAGGTTCTCATGCATGACGGTAAGAGTAAATCTGAATTCCACACTCACCTCTGGGTTTTCACTGAGGTATATCCTCTTAGAGATGTTGTTTATTGTTGCAATCCACTAAAACAAAAGAAAAACCATTTGAAATATTTCTAATTGGTAGAAAGAAAGTTCAAAAGAACAGCATTTATCTGAAATAGAAATCTTTTGTAACATTATAAATGTCTTCACTGCCACTTTTGATCAATTTAATGCATCCTTGCTGAACAAAAGTAGTAATTTCTTTTATTTTGTGGTTAAATGTTCTTTGTTTTCAAAGATGGATCTCCTTATTTACATAATTTTATTCATCTGTTGCTATGGATGTTTAAAAACAAAAATAGCAGGTTGTGTTGATTTTCACATATGCCATGTATATGTTGTTATTTAAGAATCTGCATAATAAAAACAAAACAAAAAGATGGATATCCAAGTGAATGAGATTCAACCAAAAACAGCCTCCTCACCTCCTCACAGTCTTTCCTGCTCTCCGCCTGTAATATGACAGCCCTGCGGTACACAGAGAAACAGCCATTCACTGAAAGCAGTGACTCAGAATCACTCAATAACTGGCAGATGTACTGAGAAAGGATAAGGCATCCATTTACTCGCCTGATAAATATTCATTCGAGTTTAAACTGGATCAGCACTTGAGAATTCACTGGCAGTTCTTTAGTTCTGTAGTGTTTGCATTTCTCATTACTACACTAAAACCAGACGAACATGAAAAGCAACCACACCATTTTGGGGATTTTAGATTTCCACCCTCACCTTCAGGCCATACAAGATGTAGATGAGTTTGTTTCTTCATCAGATTTGGAGAAATGTAGCATTGCATCACATGCTCAACAGTGGATCCTCTGCAGTGAATGGGTGCCGTCAGAATGAGAGTCCAAACAGCTGATAAAAACATCACAATAATCCACACCACTCCAGTCCATTAATAAATGTCTTCTTATGTTGAAAAGCTCATTCTGACGGCACCCATTCACTGCAGAGCATCCATTGCTGAGCAAGTGATGCAATGCTACATTTCTCCAAATCTGATGAAGAAACAAACTCCTCTACATCTTGGATGGCATAGATGACTATAGCAATACTGTAATAACTAATTAAGACTTACTTCTTGCCGTCAAACGCTGTGATCTGAAAGCAGAAGCGTCGGTCCTCACAGTCCACCGCCATGACGGAGCAGTTGTCGATGTCCATAACGAGACCTCCGGCCACGTCTCCACGCGACTGGCTCATGAGGTTTCCTCCCTGCGTGAAGAAATACTGACGCTCCCAAGTAAACGACACCAGACCCGTTTTACTGGCGGAGAGAAGCATGAGACGATTAGAAATGCAGACGACTGAAACACGGAAATGTTGACTCTGCGGCTGATGCTGTTGTACTTGCGAGTGTTGAGGTAGCCAGCTTTGCGGGTCAGGTTGCGGTTCACCGGGACCTTGTTGGGGTCCGGGTCGGGCATGTAGAGCGGGTCACTGGCTGCTTTCAGGTCTTGAATCGCCTGATCCGTGGCTTCAGCGTCGCTGTCCATTTCCCTGCGAACACTACGAGCACAAAGAGAACAAAATCCATTAACTAGTTTTCTCACTTGCAATAGAACACATGCAAACAAAGTACATTTATTTATTGTATTTAAATTAACAACTGAAATGTGCTTTTATGCAAATATCATGCAAAGAATATTTTATTGATAAGGGCACTCAAAAAAGAAAGTTAAACATTACTGAAACAGGAAGGATAGTGTGCACTACTTTACATACTGTATAAGATACAAGGCTTTTTTGTATGTTAACATATTTTTAAATGTAATTTATTTCTGTGATGCGTAGCTGTATTTTCAGCATCATTATACTCCGGTCTTCAGTGTCACATGATCCTTCAGAAATCATTCTAATATGCTGATTTGCTGCTCAAGAAAAACTTTAAACAGCATTTATTTGAAATAGAAATTTCTGTAATATCATAAATGTCTTTACTGTCACTTTTGATCAGTATAATGTGCCTTTGTTGAATAAAAGCCTGAATTTCTTTTTAAAAAATTACACTGACCCGAAACTTTTGAACGGTACTGTACATACTAAAATTATTTTGGCAGATCATTACTGACTCATAATTAGCTTTATGTAATGCAACTGATATGATGACATAACAGATGCAACATCATAAATCTGTAGCGTTCGCCCTTTTCCACTGTTAACATTAAAATCAGGTATAAAAATAAATAAAGAAATAGTTAATTGTCTATTACCTATCCTAACCAATAAAGTTTGAATTAGAAAAATAAGCCCTGATATCATCTGTTTACAATATTGTAATATGCTGCTGATAATTAACCAAACTTATCAGGCCGATACTGATATATGCACCAATATACTGAAGAAAAAAAAACTACTTAAATCAATACTTATAACACAACTAACATGTCATAAAATGATAAAGTTTTATAAACGTGTTGTGATGTATTATACCAGATGCATTCGACCTGTTTATGGTGAAATAGCATTATTTATATACTATTATTTTATTTCATATTTTGGAATTATTTCATTTTAGTTAAGTTTCTAAGTCATTTTATGTCCTTTGTAATTTTTATTATTTTTTATATTTGTTATTATTTATAATTACAAACAATACATACATTTATAATAATATTTATATTTTGCTATATAATAAATATAATTTATATTTTTCTGTTTTAGTTTCAGAACCTCAGTTGCAACATTTCAGATTTTGTTTTGTTAAATTTTCATCTAATACAAATCTTTACATCAGTTAACAAACCATTTTTTTTTTTTTTTGTACAGTTATCAAAACCAGCATTGGTTGAAACTCACTTCTGCACGCTGGTTCCGATGTTGGTGAGAAACTCCTCCCACTGCTGCGTCAGATTCTCAGAACCCAGTTTGAAAAAACTGATCTGATGAAAAGCAAACAATAATGAATTATAAAAGGACTCTAGTATTATCAGATGTGGTTATAGTTCATGTTTGACAGCTGTATGATCACCTGCGCCTGCATGTATCCCAGCAGCGGCTCCAGCAGCGCGATCTTCTTCTTGTACTGCAGCATGTTGAGCGATGCGAAGTAGTGCATTATGGTCTCGTGCTGTTTTTTCCTGGACGTGTAGACGTCCTCCATCACTTCATTCTTCACCTGCATGATAAGAATTAAATATACGACAAGACATGATATTAACAATTGGATGGTGAAAACTCTCTCTATACACTCAATAAAGCAAAGATTATTGTACGTTTTGAAAAAAATACTACCTTTTGAAATAGTTCAGTTCAATGTTACTTGCTTTTTCTTTGTTGTTTGTGAAATTTCTAGCAATTTCTGAGTAAAAATTGTTTCTACACCAATTATTTTTCCCGGTGCAGTTAAATGCAAAAATAAAAGTCCTTGGTGATATCAGTAAAAAAAATAATTTCAAAGTAGTTTCAGCTAGTTTCCCATTCAACATTTTTCATTTCCATTTAGTTTGATAACCTGATAAAACTGAAATAAAAATGAATAAAAAAAAAAAAAATTAAAATACAACAAAATTACTAAAATGTTAGCCCAAAAGCAGAAACATAAAAATAAAATCTAATTCAAAATATTAACAAAAATATAGTAGTAGCCTATGTCAATGATACTAAAATAAACTGGAGCAAATTTGATTTGGAATAACATGCGCTGATGAACTGTTCACAATAAGATCAAAATGTGCATTAAGAAAGTATGAGAAGTTTTTGAACTTCATCTACTGAATAGTGAGATATCTGTCTAATATTTTCTTGTTTTTTGTCCTAGACAAGGACACAGGTACCTGCCAGTGTCTCAGAGGACCAGATGCTCATCTATTAGAGGTCAGTGTGTGTTTTATTAAATGAGCACATTAAAACACACACGTTACACTCTTCTGTGTCATTATCAAGACAACAAACCAACCAGCTGTCAATCATAAAACGCCACACCTTCTCGTTCTCCTTTCGTTTAGACAGACGACTGTATCTGTTGATGGCTGCGTCATGATCTGAAATCAAATATGTTGCACATAATGAAGTAAAAAGTAATGGTTACATTATCGTATTATGCAGCAATTATGTAGAAAAAAATAAAGTGCTTACCATCACTTGAAATCTGAAACACTTCCTTCAGGATGACAATTTCTAGAGACAATCAGAGGAGGAAAATAAATGAGATCATTCACAGTCAGTCAGATTATTACACAAGGAATATTATAGTCAAAATAAAGTAACTCTAAAACACCTAAATAATCATTTTCTTTACTTATATTTTTACTGAAATAAATTATAAAAATGTAACATTTTTATTTCAGTACATTGCAAATTTCTCATTTTTGTTTAGTTTAACTTGATGTGCTAAAATAACTTAAACTAAAATAAAACTATTTTTATTAATTAAATCAATTAGAATGAAATGGAAAAATAAAGCTAAAAAAATTAATAAAAACTATAAAAGTATCTCAGTGATATTAGAATAACACTGTATTACACAGCTGCTTAAATAAATGACTAAATGGGAATGAAATATTAATATATAGTTAAGTGACATATTTGTGAGAAGACAACAAACAATTTTATTTAGTTTAACTTGATATACTAAAATAACTAAACTAAAACTGAAAGATAATAATACTAGAAAACACCCCCCCCCCCAAAAAAAAATAGCAAAATATTCTAAATATTAATAAAAAAGTATAATAGTATGTTAGTAATACTAAGATAACACTGTATTACACAGCTACTTAACAAATAAATTACTAAACGAGCATGAAACATCAATATATAGGTAAATTACTTTATATGTGAGAAGAATGTGAGCATTAACGGACGTGGAACAAAATATAAAATAGATTAAAATTAAAATGAGTTATACAAAGATACTTAAACCTAAAACTAAGTTACTAAAACTATACAGACATTTAAAAAAAAGAAAGTACATAATAAAAAAAATGCCTTTGTATAATTAACAATCACCATACAAATATATTTGACCACAGAGTAGTAGACCAATCAGAATGAAGTATTCTAGAATGCTCTGCCCCCATAATGCACTGCTGTCTCCTACCTCTCAGGTCTCTCTCCTGAAACTGTGTGATGGGGAACATCATGGCGTCTGCGAGCTGAGTGGAGAGAACGGCGTGACACGAGCTGAGCTGAAAGAAAACACAGAGAATCACGCGTGAGTGAAATCACACACACACACGCGCACACACACACACACACACACACACAGGACCTTCAGTAGTGACTGATATGTTCTGACCTCATCAATGACTTTGGAAAACTGCTGCAGAGTGGAGCTCATGACCTCATCATCACCGCCCAGAGGAAAGCGCTGCACAACAGAGACAGATATTGAACTATAACACGGAACAGACAGAGAACTTAAGAAGCGGAGATATTATGTATATAAAAAAAATCACCTGTTTCTCGTAGTCTTTCAGTAATTTAGATGTGAGATGTGTGGCAGCACTCAGTTCATTCTGAAAGGAGAAGCACACGAGACTCATAAAAATAAAAAATATTATGAAAAATAATATTTTTTATTATTATGAATATTTATTCATTCTTTAATATGATTTTAATATTATTTAATAATATAAATATTCGTTACATATTTATTATTAATAATAACCATTTATTTTATTTAATACAAAATTCTTAAATAACTAACCATTTTAAAATATCAATAATTTATAACAGTATCATATCTCATATAATATAATGAATATTTATTATTCTTATTAACATACTGATATTCTCATTGATAATAATTTTATAATAATATCAATAATATACAAGTGTTATTATATCTATTATATATAAAAAATATTTATTATTATTTTAATTACATTATTATTAATATTGATATTATTATTGACAATTATAATAATAATATCCATATTATACAATATAATTATTATCTCTCATATAATATGAATATTTATTATTATTAATTATTTATTGTTATTAAGAATAATTAATAGTAATAATATATATAATGCTATTATCTCATATAATAAATATTTATTATTATTTTAATATTATTGTTGTTGTTGTTAATAATAATAATAATAAAAATATATGAATAATATATATATATTGAAATAAATAAATATTTACACACATAATCGCCCTAAAAATGGGTTTTATCTTTTGGTTTTGGTATGCAATGTGATCATGACACGATCTTGCCAGGTTGTGTGTGATTCATCCTTTAAGACTTATGTTACAGTCACTATTATAATTGATCATATATCATGCAGCATGTTCTCACCTGGGCGTCGTAGATTCTCTGCATGGCTTTGAAGAGCTGACTGAAATAACTGGATATGGCTGCGGTGTCTTCCTCAAAAACCCCGAGCAGAGAGCGAGTCTGGAAAACACCAGCACTGTTCAGACATGGCTTTAATATGTTATTACTATCATAAAATGTGTTGTTTATTAACAAATTGCGGATGCATGTAAAACAAGGCCTCAGACTTTATTTTTGAAGCTCAATTGTGAGATTTCACACTCAATGTGACACACACCAAAACAGAGTGATGCAGAATCTTACAATACAAATGTGAACACATCCATTCACTCTGATTGATGAGTTTCAATCTGATCTCTAATTACAACATTGATCATGTAAGTAAAGCAATGCTTAGACCACCTTACTGCAGTTTTCTTTTCTATTTTTGACATGATTTCAGATTCATCTGTTTTCTAATAACTGATAATTGCCAAATCCAATCCAGCACCACCCATCAAAAGCTAAAGATCTCCAAATCAGACAGTATCAGTCAGATCAAACCATCAGGATGAACAGAAACACGGACAAACTCATGATCCGCACTGTTTAACAGCGTGAGAAGCGAGGGCAGCAGATGTTTATTATGATCAATGTTTATTTATATATTTCTGTTAGCTTGTTGGCTAAATGCTGCTGATTTACCTGCGGACTGTCCTCCAGAGTTTCCTCTATCGGTAATTTATCGATTCCCGGCATGACTGCAGATTAACCGCGAGCGCAACGAGCTATTTAGATTATTATTCAGAAACAAAAATCACAATGTTATAATGTTGATCTTCGCTTTATTCCTGACAAATCAACACCCACCCGGATCCGCCCACAAACGCGGAAGTCCCGCCTCCTTCCGCCCGCTGATTGGCGGAGGCGCTGTGAATATTATGATGACGTCCGCGCTTGTTTATAAGAAATAAAAGCCATTCGTGGCTCTCCGATAGTTAATATTATTATATTAGCGAAATATTTCATCCATTATTATTTTTTCAAAATCACATACACTTTATAATATTTATAAATTCATCAAAAAAAAAAAAAAGATTCAAGAGGTATGGCAGGCTGATGGCTGCTCAATATTTGTCAAGTGTTGTGTTTCTATAAAGGATAAATAAAATAAAATAAAACATAAAAGGAAAAGTGTGGCTTCTATAAAAACTACATGAGATGTTAGTGTGGAAACATGTGGGAAAAATGAAATAGTGTTAATTATGAGTTGTTAATACAGGTTAAATATAATCAAAATAACAATTTTATGAGGCAACCTTTTAAATAATTTCTTATTTATTTTCATTTGTTAAAAAAATACATGCATAAAAACTTTAGCCTCCTAAAAGTTATTTCTATAGATAAAATAGATAAAATTATTTCTATAGATAAAATAGTTTTTTTACACAGATATGTTTCCAAAAAGACCATTTTCTTTTCTTCATAAACAAATGTATTAATGGCTATATTTTATTAGAACAAATATTTATTTATTTATTTATTTATTTATTTATTTATTTGAACAAATTATTGAGCTCTATATATATTCGTTAACATTAAGACTCATATGTGACCCTGGAGCACAAAAGCAGTCTTAAGTCGCTGGGGTATATTTGCAGCCATAGCCAAAAATACATTGTATGGGTCAAAATTATAGATTTTTCTTTTATGCCAATAATCATTAGGACATTAAGTAAAGATCATATTCCATGAAGATATTTTGTAAATTTACCACTGCATTGCTAAGAATTCATTTGGACAACTTTAAAGGCAATTTTCTCAATATTTTGATTTTTTTTGCTCCCTCAGATTCCAGATTTTCAAAAATAGTTGTATCTCAGACAAATATCGTCCGATCCTAACAAACCATACATCAATGGAAAGATTATTTATTCAGCTTTCAGATGATGTATAAATCTCAATTTCGAAAAATTGACACTTAAGACTGGTTTTGTGGACCAGAGCTTCATTCATATTAACATTAAGACTCATATCGTTAACTTCATATTTCATATCAACTGTATTTAAAGAATATGCACATAATTCTGGACAAAACGTCTATCATGGAGTGTCTGTTATACTTGCACTGAGCAGTAATTGTGTGTTTCTACAGGTGTGTGTACAGGTTTATTCGCTTTGCGTTTGGCATTTCTGAGCGTAGAGATCATATTCTTTGTATAGGATGTATTGCTTCAGTCGGTCTGGTAATGGAAGAAAGCTCATGAAGATCGGAGCTCTCAAACGCAACCGACCCAAACAAGCCCTGATCTTCAGCCGACAGAGATGCTGCAGACAGCGGACGTTCTCTGTGAAGAAACAAAACCAGTCAAAAATGAAAGCACGACATGAGCAGAGAAAAAGCAGTTACACACCACAGTTCATATATTTTGTACAAAGGACATTGTTTGATCAAAATTATTGCTAGGGATAATTTAGTAGTGGCTGATATTGGTAGGAACATGTCATAGTGTCTCTACTAAATTCTACACTCTTGAAAATCATAACAAGTGATGTCCGACTTTGGAAACTATAGTTCTCTCCTTAAATATGAAGTGCTCACCAGATTAATATCTTCATCCAAATTTCACAAAAAGCTTATGGACATAATTATAATATAAGTCAGACATTAAAGTGAGTTGCTGTTTTTGTCACTCCTCTGAAAAAAGATTTGCAAACCCGCACCGATCTGAAAAACAATTCGCAAACCATCATTTCAGATCAGGACTCGGAGTGTGGATCGCCAATCATTCAATTTGCAAAATGATTCGCAAACCTGCTCTGAAATTCCGGTCTAAATCAAATTATACGTGATACACGCTTTGAAATCCTGATCTGAATCAAATGATACGCAATACACGCTCCGAAGTCCCGATCTGAATCAAATGATTCGCGATACAAGCTCCAAAGTCCCGATCTGAATCAAATGATTCGCGATACAAGCTCCAAAGTCCCGATCTGAATCAAATGATTCGCGATACGCGCTGCGAAGTCCCAATCTGAATCAAATGATTCGCGATACAAGCTCCAAAGTCCCGATCTGAATCAAATGATTCGCGATACGCGCTGCGAAGTCCCAATCTGAATCAAATGATTCGCGATACAAGCTCCAAAGTCCCGATCTGAATCAAATGATTTGCGATACGTGCTCCGAAGTCCCGATCTGAATCAAATGATTCACGATACACGCTCCAAAGTCCTGATCTGAATCAAATGATTCACAACCCACACTCTGAAGTCCCGATCTGAATCAAATGATTCGCGATACAAGCTCCAAAGTCCCGATCTGAATCAAATGATTCGCGATACAAGCTCCAAAGTCCCGATCTGAATCAAATGATTCGCGATACGTGCTCCGAAGTCCCGATCTGAATCAAACGATTCACAACTCACACTCCGAAGTCCCGATCTGAATCAAGTGATTTATGATACATGCTCCAAAGTCCTGATCTGAATCAAATGATTCACAATCCACACTCCAAAATCCCGATGTGAATCAAATGATATACGATACGCGCTCTGAAGTCACGATCTGAATTAAATGATTCACGATACGCGCTCCGAAGTCCCGATCTGAATCAAATGATTCACAACCCACACTCTGAAGTCCCGATCTGAATCAAATGATTCGTGATACAAGCTCCAAAGTCCCGATCTGAATCAAGTGATTTACGATACATGCTCTGAAGTCCCGATCTGAATCAAATGATTCACAACCCACACTCCGAATTCCCGATCTGAATCAAATGATTCACAACCCACACTCCGAATTCCCGATCTGAATCAAATGATTCACAACCCACACTCCGAATTCCCGATCTGAATCAAATGATTTACGATACGTGCTCCAAAGTCCTGATCTGAATCAAATGATTCGCGATACGCGCTCCGAAGTCCCAATCTAAATAAAAACAATTCGCAATTCCAAACAGTGAATCATTTCGCAAAGATTTAACTGATTCAGAGTTTCAGAAAGCTCTTTTTCACCCATTGATATACATGCTTTTTAGCAATGTCAAAATTCGAAAACGAATGGCTATGGAATACCTATTATTATTATTATTATTAATATAAATAGTTTTTACATTTACATTTAGTCATTTAGCAGACGCTTTTATTTATTTTATAAAAATACATAAATATACATATATACATATAACAAAACAAAAAGTAGATAGAATAAAAAAAAGAATAGAGAATGCTAGTGTTAGGGGCCTTTTTTTAAAGTAAACAAGCAGTTAGAAAACAAATAGAGAGCGTCAAGTCAACAAAAAGATAAAATAGAATTAGAATAGAGAGTGCTAGAGTTAGAGGGTTAAATAAAGATGTTTGAACAAACCTTGAATTTTGCAGATTTCAGGCCACTGTTTCTGCTCCATGAGCGCAGCCTTCAGTTTCGAGCAAAAGGTCACATGATCGACGTAATCCAGCATGATGTGGACCATGCTTCCCGAGAGATGCTTGAGCCACGAGACAGAGATGACCTCACAGAACTACAGCGAGAGGAAAAGAGCGTTCAACACCCGCCAGAAACATCGAACGCCAAACGTCAGACGCGAACTCACCAGCGTGTCTTTAATGACGCTGTCACTCCAGCCCTCGTAACCGTGTGGCACGTGTGATCCCTCCCCATACGGACAGTCAAAGCATCGCTTCACGTCATAGCCGTAGTTACACAGCATCCGCAGCACCACCTCGTCCTTCAGTGCGTACTGTAAAGCCGACGGGAAGTGCGTGGTGTTCACTCTGCAGTAGTAATTGACGTTGGCTCCGTAGCGAAGCAACAGGTTGATCAGCTCATAGTTTCCCTGCCGCAGCGCCACCTGCAGGCACTTGACAGGGTCCTGGTTGGGCATTGCTCCAGCCTCCAGCAGCACTCGGGTGGAGGCCACGTCGTCGTTAGAGACTGCGAAGTAGAGCGCAGATTGGCGCTTGTCGTCATAGCTGCGGCGCACCCACGGGTGCAGCATGAAGTTGGGGTCGTAATGAGCGTTCAGCAGCATCTCCAGACACTGAGTGTGTCCGCCCGCCGCCGCCGAGTGAAGAGGACTGATCCCACTGTCATCCACCACGTCCCACGACGTCACCGGTATCAGCAGAGCCAGAGCCCTGCAGACAGTTGATAATAAAATAAAACCATAAAAATGTCATTTCATTATTTACAATAAAATAAACATTAAAGGGATAGTTCACCCGAAAATGAAAATTGAAAAAAAAAACCCAGGGCATCCAAGATGTAGGTGACTTTGTTTCTTCAGTGGAACACAAATGAAGGTTTTTAACTCAAACCATTGCAGTCTGTCAGTCATATGATGTCAGTCAATGGGCACACAATCTTTGAGAGAAAAAAAAACATGCACAGACAAATTAAAATTAAACTTTGCGGCTTGTGACGATACATTGATGTCCTAAGACACAAAACGACCGGTTTGTGCGAGAAACTGAACAGGATTTATATAATTTTTTACCTCTAATACACCTCAATGTCCGACTGTCACAACATCCGGCGCGTTATACGTCAACCTGGCACATAGAAATATATACACAGATGCCCCGTTAGCGACTGTTTCTATGGGCTGCGATACGTAGGGATCTACGTATAAATCTATATATATCTATATATATCTATATATATATCTATGTTCCAGAGCCGTTGATGTGTCACACGCCAGAAGTTGTGGATGAGCTCAGGAGAGTCGGACATTGCGGTGTATCAGAGGTAAAAAATGATATAAATACTGTTCAGTTTCTCGCACAAACCGATCATTTTGTGTCTTAAGACACCAATGTATCGTCACGAGCCGCAAGGTTTAATTTGGATTTGTCTGTGCATGTTTTTTTTTTCTCTCAAACATTCTGTGCCCATTGACTGGCATTATAGGACTGACAGACTGCAACGGTTTGAGTTAAAAACCTTCGTTTGTGTTCTGACTGAAGAAACAAAGTCACCTACATCTTGGATGCCCGGGGGGTAAGCAGATAAACATCACATCTTCATTTTTGGGTGAACTATCCCTTTAACTGAAATATACAGTAAATACAGTGGTGGCCAAAATTGTTAGAACACTAGTATTTTCATCAGTCAATTATTTCTTTCTTTTGCTGTATTGTGTCAGAAACCCTCAAGAAACTTAACTACAAAGCTGCAGTACTGTTAAAGGTTTTAGGCACTTGTGTAAAAAAACTGTAAAATAAAGATGCTGTGAAAAATAATGTCACAAATAGATTTTCTTTATCAATTAACTTCTATTAAATAAATCAAATCAACATTTGGTGTGATCATCCTTTGCATTTAAATCAGCTTTTGATCAGATCAAATCTCTGTGTGCCACTTATTAATAATTTTTATAATTAATAAGATTATATAAATAGTTTGAAGTAAAAAAAAAACATAATAAACACCAATAAACATATACAATAAATAAAAGTATTTCAGCATATAGTTATTGCTTAGTTTTTAACGATTTAATATTTTTTGATTGATTTAATGGTTTATTGCTTATACATAATAGTATAGATTTTTCTACTCTAGGTCGATTTATGTTTTTGTTCATCCCATAAAATTTGTATTATTGTTCATCTGAGTGCAGAATGTCTGTGCTTTCAGTAACACTTTAGTGAATCCTTTAGATATAATGCACTATAAAAGTATTTCTAATGCCATGTAATGTACATTATGATGCACTGTATGACCTCATGAGTAAGTGTAAGCACAACTATAATACATTATAATATTTATATATTTGTTGTTACACCTTTAGAAAGCATAATGCATTAAAAGACATGACAAACAACCAATTTAACAAGGAATCCATGAGTATTATAACGCATTTTAAGTTTGTTTACAATTATTTAACTTCTGTAATGATGCAAGTATTATCAAATACATCTATGAATGATTTGGTGATAATGCTTTTATAAAAAAAAACTTTTAAACTTTCTGTTCATTCGTGTGATGCTGAAGACTGGTGTAATGATGCTGAAAATTCAGCTTTGCATTGCAAAAATAAATTACATTTTACATGTTACATGTTAAAACAGTTATTTTATTTATTTTAATAATATTAAAAAATTTGACTGTTTTACTGTATGTTTAAATGCAGATAAGATGAGCAGAAGAAACTTTAAATAATCATAATTATTCCAAACTTTTGCAAAGTAGTGTACAGTGTGCAAATTTAAATATTTAAAACCTTAAACATTTCACTTTTAGCTTATTTAGAAAGTTTAAGCCTGGACTAAATCTGCTTGATTAGCAAAGACTGCAATACGAAGGCTTCACCATGCTTCATCACATTCATTGTCATCCAGTATGTAGCACTAACTTCACGTGTCCGCGGTGGGCCACTCTGTGGATGGGCAGGTGTCCCGTGTGTTTGGGGATGTTGGCATCAGCACCGTACTCCAGCAGTAACGAGATGACGTCAGGGTTTCCTGAAGCAGACGCCTCAAACAGTATTGTTGCACAATCCTGAGCCTGAGACTCCACATCAGCACCTGAACACAACACTATTTACACTCACAGCACAGCAACAGAAATGACTCTCAAATGCATTGCATTAAAGTCACTTCAAACCACAGATACTGAGCCCAAGACAGTAGAAAAACACAAAATATTAGATAATTACAAGATTTCAAGTGATATTTTATAAATATTTTTATTAATATTTTGAATTAGTTTGTTTTAAATTTTAAGTTTTAGTAATTTTGTTGTGTTTTTGCCATTTGGTTGATTACTTTCTCTGATTGAACTATTCTTAATAATGATATCAAAAATATGTAAAAAATAAAGCATAATAATAATTATCAATTAGTTATTGTGCAAACCTTAAAATTTGCAGGTATTTAATTTCAAATGCATTTTTCACTGCATTACATATTTCTATGTAAATTTTTAAAAAATTTAAAACTACAAATGTACAATAATGTAATTAACAGTAATTACTATTATTCATAATATCATCAATAATTTATCATATTATTATATAATGCATCTATTATTATTATTATTACATAAAATGTTACTGAACAAATCTTGTTGTGTTTTAGCCTTTTTTTTTTTGTGTTGTTAAAATGTGTCTAAATTTGTTTTTTTATTTTTTTAAGTACATTAAGTTAAACTAAATGAAAATAAGAAATGTTGCCCTGGCAACAGCTGAAGTTAAAATAAAAAAAGAATTTAATTCATTTAATTCAGTTAAAGTTTAATTAATTTCAAGTAACGAAATTCTTTTGTTTTGTTTTTTGTTTTTATTTTAGGTTTCAGTTAACTCATAAAACTAAACCAATAACCTTGGTTTTAAAATCACACAACATTATGGAAATATTAATAAGGCTATATTTTAAAAATTGTAAAACCTGCAAGTTATCAGCGTAACACCACAGAATTTTAATTTTAATAAAGTGTGACACATTAAGCAACATTTCTGAAAATGGCCAAGCTGTGTTTTTAGTTTTAGTTCACTATAATGATCCTGGGCTGAATCCGGATTCTCTGCTGACCTCTCCGGAGAAGTGTCCGGATGATCTCCAGGTGTCCGGCCTGTGCAGCTAATGCTAACGGCGTCAGGCCGTAGTAGCTTCTGGGGTCGGGATGAGCTCCGTACTTCAACAGAAGATCCATGAAATCCATCAGGCCGAGCCGGGCGGCTTCATGCAGGGCCGTCCTGCGGTTCGCCCCCTCCTGGTTAACTCTGGCACTGAAGTTTAGCAGGAGCTTCGTCATGTCGTAGTGGTTGTTTCTTATGGCTGCGGGAATAAAACCATTTGGTCAGGAAGAATAAAGAACGAATGCAACTTAACTGTAATCATGCTTTTAAAAGAGGAAGGCCATCCTTCATTTGCGGTGGCTTGTGATGTCCATCTACTTTTCATAACTGTTTCAACTCTAATAAATAATAAAATATTTGTATTCTGTAGGGTGAATCATTTGTGCGCTGCTAAAATACACTTTTAACTGAGTTTGAAACCAAATCTGCATGTTCCAACCACTAATCAAAGTATCCTGGTATATAATTGCAACAATATAACATTTTTAACACAAATAAAAGTGGTTATATTCTGAATATAGATTTTAACATTTACAATTTAATTTGTTTAAAATAAATACATATTTTATTTGGTTTAAGAAAAACATATGTTCCTTAACTTTGTCTGTGTTGCAACAATGTCGTCGTCGCCCATTTCTGTGTGTTGCAGGTGATTTTATTAATTCTTGCCTATTAATTTTCATACATTTTGCTAAACTGTTGACAGTTTTGTGTGTTTACTGAAATCCATGGTGTTACACTAATAACTTGCAGACATTACATATTCTAATCTAAATTTTGATAAATAGAAGCTGAAACAAGAATTGAACCATTAAAAAACATTTTTGACCCTTGAAATTAAAATAAACCTTTTTAAAAATTATTTCAGCTAGTTCCCAAGACACTATTTTTCATTTGCATTTAGTTTAATTTTATGTACTTCACTAAAACTAAATCTAAAATAAAATAAAAACTACAGAGACATTTTAAATTTTAAAACTAAAGTTACATTTAAAATGTAAAACAGAAATAGAAACTCGTTCAAAATATTAAAGGGGTCATATGACGTTGCTAAAAAGAACATTATTTGGTGTATTTGGTGTAATGCAATGTGTTTAAGCGGTTTAAGGTTCAAAAAACACATTATTTTCCACATACTGTACATTATTGTTGCTCCTCTATGCTCCGCCTTTCTGAAGCTCATCGTTCTGAGAAGCGAGTCGTGCTCTGATTGGCCAGCTATCCAGTGTGTTGTGATTGGCCGAATACCTCAAGCGTGTGACGGAAATGTTACGCCCCTCACCACATTGTGATGCCGTGTCCCGGCACGACGACACAAAAACAATAAACCCCATTATAAACGAGGCATTTGTTGCATCCAGTGAGAACGTAATTACTGATTATAATGACTTATACTGTATTTTTACGCGTCACGCTTATGACTACCATGTCTGCATTTGTGATCAGAGAAATAACAAACAACGATCACTACTCTACACAGCTCAAAACTCACGTTTGAATCGCCAGTAGCAAATTCTTTAAATATAAAAACATACTTACAGGCTGTGAGTCAGAAGTGCCAGACTGTCCTTACAAAGATGGAATCACCCCACTTTATAGAAACAGTCTTTGAGCAGCTGGCAGCTACTCCCAGGTTCAGAAAACAGTCCTCCGTTAAAATGCGCTCCACACACTCTAATATTTGGGTTGAACTGTTCTGGAACAGTGCTGTAAATACAACTTAACCACTGATTTCTAGTTGTGTCCTCTTTTGGAAGCCCAAATAAAGTACTTCCGCTTTCACAGCGAAACACAGCGTCTGCAGGACACGGCGCCGGCGGCAACAACAACACTACAGCGAGAATAAACATCACGCCCTCTTCTTTGCGTATGCATTTGGGCGGTGTTATGCAAATCTCCCCACACCGTGACGTAGACATGAGGGGGCGTGTTTGAATGAGCCGTTTTAGGTGGACGAGTCTTAACTTTGATAAAGAACATCTCTTTGGTTTTGAGACTTCAGGACTCTTATCTATGCATGAACAGCTCGTAACACTCCAAAGAGAAAGGAAAATTGAAATTGCATCATATGACCCCTTTAATAAGAAAAAATGTAATAATTTCTCAATTATACTAAAATAACACTGCATGGAATCTTAATGGAAGCTCATATTTTAGAAAAGTCTAAGCGTAAGCACCAGTATTTGAGTAAAATTAATTAAAAATCTAAATTTCCCCATTTTACTGAATATAGCATATTAAACAAATTTTAAATACATAATATATATATATATATATATATTTTTTTTTTTTACAAATTTTTCGCTTGACACTCCAATGGAGGAATGACCTGTGGGCTTTTCTGACCTATAACAAGAGGCGAGTCTTCCTCCTTATCCAGCGCATCCGGACTGCTGCCGTGGTCCAGCAGGAAACAAGCGTTGTCCAACAGGCCTTTCTCCACCGCTAAGAAGAGAGCGGTCTTCCCCCGATGAGTCTTTCTGTGCTTGGCATCCTCAGGAGACGCTGATGAACAGAAGAAATCACAGTCACTGCCGTCTTAACACATGAGATCAACAATAACGATCAGAAACACTGAGGATCCTCACGACAGACCATTAAATGTGATCTCAAGGATGTTCTGGTTGTTCTGTACGGCTGCCTCGTGTAAAGGGATGTAGCCGGTGTCGTCCTCTTCAGAGAAAGCTTGCCGATGGACAGTCAGCTTACGGAGGGACTCTTCATCACCTGATAACACATCCAGAGAAAGACACGAGTGAACCGAAGCTTCTTAACCAGCTGAACTTCTTCATAGCTATGCTGTGGTTACAGTTCAACGGCTAGACCAGCACCAAACCAGCAAAAACTAGCATAAACCAGAAACCCGGTACAGCAATGAGTATTTTCAGTATTTTCATTAAATGTGATGATAATCAGTGTAATTACTAACATATTCAGGTGAAACTCATAAAGCATCTAGGTTATATAATCAATCAAATAAACATATAAATAAACTATATTCTTCTTAATGAAAAGAAACATGTTATATTTTGTTGTAATGTTATCATAATATTGTTAAAAACAAGAATATTTTAACTGTAAAGTTTTTATACACGGTAGATTTTGTTTAATTTCACTTAATGCTGTACTGGGAATACACGGAAATTTACAATGAGAGTTTGGGGAAATGAGCTTAATTTATTTTAATAATTTTGTCATGAAAAATATTGTACAAAAAAAAAAACTTAATGGTTCTGATAATCATTATACAATCAAGCACACCTCTCAAAAAATGCATTACTTCAAACAAATAAATAAAGTATTTATGAAAGTATCTGTTGTACTGCTTTGATTTCATCTGATTTTAATAAAAAATATTCCATAATTTTCTTAGAATGTAGAACAAATGATAATAATAATCTCCTTTGAGAATATAAGGATAATTGAAAAAATACTACTATTACTACTACTTTACTTTACTTTACTTTTAGTCATTTAGCAGATGCTTTTATCCAAAGCGACTTACAAATAAGAAAAAGTAACTAAAACTAAAAACTCTATAAATACTACACATGTAATAAAATAAAGAAATGAAATAAAATTTAAAAACTACACATTTAAATGAAAACAAAAAATAAAGCTAAAAACAATTCAAATACTAAAACAACAAAAGTTATAATGATTCTAACATAACACTAAGCCAAACACACAAAAAAACAACTACATGTGTGTATGTACAGCCACACACACACACATATATATATATATATATATATATACTCATATAAATAAATTCAATATATATTATTTCATTTCCATTTAGTATGTTGAAGTACTAAAATAACTCAAATTAAATAAAACTAAAACTTAATAAAAAACCAATGTAGACATAATTTTAAAAAACTAATAAAATGACAACATTACTACAACTGTAACTAAAACTAAAATAGATAACAAATACAAATCAAACTGCATTAGTTTATCAGTAATCCTAAAAAATAACACTGAGCCAAACACACATGCTAAAAAAAACCAAAAAAAAAAAAAAACAGCAATAACTTACTTACACATAGTAAGAAATGGTTATAAAAACTGAAACAGAAGTTAAACAAGTGGTAGGAAAGAGGAAAAATAAAAAGCGATACTTTATAAAATAGTATAACTAGTATAAAATAGCTAAGTAAACATCTACACTGGGTGAAAATGTGTGTATTTGTCATGAAAATTTAAAATATCCAAATATAAATAAAATTAAAAATAATTTACAGTTTGCCCCCTTTTTATTTTTGGGATGAAATATGACCTTGTCATCGTGTGATTGACACATTCATACCATGCTTTATTGCATTGAATATCTTCTCTCTCTCAGGGGTGATCTGAATGATCCTGCAGACATAAAAACAAACAGCGTATTTCATTCAGGCAGCAGCAGCAGCACAAATGAATCTGAACTTATAGAAAGTGTGAAGTGTCCTGGACCTGCAGGATTCACCGGAGAACGAGCTCCTGACCTCCGCTTGCTTGCGGCGCTGCAGGAGGCTCTGCTCGATCATCAGCTGAGTCGCCACATCCTCCTCAAAACCCCCTCCAGATGTGTCCAAATCCATCACACTGTCCTGCTGGGTGCTGATTATAGACAAATCTTTCATGAGCAACATGGTAGAGAAAAGCCGTCACGTGACCCGCGATCTGCACGCAAACTATCAGCCGCTCACGTGATTAAAAACAACACGCAAACTGTAAATAACACCACGTGCGAGTCTAAAAGCGCGCACGAGCAAATAAATAAATAAAAATAAATATAATCCTTTAAATTTGTCAATATAATACAGCGTATTAATTCATTCATTTTGCGTGTCTGGCTAAACATAAAAAGTCAACGATTTACACCAAGTGCGCAATCAGACTTACGAAAGTTTAAAATAACATTTTATCCAAAATATTAGGCATTTATTTTCACGTTACCTTTTTTTTTTTAGGACGGCGAGTGTTGTTGCTGCGTCGATCCAGTGTGTCTTTGACTGCAGGTTATTTAGGTCACAGGTCTTCTATAAATACCTGATCATGAGACACAGAAGCGCGCTTCAGAGGATCCTGACTTCTGATATGATCCTTACACACTTTCATCTTGTTATTCTGCAATAAAATGTCATTTTTTGGACATGAACTAGACATCATTGTTGCTTGATGCTTTATACAGCGGGCTTTTGTCATACAGGGTTTTATATGGTATTAATGTTTAAGGGATGATTTGATCTGATCAAGCTCCTCTGAGGAATAAAAACACTCAGGCTGTAAAAATAATAATAATAATAAAAATAAAAAATAAAAAAAGTTAGGAAGAATACCGCATTTGAGAAAGAATAATAATATGTGAAATACCTTGTATGAACACCAGATGGCGACGCTGCACGTGTTTGCACTGATTAAGCCCTCTGACATTGCAGTGCAAACTGGTATTTGTTATCATATTATTTTAATTCATTACCATGATCATAAACTTGCTGGGTTTTTTTAGTACAAATTGGCTAGTTTTACCATTTACTTTGTTATTCTTCTATTTAGCCTATTTAAGTCTTACACATTCACAGAGAACTATGGAAGCCCCTTTCCATGGCAGAAAAATAAATAAATAAAGTAGCCTAATTGCGACTTTTGTTCTTACATCTTGCAATTCTGACTTTTTTTCTATAAAGTCAGAATTGCAAGATATAAACTGGCAATTTGGACTTTTTTTCTTGCAACTCCAAGTTCATATCTCGCAATTCTGACTTTATTTTTCAGAAATGCAACTTCTCAAAAGTTCACATTTGCAAATTCTGACTTTATAACTCACAACTTCGTGTTTATATCATGCAATTCTGAGGGGGGAAAAGAAGTGCTAGAAAAAAAATTAACTTTTTTTTTTTATTCAGTGGCGGAATCAGGTTTCCATAGAAAATAGCTTCCTTTCACATTGCAAAATCAAAATCAATTAAAAAAAAAAAAAATGCAGTGTGTATGCATCAAATACCTACTTCACACTTAGTTGCTTGTTTAATACAGTCACTGATGTCCAGTTAAATACATAAAAATAGTTATTTTGCAGTTTAATATCTCTACTTTGACAGTGCAGAGAAATGGATTTAAGAAAGAGATATTAAAATTATTATTTATATATTATTTATATTGCTTCTGGCTGCACTGTAAAAAAAAAAAATTAAAAGTTGAGCCAACTTAAAATTTTAAGGCAGCCAGCTTCAGCAGATTTTTGAGTTTGCTCAACTTATTTTTGTGGGAGATTCTCACATTTTTGTTGTATAAACTTAAAAAAGTTGAGAAAACTCAAAAATCTGCTGAAGCTGGTTGCCTTGAAATATTAAGTTGGCTCAACTTTTTTTTTTTACAGTGTGCATTGCAATGTAATACTTTCTATGTATACAGAAAATATGCATATACTGTGACAATTTAGATATTATGCAGACTAGTATTGTGTTTGAAAAAAATATATTCTCTGGATATAAATAAATAGTATAATAGTATATATGCTATTATACTATTATAGTATATAATTCTGTCTTTAGATGCCGAGAAGGCATTCGACAGGGTTGGATGGGTTTATTTATTCTTTATTTTAGAGGAGTTTGGGTTTGACTCTAACTTTATTTCTTTATTCATCACCGGTTGCTTCAGTGCATACTAATGGCTTGCGTTCACCTCTTTTTCTCTTCAGCGTGGGACGCGTCAGGGCTGTCCTCGCTCTCCTTTACTTTTTAATCTTGCTATAGAGCCTCTAGCTGTTTGGCTTCGTAGCCATTCCGGTTTTGAGGGAATATCTCATTATTGGTTCAGTTCATGAACTTTCTCTCTATGCTGACGATCTTTTATTGTGCATTTCTAACCCCGTCTCCTCCTTGCCTGTGATTCTGGACAGTCTACTGTAGATAAATTCAGTCATCTCTTTGGTTACAAGATAAACCTGCAAAAACGTGAACTATTTTTTTGTTAACCCCGAAGCTAGTAAGATCTCGTATTCTCTTTTTCCCTTTAGAATAGCTTCAGGTGGATTTAAATACTTGGGTGTTTTTTTTAACAACTTATATGTGACCCTGGAGCACAAAACCAGTCTTAAGTCGCTGGGGTATATTTGCAGCAATACCCAAAAATACATTGTATGGGACAAAATTATAGATTTTTCTTTTATGCCAAAAATCATTAGTATATTAAGTAAAGATCATGTTCCATGAAGATGTTTTGTAAATTTATTACCGTAAATGTATAAAAACTTCATTTTTGATTAGTAATATGCATTGCTAAGAACTTCATTTGAACAACTTTAAAGGTGATTTTCTCAATATTTAGATTTTTTTGCACCCTCAGATTCCAGATTTTCAAATAGTTGTATCTCAGCCAAATATTGTCCGATCCTAACAAACAATCCATACATCAATGGAAAGCTTATTTATTCAGCTTTCAGATGATGTAAATTTTGATGTAATTTCGAAAAATTGACACTTGAGACTGGTTTCTGCTTGTTGATAAAACCAAGTTAGACAGATGGTCTTCGCTTCCTTTGTCCCTCGTGGGCCGCATTAAGTGAAAATGGTTATCTTATCCAAATTCCTTTATCTTTTTCAACATATTCCAATTTGCATTAAGAAGTCTTTTTTTTACTCATTTTGATGGTATTTTGTGCATTCATTCATTTGGGCAAACAAGCCTGCACACCTTGAGAAATCAGTTCTGCAGCTCTCTAACTTCCAACAATATTACTGGGCTTGTAATATTAATAAGATCAGAACCTTTATTTCTGAAAGTGTGCAAGCAATCTTCATATGTTCTGGAGCTGCCCTCGGCTGACAGACTTTTGGTCCAATGTATTTGATACACTTAATAATGCTCTTAATATAGACCCTAACCCCTTGACGGCTCTTTTTGGCATTTCCTCAAGACCTGATTTGACCGTCTCACCTTTACTACTGTTTTAACTAGACGAGCTATTCTCCTCAAATGGAAACATGTCATCCCTCCATCGCATGATATGTGGATCCGAGAAATCTTTTGCCGTATAAAACTTGAGAAGTTAAGATTCTGGCTTTCAGGATCTCTCAAATCTTTTCATAAGACCTGGAAACCTTTTTTAGATCACATCAAAGGCTTACTCTGCTCTCCTGATACCAGCGCTAATACACAGTAATGAACTTCTACTGGAAAGATTGATTCTTGAGAGAGAAATCTTCATTTATTTTTATGTATTTGTTTATCTTTATTTGTTTAATATATTATTTAGTTCCTTATTATTTCGATTTTTTTCCCTTTTCTTTTGGCTTTATATGCAAATGTGTTTTGGGTGAGAGGGTTTTGAGTGGGTTTATATTGAGACGATCTGTAATTTCTTATTTTTCACTGCATACTTTATGTATGGTCTTGTTAAAATACCAATAAAAATAAATAAAATAGTATATGAAACAGAAATCATTATGCATTACACTGCATATTTAATTTAGCACAGGTTATCATCTCAGAAATTAATATGATTGTTTTTCATGTATAAAAAGGGCCACATTTTGGAAGTCTCATAAAATAAAATAAATGTAGTTAAATAGACCTAGTTAAAATAAAAGCTGTAAACTTTCAAACAACAGAATTTTTTGAGAAGAGCAGCATCAGCAAGTTAAAGAAGTTCATAAAGCACTTTTCATATCATAATCATATGTTACATAAACATCTCTCACAGGGTTACGAGGTGAGAACAGAAACACACTGATAATTGCATATGCGAGTCAGCAGCAGACATGCGACAGCGCACAGATGCATTAGAGAAAACTGCTTTAACACACCGAGTACTTCAGGTTTTGGGTTAAGAAGAATGAAATTCAGCCTCTGGCTGCTGAGAGGTGGTAGAATTACGTTCCAGGTTGATTCTAGGCCAGGACGGGCTTGACACCAATCTGACAAAACATATTTCATCACTTCATATCTCACCTTATGTGTTCCTGTCCTAATCTGCCCAGAATCCGCTTACATTGCACTGTTTCATTTGTCTTTTTGGAAGGTGGTTTGTCTCGGTCTGTAATCTCCTTCAGACGTGTCTGGGCCGTATCATGTCTGCAAAGAATAAGGATGCATCAGATTTGAGTGCTGTATTTATTAATAACACATCTGCTGATAACATATAATGCACCTGCATTAGTGCATCTCACCCCAGACTTCTTAAGGTTTATCTGTAAATTATATTGATTGTATTAATGAAACAAATGATTGTTCGGTTGTAGGAAGGCTGTAATGGAAGAAATGCACTGGTGTGAATCACTTCAGCTGATACAGAGGCATTTAAAACCCAGGCTATATTTAAAACCAGCCACTCGGAGGTCAATAAACCTGACCTTACTCAGTTGATCAATGACAACTAGTGATTGTAGCCACTGTTTAACATGAGATGCAAATCTTCAGAAGTAAGGTATAAATAAGGCTCGGTTTGGTCACTTCTTTTAATCCAATTTTATGTCAAATTATATTCAAATATGACATTTTAAATTTAAATAAAAAATGTCAGACAAGCTAAACAATAAAATAAAAGCAGATGCAAACTAAACAGGACACACAGGCCAAAGAAAAGAAAATTTATAATAAAGAAATATGATTTTAAATATATATTAAAACATTTATAATAAAAAATGTATGTATAATGTATTTTCCTTTTACTGATTTCTAAATATAGCTTGCTAATGTCAGTAGGTTGTATATTTAATTTTGTGAGTTGTCATCTTATTTTGCAATTTTAATTCAGTTTTATGAAAAAGAAAAGTTTGGGAACATAAGGAATGACACCGAATAGTCACAAAAAATAAGACAGCTGCATGAAAACTGTATATGTAGGAAAAACAGACAAATAAAATAAAATAAATCACTGATTTCTGCTTGCTAACTGTCTCTTAGCCAAACTGAACACTTCATGAAAGCTGTAAACAGAGTAATAATAACAGATTTCTCTGTGAAAGCATCAGTCGCAGGTGCAGTGGGACGTCTGCTCTGCCAAATCCTTCTGTTATATTATCCAGCATCTCCAGCACCTGCAGAGAGTGAGATTGAGCAAACAGAAGACGAGCCCACCGGGTGTGATGGAGCACAAACACACACACTTCATACAGCGGTCCACGGACAGGCTGCGTGTGCTTTCCTCGGGTCAACCGTCACTACACGCACTATAAACAGGGTTAGTGATCTGAGTCAATCTTTAAGAGTGAGTGTGATGCAGACACTGACACCTTAAATAGAGCAGCTATTACTTTTTGAAGCATTTATTTTTGCCTAGCAGCTGATAAAACAAGGAAAAGGCTTATTATAAAAGATTACAAATTATAAAATACTTTAGTTTATTTTATTTGGCTGCTGAAGTGGTTATTATGCTAACTACAAAACGTTAAACTTTAAAAAAAAAAAAGCAAAAGAAACTAAATAAGCATTAGCTGAAATAAAATATAATACATGAATATATATATTAATATATGTTATATTTTATTTATAATTGATAAAATATAAAGAACTTACATTAAAAAAATTTAAACTTTTTTACTGAAATGGCTAAAACGAAATAAAATAACCAAATAAAAATGAATAAAAACAATATAGACAGTAAGACACTTGTAAAAATTACAAAACTGCACAACTAAATTAAAGTGAAAACAGATATTACATTAATTATATTAAGTTATATTAATTATATATATATATATATATATTATATATTTTTTTAAATAAATAATGAAATATAAAAACTTTTATTAAAACATTGAAACTTATAAGAACTGAAATAACTAAAGCTAAATATTAACAAAAACACTCTTTTTTCTCTTTCTTTATTTGAATGTTTAACTATGATTGCCTGGTGTTTTCTTGTTTCTTCCTCTGATGAAACTATGGTTGTATGTTATATATCTATATTATTTATAGTATATTACTTACGTTATTGTTATTTTCTGTCTGACCAAAGATGAACCAAATAAAAGCACAAAAAAAAAACTATATCAGTGATACTACAATCACATTGCGCTGAATTACAGTTGGGTTGCACATGCATTCAGTCAGAAAATCAGCATTATTGGTGTAGTGAAGGCATCCGCGCGGACCGTTCCCATTTTACACCCATGTGCGCCTGGATGGGTAATGTTCCAGAAACAATAACAGCTGCTTCTGAAATCATAGAGCTTAAAAGATGAAATACTGCTCAGATGGGTAAAACCAGAGCTTAATGTAACCTCATCTGTACAGTCCACACTAACAAGGGTGCAGGTTTGATTCAGGCATTAGTGGGGTCATAGCAGACAACAGATATTTAACTGTTTGATTGGGGACAATTTAGTAGTGACTGACATTGTTAGGGACATGTCACTAAAATCTACACCCTTGGACACCAGACAGATCCGACTCACAGCGGACCAAGACACTTACAAAGTGCTTAAAGGACCGTCAACGAATTATTAGTTCCACTATAAGTCAACCTGACAACCGCTCTGCAACACCCTGGAAACCACAAACAACATGTAATCGCCCTCAGATCATCCAAGATGTAGATGAGTTTGTTTCTTCATCAGATTTGGAGAAATTTAGCATTGCTTCACCTCTGCAGTGAATGGGTGCCGTCAGAATGAGAGTCCACACCACTCCATCCCATCAGTTAATGTCCTGAGAAACCCAAAGCTGTGTGTTTGTAAGAAACAAATCTATCATTAAGATGTTTTGAGGTGCTTCTGGCTAAAATAAGAATCTGTAATAATGCTTCTTCCGGTGAAAAAGTCCATCTCCTGTTGTCTTCTCACATTAAAAATCATCAAAAAAGTATTTGTTAAGAACTGTTTTGGATTGGTCTGATTCAGACAAAACAGCTTTTTCACTGGAGGAAGCATTGCTATGGATTATGGACTCATTAACCGGAAGCAATGGCTGGACATTAAAAACACATTAATGATGGTTTTGTTTCTTACAAACACGCAGCTTTTCACTTCACAAGCTCATTCAGATGATGCTGCAGATCTAAAACATCAGGTGTTTACTTCACTTTCTCCCGTCTCTCTTCCACATCATTTCCCTCCAACTTTTAAAACAGTTTCTGCATGATCCACTCCACACCTGTAGCGTAGAAACCTGACCAAATACATCATACGAACCAGTGAACATTTTGCTGGGTACCAACAGAGCCGTCAAATGAGCAGATGCACAGGAATAAACACCACAAACGTGTCCTTAGTCCCATTTGGTTTATCTGTTATGAAACTAGAGATGGTCCGGATGCGATTTTGAGGCCAGGAGCCGTCTGGATTTTGGGACCAAACAGTCAGTTGGCTTCGCATTTAGGCAGAAAGAAACAATCTGACTTCATATCCAGTTGCAGATGGGGACAAAAAAAAATGCCTTAGAGACTCTATGTGTTATTTTTAGTGGTTCGAGTGGCTCGATATTATTGCAATAACCGCTTTTGACCAAATAATAACTTTTCCATTTCCATTTTCCAGGTTAATCCATCTATTTCAGATACTGATCTTTTGAATCAACATATTTCAATTACACTTAATGTGAAAAAGGTCTACTCTGTAAGATCTGAACACATCTGCTTGAGAAAGAGCACTTTTTGTTTTGCAGTCCAGTGAGTCAGTATTAGCAGACTATATATATATCATATTCAATTAAACTGACTTTTTAGATCTGGATATCACATGGAATATGACCCTGGTCAACAAAATCACAAACTCTTTAACTCAAACAACAAGATTGCTACGCTTGCACATCAAATCAAAACGACACTACTGTATAATACTATGTAACATGCTATATATAATACATACATAAAATATAGATGCAACACCTTAGGACCAACACACAGACCTGTAAACTAAATGAAAATTTTCCTTCATATGCACATGTATAAATATACCTGTGTAAGATAACTGAAATATAACAACTTAAATACACCTGCAAACAAAATTAAAATTAATATTTAAAACTATGAATATAACTTGAGACCAACACCTAGACCCGTTAACTAAATGAAAAATAAAAACATTTGGATATATATATCTGTTATATATATATATATATATATATATATATATATGTGTGTGTGTGTGACCCAGTCTTAAGTCGCTGGGGTATATTTGCAGCAATAGCCAAAAGTACACTGTATGGGTCAATATTATCAATTTTTCTCTTATGCCAAAAATCATATTAAGTAAAGTTCATGTTCCATGAAGATATTTTGTAAATTTATTACCATAAATACATCAAAACTTAATTTTTGATTAGTAACATGCATTGCTAAGAATTCATTTGAACAACTTTAAAGGTGATTTTCTCAATATTCAGATTTTTTTGCTCCCTCAGACTCCAGATTTTCAAATAGTTGTATCTCAGCCAAATATTGTCCAACAAACCATACATCAATGGAAAGCTTGTTTATTCAGCTTTCAGATGATGTATAAGTCTGTTTTGAAAAATTGACACTTAAGACTGGTTTTGTGGCCCAGGGTCACATATATGAATAATTTGATATAACTTAAGACCAACAAATACACTGATATTAATGACTTAAGACCATTTCTTCAACATCACAAACTACTAAAGCTCTTCAGAAACAGCAATAAACCATAAATCCTTCAAATAAAGTTCATCAATGCTTACTGTCGTGAACACAGAAACACTACAAGCCCTTTCGAGTATGAAAACATTTAACAGCAGAGTAAAGACAAGAACTTTGAAACATGTCAGAATTTGTGCACGTATGGTGGACCAGAAACATCTAAAGTTTAAAACATTGTCAAGAAACACAAGAGACAGTTTATGGAACTGAAAAAAATTCCTTTTATTGGGATTTCAACAAGAACAGTTTATGATCTGGGTCTCTCCTTCTTGCCTTTGTACAGAGCCAGAAGAGAAACGTTGGCCACCTTCACCACCTTGAAACGAACACCGGGAATATCACCCACGGCGTGTCCCTTACGACCGAATCCTGCCACCAGAACCTCATCGTTTTCCTGGAACATGGAGAGAAACCACACACTCAGAACTCTGCACAGATATCCTCTTAAACTCAAACACGGCAAATAATGAGTAACGTTTCACACGTGTGAACCCAGCTTACCTCAATGAAGTTCAAGCAGCCGTCGTTGGGGACGAAAGCTGTGATCTTCTTGCCGTTCTTGATCAGTTGGACCCTGACGCACTTCCTGATGGCAGAGTTGGGCTGCTTGGCTTCAACACCACTGTCAATATGACAAACAGAAAGTCAGTCACTCATTCCTTTAGTAAACCCTCTATTCATCAGGGTCCTGACAAACACGGTCTCTTACACTTTCTCAAGCACAATGCCTTTGGCGTGAGAAGCTCCACCGAAGGGGTTGGCCTTCAGAGCGGTACCCAAATGGGCCTTCTTGTACTGTTTATCGTGCCATTTCTGTACGCGGCGGTGGTTCCGCAGTTTTCTAGCAGTACGCAGTCCACGACACTTGCCTGGAGGAGGAAAAAGAGAAAGGCATAAGAAAAAAATAGCTTTTCCCCCCCTAAAATAGTTCAAATAATACCCAGCATCCCACACATCTGGACCAGTTTACATTTTAAACACCTAACAACATTCAATTATAAAGGAAATACTTCAGAGCTGACAGTGTAACTACAGAAATTCATATTTACTATAAAATGGAATAGAATTGACCATAAAGTGAAAACTCGTCCATATTAAAACTACAGAAGATCACTTGAGCATCTTGATGTTCCTGACAGCCATCATCAAAATACAAACCATAATTACAGCCCTTGCTGGTTCTGATTAACAGTTTTAAAACAAAAACACACATAATTCTTCAAGTAGAGGGTTCACTAACGTTAGATTCAAACTAGCATTAGCCGTCTTCATCAGACCTACAAAACAAGCTGCTACAATTATAACGCACATAAATTATAATATACAACGTGCAAATCTGATTAACAATATAAAATCTGTATAACGAATCGAAATGCTGTTTAATATTGGGAATATGAGTTTATATAAAGATCATGTCAGTGTTTAATGTTTCCGACTGTATGTGCAGCTCATGGCCGCTCCACGATGCCTCTATTATAAAACATAAAAATAGCCACAAAAACGCTTTATAGCGAGCTCCACTTTGTCGAAACTGATACACTAAAATTTTAACAACATGTAAATCAAGAAGATTGTGTAGTTAAACCGAGTATTAGAGCGATTTGTGCAGTTTTATTGTCGCCTCACACGTACCCATGATCGCGTGTTCTGAGTCCGGACAGGAAAGAACGATCACGTGACGCTCTGCGCAAATGACTGCTGGAAGGACCCCGCGGGTAGCCAGAACGACCGCCTGCTCATAAATCAGCAACGCTCATTTGATTGAGAGAGATTAAGAAAGGATTTGAATTTCAGCCTTTTTCTTTTTCATATCTCAATTTGGATGGCAGAAATACCACTTTAATATATTTAATCTGATTTATTTCACCGTCATCCAAGTCAAAATATTATATTAAAATCTCTGCTTGATTGCGATTGATAAAAAGCATATTCATTTATGATTACAATAGGCCTATCCATGCAGAAATATGGTACTCCATAGTATTTTAAAGAATGCAATAACCTTAATGTAAGTGACAAAGTATGGTATTACCTTTCTTTTAATACTGTTTTCTATTTTTTCATGTTCACTTTATAAGTGGAAATTGACTTTGTGAATAATTAAAACGAGAAATACATACATTTAAAATAAATTAATTAATAATTTTTTGGTTTAATACTGAAATATATTATTATTTGTAACAACTATCTGTCTATGAATGTGAAATAAATAAATATACATACCCTTTGGATTTAATGCTGAAATATATTTTAATTGGTAATATGTATCTATCTATGAATTGTAAATAAATAATTAAATTTTCCCTTTTGGGTTTAATACTGAAATGTATTATTATTATTATTATTATTTGGAACAAGTATCTATCTATGAATGGGAAATGAATAAATAAATTCTCTTTGGATTTAATGCTGAAATCTATGAATTGTAAGTAAGTAGCCTATAAGTAAGTAAGTTAATAAATACATTTTCACTTTGGGTTTAATACTAAAATATATTATTATTTGTAACTATCTGTCTATGAATGTGAAATAAATAAATAAATAACTATATACCCTTTGGATTTAATAATGAAATATATTATAATTGGTAAATACATACATTTTCCCTTTGGGTTCAATACCTAAATAGTAGAGGCCTATACAGAATTTATTATGCATTTCTATTGTTACCAATTAATGTGCACTACAGTGCAATATAGGTATAACATATAAAATGCAAAACAATGCAGGAACAGTTTCGACCTTCTGCCACACTTCCCAATCAATACCATTGTCTTATGTTGGTTAATTACGCGCCTAATTAATTTAGTTTAATGGGTCAGTGCTGGTTTGTGTATTACTGTGTCAGCAGCAGCAGCAGCAGCAGCAGCACACGCTCTGTGAAGGGGCGTGGCCACGTCGCCGGATTATCCCGCCCGCTGAACGCTGATTGGCCGTCGCGCCTGTCAATCATCGCCGAGGTTGCGCACGTTATCAAGGCAGATTATGAAGCAGCAGCGTTCAGCATCATCTCTGACAGACTCATCTGGATGGATACATGGCATCAACGTGGCGCCCAATGTCTCTTGCGTTATTTTCTTTGATTTTCCTGCAGATATCCTCGTCTTATGAGCAGCTGTCTGCCTTTGTGGAAGGAAGGTGAGTGGATTATTTTGAATGAAACCGGAGACGTGGTCTTTTAGCCATCCCGCTTATTCAAATGGTGAAACAGGGAGAAATAAAGACTATGTATATATATACATATATATGTGTATATGTATATATATATATATATATATATATATATATATATATATATATATATATATATATATATAGTGTATTTATTAAACGATGATGAACTGATGTGGCAGAGACAACTAGTGCTCGCCTCCTTTGTCCACCCTTCATGTCTGCATTGAGACTCAACTGAAGGGCTCTTGCAGTGAAACACAAGAGAAAATCCATCGGCATCAGTTTACAGGGCAAATCCATATTTGCTACTAAAACTGGAGGCAGAGATGTGTGTTGGATAAGATGAGAGCAGGTCGGGATGCAGGAATGATCAGCATCACTGAAGGAATGTCAGGAATGTCAGGAATGTGGAGCATCTGCTTGAGCTTCACGCTGAGATGATAATATGAATGAAAAAATATGAATTTTAAAATGTAATTGTGATTCATGTACCATTTATTCTTGGGCTGAGCGTCACATAAATCCATCAAGCTGCACGATCGCATTATGAATCATTTATTTATTATATAAATGAGTCTGATGCATGTTTATTATTAATAATTGATCTTTTTGATGCACTGATGAATGAATAACTTTCTGTGTGAATGAGTTTGGTGATTTTGACTCGTTTCTAGAGAGATAGGTAGATTTTATTAGCATTTTATTAATCCAGAGGAAGATCTTTTGAAGACAGCTGCAGATCATCAGAATTTATAGACAGTATGCAAAAGACCTGGTGCTATAAAAATACACTAAAGTACACACAACATGCACTTTATACTCACAATAAATGCAGTAGCTGAGTGTGTCAAAAAGGAAATGTAGAAACATTTTTATAGTATATTATTTAAATTTACAATCAATCGTTTAAAAACTTTTTTGAGCATGCAATTTTAAATTCAGGTGTTTCAACAAGATGGCAGATTGGCATTTTATCTTTATCCACCAGATGGTGCCTAAGGTATTAATATTTTTGATTTGATTTGATTTGATTATTTTATTTATTTTCTTCTTTTATTTTTTTATTTTTTTGGGGGGGGGGGTTCAGAAAACCTCAATATATGCTTAATTTGAGACGTAAAAATGCTGAAAGAATAAGTAAATAAACACAGAAAATAAACCAGCAAAAATTGTATTTATTTTTTTCCTTAAAATTAATTTGAAATATCTATTTAATCTATTATATCTATTCATCTATTACATCTATTTAAATATATATTTAATTTGACGCACTTGTGTTGTAAAAATGCAGAAGGAATAAGTGCATTAACGCAAAACATAAAACAAGTAAAAATGCAATTGTTTGGATTTTTATTTTATTATTTTATTTTATTTTATTTTATTTTATTTTATTCCTGGGTATCTATTTAAGTTCTTGACACTCTTATGCATGGGAAAAAATACTGAAAAAAAACCCCCACATAAATAAATCAGCAAAAAAATACACGTGCTCCCCTAAATGGTGTACACTCTCAGAAATAAAGGTACAAAAGCTGTCACTGGGGTGGTACCTTTTCAAAAGGTACACTTTTGTACCTATTAGGTTCAAATATGTACACTTTAAGTACTAATATGTACCTTTAAGGTACCAAAATGGACCTTTTATGTACAAACATGTACCTTTTGACAAGGTACCACCCCAGTGACAGCTTTGTACATTTATTTCTGAGAGTGTAGAAGCAGAAATTGCTAGATAAATTTACAAATAAACAGCAAATAACATGAAATTTTGAAGATGAAAAACTTGTAAAACATACTCCAATAATTGTTTTATTTTAACTTCTTTACAGTGAACGCAACCCTTCTTGTTGTTTTCTAAGCAGTAGGCATTTTTATGGCCACATATGTCGAGTTTCTCCGCAGTCTACTTCACTGCAGCTCGTATTAAAAACACAGATCTAATTGGCAGCACGTTGCTTCTAGGAGCTGAAAGTGTGTAGCGTTTCTCCACTTGCACAGATGGAGTTTTACTACATGTAGGCCAGTCTGGGCTTTAGCTGTGTATTAACAGATTTGATTTGGTGAAGCATCGAGATGCCGACAGAACTTTAAAGACACTCTAATCTGAGCGTCCCGACTCAAATATGCTACATGCATTTCGAAGCAGTCAGCAGATTTCATTGATTATATAAATGTGCCGACTGTGGCCCTTCACTGGCCCACATGTTCAGGTGCAGCGTTGAAAGGATAAACCACTGCCGAAGCAGACAGAAGGAGGGATTCGTGTTTCCTTCAGGCTTTCCTTCTCTATCGGGCTGTGCTTTATTCGCTCAGGTTGTTGTTTTGGATGGTGCCGTGCAGGTCAAGTTTGCTTGATGCAGACTCTCTGTTTTGCTAAATATAGTTATGCAACAATAACAGAACACAAACCCTCCCACATCTCCCTCGTGGGCTTCTGTTCGTTTGACGCAGCCATCCGAGAGAGTGAATTACTGATGCAGTTTGTGAGAAAATCGGAAGAAACGTCACAGGTCTGCTGTTGTTTACAGGGCAGGTAAACAACAACACCTCCCGCGTGGACAAGGGCAGATCCGCACTCACAGGTCACTCCATCTGCTGCGCTGAGGTGATAAATCATCGTAGATTAGATCTTATTTTTATATTTTCCATTTGTATTTTTGTTTTAAAGTTTTAGTTATTTTGTTGTGCGTTTTTGTGATTTTTAGTAGCTTTAGTTTATATGTATATACATCGTTTTTGTTCATTTTAATTTCAGTTTTAGTTATTTTAGTACATCAAGTTAAACTCAACTAAAAATGAGAAATGTTGTCAACTAGCTGAAATAAAATTTTAATATATTTTATATATATATATTAGTTCAGTTAAAACAAAATGCCTTTTTATGGTTTTAGTTTTAGATTTACTTAACCATAGCAAAAGCAATTTAAAAATGTACATTTACATAGCGAGAAATTAAATACACAATATTTGCAATTTAATATGGCGATTTTTTTTAAATATTTAAACATTATACGATATATACAAAACAAAAATGAATTACTAAATCTAAAACCATGACGATCATTTTTGTCACTTGAAATAAAGTAAACATCAATTGAAATAAAGTACTATAGAATTTTTTAAATTTCACTTAGTGGCCAAAGCAACATTTTTCATTTTAATTTAGTTGAACTTAATGTACTAAAATAACAAAAACTGAAATAAAATTAATAAAAACTATATAGACATATCGACTACTAAAAATTACAAAAAAACACAACAAATTTACAAAAATAAAAAATGTAACTAAATAAAACTGAAAAAGAAAATTAAAAAATATATATATTTATTCAAAATATTAATAATAGTATTTCATCGATACTTATGATATAACAGTAATAAATTTGTATATATATATATATATATATATATATATATATATATAATCATTATGAATCAGAGTTATTTTAGTTTTATGTGCTATTGTCATTTTTATTAAAATTTTGAATGAGCTGGAGTTTATACATTTTATGTGGTTTTTCATGTCTATTTAACTTTAATTTTTAATTTTAGTTTTTGTAATTTTATTACTTAAACGTATTTCAGTTTTTATGTAAGTTTTTCATTAAAGATTTATATTTAATTTTATTCCACCTTTATTCCAGTTAATAAAAATGATTTTAATACATTTAGTATTAGTTCACAATAGCAACCGTGGTATGAATTAAAAAAGAGCTGCATTTCTGCATTATCAGAGGAAAATGTGAGTGGTTGCTGCAGTTGCTAAGGTGTTAAAGCAGCACAAACGCTGCAGGACGAGTTACACGCTGAAGTGCTAGTATAGTGACTAATGCTTGACTCTGAAAGCACTATTAATTCTTCACAGGCACAATAGATTATTTATGTGCACAGTTAATCGAACCAAACAGGTCTCGTCTAGTAGAGCTGTGGCTCACGCTAAAGAAAACATTCATTTATTTGTGTTATATATTTATATATGAGTCAGAATCTCTTCTCTTTCATCCTCGCTAACCGAAGACATCCTTACGTCGTTCTTTGATCCCTGACCGATATTATGTGCCAGCGCCGATCAGACTGACCCGTAATCAGGTCTGAGAACCAGGTTAAGCCCATTTCAGCAGCATTACTCAGTGATTAAACGGTTAAACTGTTCATCTTTCAGTAATCCGTCTTACTGTTGAAGAAATCACAAGAACATGCAGCAGAATATCACACATCAGATTTCAATCATTTCTCCTAGACAGCAACAATAACATTAAAAAAAAGTGTAAATTGAGACATTTCATGCTTCTAAGATGTTTCTCCTGAGAAAAAGACCCAGGGAATCTCACATGTTATTCTGAAGAGATCTTAAAGGAACATTTCACCCAAAAATGTACATTTGCTGAATATGTGTTCACCCTCAGGCCATCCAAGATGTAGATGAGTTTGTTTCTTCATCAGATTTGGAGAGATGTAGCATTGCATCAGTGTCTCAGTAATGGATGTGAATGGGTGCCGTCAGAATGAGAGTCCAAACAGCTGATAAAAACATCACAGTAATCCACTCCAGTCCATCAATTAATGTCTTACGAAGTGAAAAGCTGTGTTTGTAAGAAACAAATCCATCATTAAGATGTTTTTAACTTTAAACTGTCTCTTCCGGCCAAGTCCGTAATCCATAACAACGCTTCCTTCAGAGAAAAAGTCCATCTCCTGTTGTCTCTCACATCAAAATCCACCCATATATATATATTTTTAGAGCTGTTTTTGTTTGTAAACGGTACTTGACTTGAGCATACTTCTCTCCTGATTCAGACTAGATGACTTTTTTTTATCAGGGAAAGCAATGGACTCGTATTCTGGCCAACAGCAACAGTTTGAAGTTAAAAACGTCTCAATCATTGTTTTAATTAATACAAACACAGAGCTTTTGTCTTCTCCAGATGTTAACTGATGAACTGGATTACTTGTGGATTATTGTGATGTTTTTATCAGCTGTTTGGACTCTCATTCTGACGGCACCCATTCACTGCAGAGCATCCATTGCTGAGACACTGATGCAATGCTACATTTCTCCAAACCTGATGAAGAAACAAACTCCTCTACATCTTGGATGGCCTGAGGGTGAACACATATTCAGCAAATGTTCATTTTTGGGTGAACTATTCCTCAATATGTTTTCAATATGAACTTATTCTGATCAAATAATCCGAGCTGCTCTCCACAGTGATTTTATATCTCTTGCTGCATGTTAATTGACTCGTTTGTGTGTATATTTATTTCTCCTGAGGCATTTCAGGAGAAGCGTCTGAAGCAAAGCTGACGCTTAAAGGAAACGTAACTGAGATCTCCTGAGCAATAGAAATATCCTGCGGGAACAAAGCAAAGTGTCATGAAAGTGAGTTGGTCTCACTTCACGGATGGTGACGTTCCAGCAGTGACTCACAGCATCAAAGCCTGCTGTCTCTCATTCATATTCATAACACGCGAAGATCCGATCTGCAGCTCAGACTGAATGATTGTATCCAGCTATAAAAATTGATTTCAGTTGTTTATGAAGGTATTCATCTGATTATTAATGCACTCATTAAATTCTTGTACTTACAGCTCAGATGATGCACCATCCCAAGACATCAGAATCCAACAAAGTAAGTTATTTTGATAATAACTTGGATTTCTTTCTTCAATGGTTCTTTGCAAATCCTAACGTATCACATTTAATATGCACATTTCTAAAACTTCCTTCAAAACTTAATCTACACAGTCTAATCCATGCCTTCTGTCGTCTGATTGATGGTTTAGACTTTTTTCTAATCCAGTAAAAGCTCTTTTAGTGTAATTGTACAAACGTCCAGCTTCAGCTGGTCCTTCACGTGTCTTTTTGCTCTGAAATCTTTACTGATTTTTATAAAGTAAACGTAGGATTAACATCAGTCATATCTCCAGATGAACTCTTACTGGACTGAAGCAGCTCAGCTTTACTTGATTCTCCATTAATTATATTTTAGAAAAATCAGTGCGTCTCGAATCTGATCCTCAGGATCTTTTGAGGAGCTTTACTTTCACTGTTCCTCAGCGGAGGAATGATCTTCATCTCACATCTTACTAAGACATTTTATTGGAGATATAGAGCGATGACTGATATTTATATATCTGCTATATTGTTATAAAAGGCTCACATATTTACATTACATGCATCAGAATTTCATCACTTTTTGTCCATATAAATATCAAAATATATATATATATTTTTTTTCTTACAATATACACTATCATTTAAAAGTCAGAAAATCAGTTTTCGTTTTTTTTTTTTTTTTTTTTAAAGAAATTAATACTTTTATTCAGAAAGCATGTTTTAAATCGATAAAAAAAAGTGATAGTAAAGACTTAAATGGTTAGAAAATAAAATTTTGAATAAATGCTGTTTTTTTTTATTTTTTATTAATCAAAGAAACCTTAAAAAATATTACAGGTTCCAAAAAAAAAATTCTTTTTTTTTAATTAAGCAGCACAAGTGTTTCCAACATTGATAATAAATTAGCATATTAGAATGAAAACTGAATTAGAAATTATTCTAATTTTTGTTCACATAATATATGTGTGTACTGTGTATATTTAGTATGTATATATAAAAGCACACATATACAGTATATATTTTGAAAATATTGACATGTATTTACATGTATATATTTCTATTCATATAATTTATATTATATATATATATAAATATATTTCATATATAAACATAACATATTTTTCTTAAATATATACATGCATGTGTTTGTATTTATATATATATATATACATAATAAATATACACAGTATACACATATATTATGTGAACAAAAACTTTTATTTTGGATGTGATTAATCGTGATTAATAATTTGACAGCACTAATTAAAATAGAAAACTGTTATTTTAAATTGCAATAATATTTCACAATATTACAGTTTTTTCAGTATTTCCTTGTATCAAATAAATGCAGCCTTGATGAGCAGAAGAGACTTGTGCAGTGCACACAGTTCTTTAGAAACATGTTTGAATAAATAAGAAAAACAGATCTTCTAATAATTAAATGAGTGTGTTGACCTGATGTGGGTGTTGTTGTGCAGATGGGGTGGACGCTGCGGCTGAAGTGCGTCTCAGACGAGCGCTGCAGGTGAGACGAGCCCGTCTGCCAGCCGAGCCAATGTGACCTTGTGCCGCCGCTGGGGTGCAGATTTCCCTCCAAACGTCCAAAGCAGATGAATTTAATCCTTCACAGACTGCATTGTCTTTGGAAAAACAGATTACAGATATGCTACATTTTTAATCAGGAATTTCACTCTGATTTAGGATGTTACAGTGCCCCAAAAGTCTCTAATTCCCTTTGCAAATATGATTTCAGTAAACTGTTTTTCATGAGTATTAAGTGTATTTCAAAGCAGAGTTAGGGGCTAGTTGTCACATACAGTTTTTTTTATAAATGCCCACATGGGGGCGCTCAGACTTTTATTCCTGCAAATTGTTTTTAATTACATTTAATTACAGTATACTGTCTGTTGGCCAAAACATCTGGTTTACATAATGGCTTAAAATATGTTACAGTTTACATATTTGCAGTTCAATCAACTGTTTTGTGGTTTATTATAGGTTTAGATTTAACTTAAAAAGCCTATGTTATATTGTGACAACTTACCCCATAGGTATGACGACCAGCCTTACGTACACTATTGCTTAAAGAAATGTATACTTTTTTTCAGCAAGAATGCATTAAATTGATCAAAAGTGACATTAAAGACATTTATAATGTTAAAATAAATGCTTAGTTTTTAACTTTCTTTTTTTATCAAGGAATCATTTCCACAAAAACATTAAACTGTTTTCAATATTGATAATAATCAGAAATGTTTCTTGAGCAGCAAATCAGCATATTAGAATGATTTCTGAAGGATCATGTGACACTGAAGACTGCAGTAATGATGCTGAAAATTCAGCATTTAATTTAAGGAATAAATTTGATTTTAACATATATTCACACAGAAAACAGTTATTTTAAGTTGTAATAATATTTCACAATTTTTTACATCTTCCTGTATTTTTAATCAGAAAAATGCAGCCTTGGTGAGCAGAGGAGGCTTCTTTCAAAAATCTTACAAACCCTAAACTAAGATGTGTGTTGTCACAATAATTTGTGCACATAATTTGAACATTTTATTAAGTTCTGTACTTAATTAGACCATAACACCGACCTCAAACTTGAGAACGATAGTGTATGTTGCTGATGTTACTGTGATGTTATGCTCTTGTTTCAGCCGTACGGATGGCAGCTTCACGCTCCTCCGCGCAGGAAGTTGCTTCAGTCTCCAGGAATGTTGCTGTATTCTCCTCTGAGTGTTTCTTACAACGGAAAGACCTGCATCCTCTTCAGAGCCCGCAAACTGGCCATCAGGTACAGGAATCACAGTTTAGTGGATCTCACAGAGAGAACCTTCAGCCCAGACGCACCGGTGGACACCAAAGGCTCCTTCTGCAGCAAAGACAAAGCCATGTGAGTTCAGCTGCACACCGGCGCTGCAAACACAAACGTAGACTTTTCACCAGTGTATCTCACAAAAATAGGTCCAGATTGCATTTCACCCCGAAATAAAATCTAAAAAACACTATTATTCTATATGATTATAATATAATATATTATATTTTGTTCTGCTTAATGTCACAATGCATTTTTGTTTTTGGAGTGAAATAATATCTGGACATATTCCATACATAAATGATCAAAGCCGGACCCAAAAACTACCTCAGCCTGGTGTAAGATGTATAATTGAGACGGAAAATTTGACAGCTAATGAATTTACATGTTTGACTTGATGGATATTTAATAATATTTTGACATATTTTGTTGTTCACCAGACTCAATCTACGGTTTGGTGATGTGGAAGATCTAAGAGGCCTCTCTATCAGGTTATTTCTTATTTATTTATTTCATATAAATAATTTTTTATACTTTTATTTATTTTAATTCATGTCATTTTTAATTCGTTTTTATGACTACATTTTCCATAATATAAAAATAAATGTATATATATATATATATATATATATATATATATATATATATATATATTTATATTTATACTCTACACCACTACAATACAGTGATTTTACATTTTAGCGATATGAAAATAATTAATGATGTTTTATTTTTAATATTAAAATATTTTAATATTAACATCCTAACATTATAAAGAGGTTTTCATTAATAATAATATCTCAGTCAGTCACAAACAGATTTGGAATTTAATGGAATAAAATTTAAATGTATTCAAACCACTTTATAATGTTTTAAAGAATGTTAATGGTTATCATTTGTATCAAATTTCAAATAAAATGTTATTTTTTTTATTTGTCATCACAGATGTGTCAATATTAGTTAATATACAGTATATTCAGATGTAGTTCATCCAATCTGAATTTAGAGTTTAAAATATACATTTTGTTTTTGTGTGCTAGTAAAACTTTATTTCTCATAAAAGAACAGAAATGAATTTTAAAATACTTTGCAGAGAGATAAAGACGTGTTTATTTCCACAGGCTACAGATGTCAAACACGTTCTATGAGTCGGCGGGACAGAACTGGTTCACTCTCGATAACGTTTACATCCATTACAACTGGACGTACGAGGCCACGTTCAACGCTACAGATGTGTACGCGCCCTCCACCAACTCCTATCACTGCCAGCATGTCAGCAGCCTGCAGAAGTACGACACGCTGCTGGTGCCCAGCGCCAACACCGACCACGCTGCAAACTGGCACATAACCTTCACTGACTTCCAGGTTGGCAGGCAACTCTTTCCCTCCATCCTCCGCTGATAAGCGCCTCATACTGGAGTTGTAGCATCTTGCGCTGTATTTTTAGCCTGTGGTGGGTGTAATGTGGTTACACAAGCGTGTGGTTTGGCGTGAGAGCAGCGTCTTTTTAAAAAGCTCACGGTCCTGAGTGTGTGGAAGAACATGAGGAGTTTGAGTGAAATGAAATGCTTTTTAATTTGGAATATAGAAAACTATGGATTATATTCCGCTTTGCCTGGAACATCACTGACCGTTTCTACATGATTTAGAAGTAGAAAAAAATACTTTGTCAAGTAGAAAAACAGACTGACAGATAGATAGATAGATAGATAGATAGATAGATAGATAGATAGATAGATAGATAGATAGATAGATAGATAGATAGATAGATAGATAGATAGATAGATAGATAGATAGATAGATAGATAGAATGAACGATAGATAAATAGATAGAAAGAACGATAGAAGGAATGATAGATAGATAGATAGATAGATAGATAGATAGATAGATAGATAGATAGATAGATAGATAGAAAGAACGATAGAAGGATAGATAGATAGATAGATAGATAGATAGATAGATAGATAGATAGATAGATAGATAGATAGATAGATAGATAGATAGATAGAATGAACGATAGATAAATAGATAGAAAGAACGATAGAAGGATAGATAGATAGATAGATAGATAGATAGATAGATAGATAGAATGAACGATAGATAAATAGATAGAAAGAACGATAGAAGGATAGATAGATAGATAGATAGATAGATAGATAGAATGAACGATAGATAAATAGATAGAAAGAACGATAGAAGGATAGAAAGAACGATAGATAGATAGATAGATAGATAGATAGATAGATAGATAGATAGATAGATAGATAGATAGATAGATAGATAGATAGATAGATAGATAGATAATGTCCTTCCAAGAGAAGGGGGTGGTGGCGGGGATAGATAGATAGATAGATAGATAGATAGATAGATAGATAGATAGATAGATAGATAGATAGATAGATAGATAGTGTCCTTCCAAGAGAAGGGGGTGGTGGCGGGGATAGATAGATAGATAGATAGATAGATAGATAGATAGATAGATAGATAGATAGATAGATAGATAGTGTCCTTCCAAGAGAAGGGGGTGGTGGCGGGGATAGATAGATAGATAGATAGATAGATAGATAGATAGATAGATAGATAGATAGATAGATAGATAGATAGATAGATAGATAGATAGATAGATAGATAGATAGATAGATGGAATGATAGATGGAATGATAGATAGATAGATAGATAGATAGATAGATAGATAGATAGATAGATAGATAGATAGATAGATAGATAGATAGATAGATAGATAGATAGATAGATAATGTCCTTCCAAGAGAAGGGGGTGGTGGCGGGGATAGATAGATAGATAGATAGATAGATAGATAGATAGATAGATAGATAGATAGATAGATAGATAGATAGATAGATAGATAGATAGATAGATAGTGTCCTTCCAAGAGAAGGGGGTGGTGGCGGGGATAGATAGATAGATAGATAGATAGATAGATAGATAGATAGATAGATAGATAGATAGATAGATAGATAGATAGATAGATAGATAGATAGATAGTGTCCTTCCAAGAGAAGGGGGTGGTGGCGGGGATAGATAGATAGATAGATAGATAGATAGATAGATAGATAGATAGATAGATAGATAGATAGATAGATAGATAGATAGATGGAATGATAGATGGAATGATAGATAGATAGATAGATAGATAGATAGATAGATAGATAGATAGATAGATAGATAGATAGATAGATAGATAGATAGATAGATAGATAGATAGATAGATAAGCAGGACTCTTCTACTACGAAGCCATGCTGTTGTAATAGGTGCGCAGTATGTGGATTTGCATTATCCTGCTGAAATACACAAGGCCTTCCCTGAAATAGACGTCATCTGGAGGGGAGCATATGTTGCTCTAAATCCTTTATATACCTTTCAGCATTCATAGTGCCTTCCAAAACATGCAAGCTGCCCATACTCTATGCACTTATGCACCCCCATACCATCAGAGATGCTGGCTTTTAAACTGAACGCTGATAACACACTGGAAGATCTCCCTCCTCTTTAGCTCGGAGGACACGGCGTCTGTGATTTCCAATAAGAATGTCAAATTTGGACTCGACTGACCATATAACACTTTTCCACTTTGAAACAGTCCATTTTAAATGAGCCTTGGCCCACAGGACACAACGGCGCTTCTGGACCATGTTCACATACAGCTTACTTTTTGCATGATAGAGTTTAGTTGGCATCTGCAGATGTCATGGCGGATTGTGTTTACCGACCGTGGTTTCTGGAAGTATTCCTGGGCCCATTTAGTAATGTCAATGACAGAATCATGCTGATGAGTGATGCAGTGTTGTCTGAGGGCCTGAAGACCACGGGCATCCAACAAAGGTCTTCGGCCTAGTCCCTGACGCACAGAGATTTCTCCAGTTTCTCTGAATCTTTTGATGATGTTATGCACTGTAGATGATGAGATTTGCAAAGCCTTTACAATTTGATGTTGAGGAACGTTGTTTTTAAAGTATTCCGCAATCTTTTTACGCACTCTTTCACGGATTGGAGAGCCTCTGCCCATCTTTACCTCTGAGAGACTCTCTAAGTCATCCCTTTTATAGCTAATCATGTTACAGACCTGATGTCAATTAACAAACTTTCGTGTTTTTTCAGCCCTTTGTTGCCCCAGTGCCAACTTTTTCGAGACCTGTAGCAGGCATCAAATTTGAAATGAGCTCATTTAGTGGATAAAAGTGTAAAATTTCTCAGTTTAAACATTTGTTATGTTCTCTATGTTCTATTGTGAATAAAATATTGGCTCATGTGATTTGAAAATCTTTTAGGTTTCATTTTATTCAAATTTAAAAACATTTCCGGAATTCAGGTTGTAGATAGATAGATAGATGGACAGATGGAAAATAGTTTTTAAAGATTCAGCATCTTACCATCTGTGGTTTCTTGTGTTTTTCCTCACAGATCCAGGCGTTTAACGTTCAGTCCAGTAAGTTTGCGGCGCCCAGCGACTGCGCGACCTTCTTCACTCCTGCCATCCTGATGGGTCTGATCACGTCTCTGATCCTGCTGCTGGTGCTGGCCTACGCTCTGCACATGGTGGTTCATCTAAAGCACATCGACCGCTACGAAGAGCACAAGACCACCGTCTACTTCCCGCGCAGCACAGAAGCGGAGAGCACAGAGAAGAACAACCTCTAGGGTCCCGAGAGAGATGGACACTTCTGTGACTGTGAGCTCTGGCGGCTGGACGGGAAGAAAACGCCCATCTGAACAGAGAATCAGAGCTGTTTGGGACTGACTGCACCACGGCAGTGGCATCATTGTGGTGGGACAGTGGAAGTCCGAATCAGGTTCCTTCGGGAGCTTTAAGGCTCGGCACAACAGAGGATTTGGAAATATCAGCCAGTTCTCACCAAAAATCTAGGAATTAAACATTCAGCGTCAGGTTACACGAGGGGAAGGAGATCTTCAGATGTTTGTATGCGATTCGAAATAGCACAATAATCAATATATCTTGCATTTGCATCGTCTGTCTTAGCTTCTGTTTGACTGCTAAGGACCAGATTTAACTTCAGTACTGATGCTTCTTTGAAGTCAACATGAAATGGTGTTTCTCAAGCAATTTACAATTGTAATTTTACATATTTGCGAATAAAACATCTTGATTTTTTTCATCTGGACCTGATTGGATGGTATTATGGAAACGCATTTCTGCCACAGAATTGAAAATATCAAAAAGATAATTGCGACTCTTTTTCACAATTCTGCATTTATATTCGAGAAAAAAAAAAGACTTTGAAAAAAGGATCGTGAAAAATAAACTTTATATCTTTATATCTTGCAATTTTGACTTTTTCCCTGAATTCTGTGTTTATATCTCACAATTCTGAGTTATATCTCAATTCTAAGTTTACATCTCAGTTATGAGCTAATATCTCACAGTTCTGAGTTTATTTCTCACAATTATTCATTTATATCGCAATTTTGAATTTATATCTCAATTCTGAGTTAATGTCTCGCAATTCTTAGTTTGTATCAGAACTATGTTTATATCTCGCAATTCTGAGTTTTTATTTTGCAATTATGTTTTGTGAGAAAAAAGTCTGAATCAAGAGATATAAACTCTGGAAAAACGTCTGAGTTATGAAATAAAATTTCATGTTGACTTTGAAGTTTTAAACTGTGAATAAACCATTATGATAATGTAATATAGTTTTAATTTGCCACTCGATTGAATAGATGAAAAAAGGAATGCATTTCCCCATCGATTACGAAATTGGTGCATACTGCGTAATGGTTTCAATACAGTGTGTAATCAGCAAAAAATATGTTTCAATTTGAACAGTTGCAAAAAAAATAATAATGAGGAAATAATTTTATTAATTACTGATGTTATTTTGAGAATCTGTATTTTTAAAATGATTGTGTTATGGTATTTTTGTTGTAGACTGTATGTTAACTCTGGTTTTTGTAATATCTTATTTTATTTTTGATTAGTCTTTTGTGTATGTTTTGGCTATGGTGAAGAGCGGCTTCTTATTACTTGGATTTTTTAATCGACGACTGAAGCAAAACAACAATGGAAGCAACATGACGTTTGTTGTAGTGAACATGCAGCATGCCAGTGGCTAGAGACATTTCTGAACCAGAATAATCAGGTGGTTTGCTTTGTACCATGTACTGTATATTGGTAATAATCATAATGTGCTAAATAAGGGAAAATGTGTTTTCTTTTTTTCATGTACACATGTATTTGGGAACATATTAATAGCTTAACTTTGTTCAGCGGACATTTATGCAGATAAAATGGAGAGATGTGAGATGGGCTATGATGTATTAATGTTTGATGATTATTATTATTGTCCTCTCAGTTGAGTTCAATAAAACCAGCAGCACAGTTATGTTGCAAAACTATTTTGTTCACTGTTTCGAATTTAATCAGTTAGGTAGACTAAAAGTGCATTTATCAAATACAGTTTATTGTAACAATGAGATGTTATTTCGTCAAACTATTTATGAGCTCTAAAGGATTACGAACAGCGCCACCTAGTGACATTATAAAATACTCAGTTATGAGTTTAAAAGATCACTTTCTAAAATTCTAAAATATCTTACTTAGAGCAGAGATTTTTAATATTTTAAATATGTAATATTTTAAATATTTATTTAAAAACTGAAATGTATCTATGTATTTTCATGTATAAACACCCACAATTTACACAATTTATACTTAAAAAATAAGATAAATAAATAAATGATTTAAACAATTCTGATATATATATATATATATATATATATATATATATATATATATATATATATATATATATATACACACACACACAATTTAATTAGGTTATTATATATATCATTAGAATTGTATAATATTGTAACCTTTAATATATATAATTCGTCTTATTAAAAATTATATTAATTTACTTTATTACTATTTTTCTACTCATTATACAGTAGGCTACTGTTAGATATTTTATTTAATATTATTTAATATAATATAATTGTTTTAATCAAATCTCTCTAAACTTTTAAAATAATTTATTAATATTTTTAAATAATTTAATTTATATAGGCTATAAGTAGAGAGATATAGGTGGATAATCAATTAAAAAATATATATATGAATAAATTATTTTAAAAGTTTAGCTTCCAAATCAAGTCATCACGTATTTTTCTACCCATTATACAGCACTGTTAGATATTTTATGCATTCGTTTAATCTAATTTGTTTTGTTTTTTTTATCTTATGTTCTATAATTCACTTACAAAGTTTTTATATTTTCCACGGACCCCAGAAAACCTCGTGGCTTACAGAATATCACACAAATGCTAATAACTTTAAAAGGAACATAAAACAAACAAAATAATCAGTTCCCCCACACACAGAAGAAATTGTCGAATCTAGTTCTCCGAATAATGCGGTTACCTTTATATTGAGATCAGCGTTTTCGTTTAAATCTTTTTCAAGGAAACTTCAACGCCTTAGTTTACTAATATAATAAAGGATTTAATGAAGATATAATTAAACAGAAAAAAATATTCATAATTTCATTATTATTATTTGCAATTCACATTAAATATGTCGAATCTGGTGTTCTGAATAAAAAAAACGCGTTTCGATCACGGAAGTCACCGGATGTTTATCTTCGCCACGCTGATGTTGAACCGGCTGTCACTCTCAACTAAATTATTTTTCCGTTACATCCCCCCTTTTTCAATCCTACCCCACAGAAACCTCTTCAGCACCCGGTTTAGTATGAATATGGAGAGATGTGTGGTGAGATGTGTGCCTTGCGAGGCCAACCTGACCATCTCGTTCAATCTGAACGGCAGCAATAAACAGATGCTGAGAGAGCAGACAGAGCCGCTGGGCAGAGTCCTGGCTCGAATAGCCAACAGCATCATCAAGGGACAAAACAAAGCGAAAAAATCCAAACCAAACAAAGAAAAAAGCGAGACTCCAGAAGCGGAGAAACCAGAAATTAGCCTGCGCGTGAACGAAAAGCGCGTTCCCGAGGAGACCGTGAACGCGGACGCGTGGCAGAATGGAGCTGTGCTGCATGTTGGGGATTTTAAGTATAAAGTGGAACTGAATCCTCCAACATTCACTGTATCCGAGCTCCCAACATCTCTAATGGCTGGCTTTCCAGTGTGTCCCAGGCTGGAGATGGAGTTTGGAGATCTGAGGGACTCTAAGTTCACATGGTTGAAGGAAAGCTCTCCTAATGCACATATGAGTGGAGAGCAAGACTGCTGGACGGAGGCTGGACATGATCGTGTGTTCACGCCATCCAATCTGGACATCGGTTTGAGGGTGATGTTAAAATGCACACCTGGGAACGGACCCAGGTTTGGAGAAGCTAAGGACCTGGTGTCTTTAGGCGTAGTAGAAGCCGGCCCGGGAACATGCACCTTTGATAACAGGCACATGTACACTCAGAAGGTCACTGATGAGTCTTCATTGAGGGTTGTGTCTTATAACATCCTAGCTGACATCTACGCTCAAACCGATCTTTCCAAAACGGTCTTGTACCCTTACTGTGCGCCGTACGCTTTAGAAATGGACTACAGGCAGAATCTGATCAAGAAGGAGCTGTCAGGGTACAACGCTGACATTGTTTGCCTCCAGGAGGTGGATAAAGGGGCTTTTGTAGATAGTTTATCTCCTGCGTTAGATGCGTTTGGGTTGGAAGGGGTGTTTAGGATCAAGGAAAGGCAGCATGAAGGTCTGGCCACGTATTTCAGGAGGTCTAAGTTGAAGTTGCTCCAGCAGTATGATATTATGCTGAGCGAGGCTTTGATGACAGATCCTCTTCATCGGGAGCTGCTGGAGAAGGTGTCCACTAATCCCAGCTTGAAGGAGAAGATCGAGAGCAGGTCAACGATGCTGCAGGTATTTCGCCGGAACTTAGTGCGTCGTTTTGACTCCAAGACCTCCAGTTGTTCACAAAAGCCTCAAGACTTATCCAGTTGTTTTTGATTTACTAGATGTGACTTGTACCCAATAAAATGTTTAAGGTTTGGCATAACTAACAAAAAGTCAATTTTATATATAAACATTACAATTTAAATTTTTTTCCAGGTCTAGAAATCACATTTTTAAAATTCAGCTACCTCATATCTAGGATTTTTAAGACTGGAAATCCTTTTTTTGATAAGAAAACACATTATTGAGAGTGAATTAAAATAAGAAATGATTTATTCCTTGTTTTGTCTTTAAATAATTTTAAATCATAATGACATTTTTATTTATTTATCTTAATCTTATTTTATCTATTTTTTTTACACAGCTTTTCTCAAATTATTTTTCTTGAATTAAAATATCTTGATTTTTAGTTTTACATTTTTTATTCCTTGTTTTGTCTTTAAATCATTTAAATAATATTTTATTCATTGTAATGTAATTTTTTATTTATCTTAATATTATTTTCATCCTTTTTTTTTTACACAGCTTTTCTCTAATTATTTTTCTAGTATTTTCTTGAATCAAAATTAAAAAAAATCTTAATTTTTAGTTGTTTTGGCTTATTTCTATCGATGTCTTTTAAATAATTTATCTTTTAAATATCTTTTTGTTTATTTAAATATGTTTTTCATTTATCTTTTTCATTTTTAGACAATTATTTTCTTAAATTAAAATATTTTTAGTTTTAGTTTTTTGGCTTATTTGAATCCTTGTTTTGTAATATATTAAATCATTTTAAATCATCTTTCTTTGAGGACAAACCCAACAAAAATGCATCTCTACCCTCATTTCTCAGGTGACCATCTTGCAGTCGTTATGTGACCCGTCAAGGATATTATGTGTGGGAAACACACACCTGTACTGGCACCCTAAAGGTGAGAATCAGTGTGAATATAATGACTTTTGCTTTACAGTTTCTGACAGTCTGCTGTGTGTTCAGGAGGAAACGTTCGACTGGTTCAGATTGCAGTGGCCCTCAAGCACATGAAGCAGGTGGTGACGGAGAAGCATCCCGGAGCCGGCCTCATATTCTCGGGTGATTTCAACAGCACGCCCTCCTCCGGTCTCTTCCAGCTCGTCTGTGAGGGAGCCGTCCCGGAGAATCATGACGACTGGGCCTCCAGTGGGCCGGAGGAGCAGATCCAGGCGGGACTGATGAACCCGTTCCAGCTGGCCAGTGCTTGCGGGGTCCCAGCTTTCACCAACTACGTCGGAGGCTTCCAGGGGTGTCTGGACTATATTTTTGTGGAGCCGCATGTGCTGCAGGTAGAGCAGGTGATTCCTCTGCCCAGCCTTCAGGAGGTCACGACCTGCGTGGCCCTGCCGAGCGTCTCGCACCCGTCAGATCACATCGCGCTGGTGTGTGACCTCAAGTGGAAGTGAAACAATCACAAACGGTTTGTGTTTCATCAAAAGCAAAAAAAAATTCAACAATTTTAGCTTTTTAATGATCACATTTCAGCATTGTATTTATATTTATCACATAGCTTCGTTCTCACTTGTACAAATTAAATGAGTTATTGTGTGATATTTATCAAATACCAGTATTGACACCTACTTGGAAATAATAAAAGATGTATTTACAATATGTGACTGTTTACAAATTCTTTGAACTCTGCTTTTCAAACCAGAAGAATGCATGGAAATAACCAGTTTCCCGTTTAAGAAATAGTTAATCTAAGATGTAGATGAGTTTGTTTCTTCATCAGATTTAGAGAAATGTAGCATTGCATCAGTGTCTCAGCAATGGATGCTCTGCAGTGAATGGGTGCCGTCAGAATGAGAGTCCAAACAGCTGATAAAAACATCACAATATGCCAGTCTATCAGTTAACATCTTGAGAAGTGAAAAGCTGGATGCTTGAAACAAATCCAACATTAATGCATCTGAAATTTAAACCGTTGCTTCCAACTAAACTGAGTACATAATCCATAAGAACCAGTGAAAAAGTCCATCTCCTGTTGTCTCTCGCATCGAAATCCACCAACATATTTGTTCAAAACTGTTTTTACTAGTAAACTGCTTGGTTTGTGCATATTTCTCTCCTGATTCAGACAAGACAGCTTTTTCACTGGAAGAAGAGTTATGGATTATGGACTCATTTTAGCTGGAAGCAACAGTTTATATTTCAAATGCATTAATGGATTTGTTTCATGCAGCTTCACAAGACATTAACTGATACACTGGAGTGGTGTTGATTGTGATGTTTTTATCAGCTGTTTGGACTCTCATTCTGACGGCACCCATTCACTGCAGAGGATCTATTGGTGAGCAATGGATGGCCTGAGGGGGAGTACATTTTCCTTTTTGGGTTAAATATTTCTTTAATAAATATGAACACCATCAGTTTTCAGCAATGTGCAACCTGTGTGTATGTGTGTGTATATGTATATATATATATATAAACTCTTAAAATCTCAAAAAAATGATTCATGACCTTTTAAAGCATTAAATGAGTGAATTCTTTTCATGAGCCCTAGTTAATACACACCCACACAAGTCATGCATTTCTTTTATTTGCTTCATTCTTTATTCATAATGTTTTAATACATTTTTAAAAAAGGGAACAGCTAGACGATTCCTAGCACCGGTCCATTTGAATATTTTCAAAAGCTGGGAATAAAAACAGTTGATTATGTCTTGAACATTTGCACTGGTTTGGTCTCAACTGAAGTGCTAAATCAAAAGCGTATCGGGCGAGTGCATTCACATAGTAAAGCACAGCATGTTTAAGGCAACTGTGATTACGTACATAAAAAGGCTGCTTATTTACAACACAAACACCAGACTAGATCCCAATATAAACTCGTGCATTTTAGAAGCATTAAAACTAATGCTTACATCAATGCGTTGCCAGTCTCTTAAGTGTGCTACAATAAGAATAATCTTTTATTTATTAAATGCATGCTTCTCTGAGAACATTTCCCTGGATGTACGGAACGCAAACGCCTGGGAATAAGCTGTTTGGAAAGAAAATAATTGAATAAATCAAGTTGAGGGAGCAAAAATAGAGCATTTTTATAAATACACAAAGTTATCATTATTAACAAAATGCTTGATGTTTATGCTTACTGTAACAAGAACCCAGAAGTACTGCAAGAGCTTCTTAACAAATCTAGTATTTTTCATACTGTGGTCAGATCTACAGAAGACTATAAGGCTACACACATCACATGGAATGAATCTGGGAGAAATGTCAGTCGAGGACAAAGGTGCAATGAATTAAAAAAGGAACAAAATATTAAAATGCACTGCTTTAGATTGACATCAGCAGGTGGATTTTTGGTAACGATCAACTGAAAATGATACATCAACAGGTTCTGTGCCGCATCAACTCCGCTAATCATGTCCTTTGGAACAGCACACATCCTGCTTGAACAGGAAGTGCAGTTTAGCGTTTGGAGAGCTGCTCGGAAAGCCAGTCTAATCCCTCGTATAAACCCGTCCCTTGAGTCGCACAGGTCGCCTGGACATACCACTGATGAAAAGCACAATACAAACATATTTACCAATAGATGGATACAGTATGCACTTGAGTGAATGAAAAAATAATATATTTTTAAAATGTTTTGAAAGAAGTCTCTTCTGCTCAACAAGGCTGCATTAACTTAATAAAAAAATATATATATTGTTTAATATTATTACAACTTAAAATAACCGTTTAGTATTTGAATATATAGTAAAATATAATTTATTTCTGTGATGAAACCTGTATTTTCAGCATCATTACTGCAGTCTTCAGTGTCACATGATCATTCAGAAATCATTCTAATATGCTGATTTGCTGCTCAAGAAACATTTGTCGATTTATTATAAATGTTAAAAGTAATCTATTTACGTGGAAACAGTGAAATTCTACTAACTATACACAAGAAAATAAATGTATTTAATTCTGCAAGGACACATTAAATTGTTCAGAAGTGGAAGTAAAAACATTTATAATGTTACAAAAGATTTGTTTTAAATAAATGCTGTTCCTTTGAACTTTCTATTCATCCAAAAATATATCAGTTTCTCAAAAAAAAAAAAAATACTAATCAGCAAAAACGGTCCTCAACATTAAACATATTAATAACACCCATTATTATTAATTGAACACCATTAACAACTAATAATTGAGCAGCAAATCAGCATATCAGAATGGTTTCTGAAGGATCACGTGACACTGAAGACTGGAGTAATGATGCTGAAAATACAGCTTTGATCGCAGAAATAAATTACATTTTAGCATATATTCACAAAGTAAACAGCTATTTTAAATTGTAATTATATTTCACAATATTGCTGTTTTTACTATATTTTTGATCAAATAAATGCAGCCTTGGTGAGCATAATGATCCAAAACATTTTTTAAAAATTGTATTGATTCCAGTAATGCACATACTGACCAAAATATGATTAATTACTGATTAATATAATTAAGGTCTATGTACACATCTAGACTAGATCTAGGTATATATTCAAACCAGTATTACTATAATATATATATATTTATATTTTTTTTTTTTTTTTTTTTTTTTTTTTTTTTTTTATAAATGGAGCTCATCATTATGCATAACTATCATAATATAGCACATTAAGCATATAATAGCATTATAACTCACAGTTCTGCTCCTGAGTGCCTGCAGGCCGAGTTTGTCTGTCAACTCGCTGATGGGCATGGCGTTTGGTAGATCTTGTTTATTTGCAAAAACCAGTAGAACGGCGTCTCTCAGTTCATCCTCCTGAAGCTGTTGAAGACAGAATACGAGCAGATATTTATGGTGTTTTGAAACAGAACTATTTCACATAGACAACTGTGCAGTGTGCACAATAAAAGAAGTGTTTTGCTAGTATTTACTCATGTTTCCTCACCATCTTCTGAAGCTCTTCTGCTGCTTCCTGTGCTCGCTCACGATCGTTACTGTCCACGACAAAGATCAGACCCTGAAGAAACAACACAACACGTCACAAAAAAAAAAAAGTTCTATTCTTAAAGACTTCTGCAGGTTTTTGGAAGGTAAATTTAAATAAAGCTTTAAGACAAAAACTTTACTACACCTTGAAACAACTTTTTTTTTTTTTGAAAACAACATTTTTGTCTTGATTTTCAGTGCAAATGTCTAAAGATTCTTCAACCAAAATACACTGAAAAGCAAAATTATGCAAGTCTTGTTTTCGGTTTAACTGATCAAAATTCATGATTGAAACAAGAACAAATATCCGCCAATGGAGTCAATCAAATACACTTAATTCAAAGGAAAAACAAGTTTTCAATTCAGATATTTGTTCTTGTTTTAAGCATAAACTCAATTTTGTTTCATTTCCAAGAAAACAAGACTTCATATCTTCATTTTGCGTCTCAAGTAGGCCTACCTTGATTTAAGAAAGTTTAGATATTTGTATAGAAAAACAAGTCAAACATACTCAGGATTTTTTTCTGTGTATGCAGCATTTTTAATACCACGATTTAAGGCATTTTTTAAAGAGATAGTTCACCAAAAAAATGAAAATAATTGCATCTATCCTTACCACACTTAGTATAAATATAACACTTAAAACATTTGATTCTTCATTTTATGATCCATTTAATTTCACAGCATGCAAGCTATAATATCTGTTGCACAGAATAATAATGTTTTTAGGCTTTTTCCCCCCCATTTTTCAAATGCTACTAAAGTACTATCACTCAAATTTCTTATTTTATGTCACGGTCTGTGAGTTTCTACGACCTCAAGATCATCTGTAAACATGTCTTTTGCAATCCTTTGGAAATGATCCACTCATAACGATTCAGGAAATAAAGAGCAAGCAAAAGTTAGATATTCTCTTATGAGCTTATTGATAAAAAAAAATTCAGCAAAGAAAAAGAGAACTACACGGACAGAAGAGAAACTGTTCTGTTCTCTAAATCAAACCCTAGTAAAGGCCGTTCCAGTTCAACTTAATCCTAATAGTAACACCAACATCCCCATACAAAGCACATCAACGGCATCCAGCCAAACTATAACTACACACCCGTAGCTGTTTTTCTAGCAGCTCACAAGGCTGGACGATCAAACTCAATCAGTATGGCCATGGCAGAATGAGCATTTCATCCTGCTGGAATGCTGCGACTCCATTGTTGTTTGACTATCTTAGTCCTGCTGTGATGTGATGCATCTGTTTACCTGGGTATTCTGGAAGTAGTGTCTCCAAAGAGGCCTGATCTTATCCTGACCACCCACATCCCACACGGTGAAGCAAATGTTCTTGTATTCCACCGTCTCGACGTTAAAACCTAAAGGAAGCACACGGGGTTAGGTGCGACACCATTTAAGAGATGCAGATCTTTGCAGTTATTCACATCAAGATGAGATTCATGCAATAAATCATTCACAAAACCTGTCAAGTGCATGTACGGGTTAAGAAATGTTTTCAAAAAAATGCTTTTTTATTTATGCAAAATACATTTTTAAAGGTAAATATTTGATTTTAAACTAAAACATGACCTATATATATGCGTTTGTGAGAATATCTGTCCATTAAAAATATACTTACTATAACCTAAAATCCATAGAATATATGAATATTGTATTTTTAAGCATATATTTTCTCTTTGCTGAGATGCATATGATCTGTTATCTATGTAAGCCCATTTGTGCCACAGGTTAAAAAATACAAATTAAAAAAAAAAAAGTAATAGCAACTGCAATTTTTTTCTTGCAGTTCTGTCTTTTTCTCAGAATTGCAAGGGTATGAAGTCAGATTTGCAAGATATATATATATATTTCAGATTTGCAAGACATTCCATCTTCCTTCATATCCTTGAAAAAAGCCAGAATTCTGGAAACATAAAATATAATATCTCACAAAAAAAAAATATATATATAACTTTTTTTTTTTTTGTGAGATATTATATTTTTTGTTTCCAGAATTCTGGCTTTTTTCCCCCTCAAGTTTAAGTTTATATTTTGCAATTCTAACTTTTATCCTCAGAAGTCTCACAATTCTGTTTTTGTTTCCGTCAATAAAAAACATAATTGCGACTTCTTGTCTCACAATTCTGACATTTTTCTCACAATTCTGACTTTTTCTCCTCAGAATTTTGGGTTTGCAACTCGTGATTCTGTTTATTTGTGCCACAGAATTATAAAAAAAAAAAAAAAAAAAAAAAAAAAAAGAATTTATATCTCACAATTCTTTATATCTTCACAATTCAAAAGACAGCACTGTGAGATGCTACAGTTTTGTTTTTTATCCCATAGCAGAAACAATTTTCTATAGTTATCTTATATTACTTACCTATAGTTGGAATTGTTGTGACTATTTCTCCCAGTTTGAGTTTGTAGAGGATTGTGGTTTTCCCCGCTGCATCCAGACCAACTGAAGAAGAACAAGAATCAAATCAAGTCAAACACACTGAAAAACTTCTTGGGAAACAACAAAGAAACTGATTTACTGATTGAATTCATGTCAACATCTGCAGCTCATTATAGCATTCATACATGACTTGTATAGAAAGAGCTTTAAAAACATAGCCATTTATCAAAGCTAACTCGCAGAAACAAACACCTTCCAACTCACCCATGAGAATTCTCATCTGCTTTTTCCCAAACAAGCGAGAAAAGACGCTTGAAATGGTCAAACCCATGTTAAAAACGGCTCAAAAAACAAGAAAAGGGTGTAAAAGTCAAACTTCTTCGAGGAGTTAAACCGCCGCTAGCGCTTTAGCACAGCAGCTTTCAGCGCTTCAGATCAACCTCCGGTAAATATCAACCTGCTCAAACTCCAGCTCACATCAGCAGAGTCACAAATAACTCTTTCTTCTCTTTTCTTTCCCTCTTTCTTCTCTCTGTCCAGCTGAAAGTGTGTTTTGAGCGCTTCTGGGCTGCTTCTGGACCACGACTTCTGCTCCAACGCGGTCGAAATGACGTCAGCGGTGCCACATCACGAAACATGATGCGGAGAGCTTCACAAACATCGCGTTTCTTCGTTATTTACCTGCAAGTGTGAGCTTTTGAGTTTAAAATACTCATACAGACTGAAACCTAAACATGTACGCAATATATGTATGTAACAAAAAATATTGCATATGGTTTTGTACTTTATTCTTTTTTTATTTTCTTCTTTTTCTGAACATTAATACATTTTTTAAATTATATAAAAAACATTATGCCTATACAAAAATAATATTAGTATTAATGTTGAAGTTCTGTTTCAGTAATGTTTTGTTTTTATTTATTTATTTTTTATTAAAATGATTTTATTTGTATAACCGTATCATAAGGCCTCAGGTTGCACTGGTTGTTACTGTGAAGTCACTTTAGATAAATAATACCTAAATGAAAAAATAAAATTTAGTAAATTTCTCAAAAATGTAATCCATTTTTCCAATATGATTAGTTATTGAAAATGAAATATAAAAGTACTACAATATAAGTATATATTTTTTAATAAATGCATAATTTATTGGAGTTATTTGCTAGCACAGATGAATATTTTTGGAGCTGCAATTCTGTTTTTTTATTAATTTGTAGTATCTATCTATCTATCTATCTATCTATCTATCTATCTATCTATCTATCTATCTATCTATCTATCTATCTATCGTTCTATCGTTCTATCGTTCTATCGTTCTGTCTATCTATCTATCTATCTATCTATCTATCTATCTATCTATCTATCTATCTATCTATCCATCTATCTATCTATCTATCTATCTATCTATCGTTCTATCTATCTATCTATCGTTCTATCTATCGTTCTATCTATCTATCGTTCTATCTATCTATCATTCTATCTATCGTTCTATCGTTCTATCTATCGTTCTATCATTCTGTCGTTCTATCTATCTATCATCTATCTATCTATCTATCTATCTATCTATCAATCTATCTATCGTTCTGTCGTTCTATCTATCTATCTATCTATCTATCTATTGTTCTATCTATCGTTCTATCTATCTATCTATCTATCTATCTATCATTCTATGTATCTATATATCTATCTTGATCAACAATATTGTGCAAAACATACTCTATTTCTCATTCATTTTTCTATTCTGTAATATATATTTATTAAATGAAACATAAGCACACTAATGTAAATAAATATGCATCATTTATTGGAGATATTTGAAAGGCACAGATACATATATTTCAGGCAGACATCAGTTTGTTCTTTCAAAGTCCAAATACAACAAAACACATTTTAAAATAAGTCAAACGTGACATATAACAGCATCTCTTTTACAGAGGTAAATTATCAGTACATTAAATACAGTAGTATAGATAAATAAAATAATAAAATAATAGTACACGGTACAGCAGTAGTGCATAATTTATAAATCAATGTACCATCTAGTGAGTTTAAAAAGGCACATAATGAAGGCAAACATGTACATCAGGACCAAAAATAGGCCGAAAATGATTTAAAAATGTCTTGATAGTGCTAAATTAACAATATAGAATGCACTGTACTACAGTTATACTGTAATAATATCCCATAAATATCTCAATACAAAAAAAATTAAGTTGGAGACATAATATATAGACTATACATTCAGTTTTGATTAAGTGTGTTTTCTTCATGTAAGTGATTTATCGTTTGGACAGTTGATCTGAGAGCCAATCCAGTCCTTCATATAAACCTGATCCTTGAACCGCACATGTGGCCTGAACAAACCACTGAGAGAGAGAGAAACACAGGTTTATTACACTGAAACACACTGACATCACATCACATGTTAAACAGAGTGTGTGTGTGTACGCGTTTTTGTGAAAAGTCAGGACATAGATTTGTATAATGACAAAGGTATGACATAGGTATTACAAGGTGAAGGTGACATCTCAGGACATTGACCCATGTCCCCACTTTTCAAAACGCTTATAAATCACTCAGAATAATTTTTTGGGGGGAAAGTTGAAATGCACAGTTTCCTGTAAGGGGTAGGTTTAGGTGTGGGGTAGGTGTAGGGCAATAGCACATACAGTAAGTACACTATAAAAACCATTACGCCTATGGGATGTCCCCACTTTTCACAAAAACGAATATGTGTGTGTGTGTGTGTGTGTGTGTGTCTGTCTCACCTGTCTTCCTCTCAGTGCGTGTAAACCCAGTCTGTCTGTCAGCTCGTGGACCGGCATGGCTTTGGGTAAATCCTGCTTGTTAGCAAGAACTAACAGAACCGTGTCTCTCATCTCGTCCTCCGCCAGCATCGCGTTTAGTTCCTCCGCTGCCGTTTCAATCCGGTCACGATCACTGCTGTCCACCACAAAGATCAGGCCCTGAATCACACAAACACAATACACTCAATACAGTTCATAAAAGTAGCTGATTAGAATTGAAATGTTAAAATAATAAATACCGAACACATAATTTTGTGACAAATCATACCTTAGTGTTCTGATAATAATGTCTCCAGAGGCGTCTGATGGTGTCCTGACCGCCGACGTCCCAAACGGTGAAGGAGATGTTTTTATATTCAACTGTCTCAACGTTAAAACCTAGAGAGAATCAATCAGACACTATTCAAGCAGTTGAAGTACTTCAGTTTGGCTGCAGTTGACGGTAGCCATTGACCTCCATAGTATTTTTCCATACTATGGAAGTCAATGGCTACTGCCAACTGTTTGGTTACCAACATCATTCTTCAAAAGATTTTCTTTTATGTTCAAGCTTTCCTGTAGCTCAAATAGTAGAGCATGGCGCTAGCAACGCCAATATAATGGGTTCGATTCCCAGGGAAAGCAAGAGCTGATAAAATGTAAAAACTGTAACTTGAATGCAATGTAAGTCGCTTTGGATAAAAGCGTCTGCTAAATGCATAAATGTAAATGTAAATGTAATGTAAATGTTCAATAGAACAATAAAAAACTTCATACAGGTTTGGAACAACTTGAGGGTGAGTAAATGACAGAATGTTTATTTTTGGGTGAACTATCCCTTTAAATATTTCTATATATTTGTGTGATCTGAAGTTTCTTACCTAGAGTTGGAATAGTTGTGACAACTTCACCAAGTTTGAGTTTGTAGAGGACTGTTGTCTTCCCTGCTGCATCCAGACCAACTTGGAGAAGAAATATTTACATTTATTCTACAATGAACATGTACAAGATTCATAATGGTAATATTTTATAGTTTTATAGGCCTATAATATGCATCTATTTGCACTAGAGCTATTTTCTCAAAAACTGAATAAGAAACAAATAATATCAGTAAAGTAAAAACATGTATGTACTCACCCATAAGCAACCTCATCTCTTTTTTCTCGAAGAGACGCGAGAAAAGGTTAGAGAAGAAGACGCCCATTGTTAAAAAAGAACAAAGTGCAGGTAAAAGTCTGCTGTATTGAGGTCGGAGGATGAGGCTCGAGTTGTTTGTGTGATGAAGCTGTGATTGTGTGCGGGCTTATATAGGGATTTTTTTACTTTCGGTTTGATTGACAGCTCAACACCGCCACTCTCACAGCAGACGCGCTCCGTTTCTCTCGCGGCAAATCCAACGCGTTCGGTATGACGTCACCTACTGTATCACGTGTCCAAATCTAAGTCAAATAAATAAGAGTTATTAGTTTTGATGTCAAAAAGTCTGTACAAAGTTAAGCGCTTTAGGTGACATATGAGACAATATAGAAAATATAATTTATGTGTATATTATGAGACATTTCCACCACAGAATGACATTTCCACCACTAAAATAAATGAATAAAAAATCTATTATTTAAAATAATTAACAACATTTGTTTGTAGTAAAAGAAAAATCCTCAGCAGTAGTATATAAAGTGAAATCAAACTTCAGAAATGAATTTTTTAGCCTAAAAAACATTGATCGTCGATTTATTCAGCCAAGAGATTTTAAACGTTAGATTGTAACAAGACGAGTGATAAACTGTAGCAGGTTTGTTTGAGCACGTGATACAGTGGGTGACGTCATATCGAACGCGCTGGATTTGCCGCGAGAAAAACTGCGAGTGGCGGTATTGAGCTGTCAATCAAACCGAAAGTAGAAAAGCTTATATAAACACACACTGAACACACACCATTACTAATCCGAGCCTTTACCAATAGGCATTAATTGTCACTAAATAAAGCAAAGTTGTTGTTTTTTATCTTGCCTTATCAAAACATGGGCATCTTCTTCTCCAACCTATTCTCGCGTCTCGTGAAGAAGAAAGAAATGAGGTTGCTTATGGGTGAGTAAATTATTTTTTTCTCTCTCAAAAATATATTTATTTATTATATATATTTACATTTATCCTAGTATTAATTGAACAGGCCTATTACTGTGCATATTAATTAGACCTAACTGATATGTGAAATTTAATACAACTTAAGAAGATATTTCAATTATGTATCTTGTATGTTCATTGTGGAATAAACGTAAATATTTCTTCTCCAAGTTAGTCTGGATGCAGCAGGGAAAACAACAGTCCTCTACAAACTCAAACTTGGTGAAGTTGTCACAACTATTCCAACTATTGGTAAGAAACTCAAAGCAATTCACAGTTTATCGAAATCATGATAAATTTATCATGCCATGTCAGACTGCTCATTATTCTGACTTCTGTAGGTTTTAACGTGGAGACGGTTGAATATAAAAACATCTCCTTCACGGTTTGGGATGTTGGTGGTCAGAATTTACTCCGAGGCCTCTGGAGACATTACTATCATAACACCAAGGTAACAAAGTTTAATATCTGCCTGAGTGTGGTTTTATTTGCAACACTTGTCTTAAAGAGGCATTTTGTGTGATTCAGGGCCTGATCTTTGTGGTGGACAGCAGTGATCGTGACCGGATTGAAACGGCAGCGGAGGAACTAAACGCGATGCTGGCGGAGGACGAGATGAGAGACACGGTTCTGTTAGTTCTTGCTAACAAGCAGGATTTACCCAAAGCCATGCCGGTCCACGAGCTGACAGACAGACTGGGTTTACACGCACTGAGAGGAAGACAGGTGAGACACACACACACACACATGTTGGTTTATGTGGTTTATGGGGACTCTCCATAGGCGTAATGGTTTTTATACTGTACTTACTGTATGTGTTATTGCCCTACACCAACCCTACACCTAAACCTACCCCTTACAGGAGACTGTCTGCTATTTCAGATTTTCAAAAAAACACCATTTAGTATGTTTTTTAAGCCTTTTGATTTACGGGGACATAGGCAGTGTCCTCATAAACCACCTTCAAATTGTAATACCTCTGTCATACCCATCTCATTATACAAATTTGTGTCCCCGTAAACCACAAAAACCAGTACACACACACACACACACACACACACACACACACACACACACACACACACACACACACACACTCACTCTCTCTCTCTCTGTTTAACATGTGATGTGATGTCAGTGTGTTTCAGTGTAATAATCCTGTGTTTCTCTCTCTCTCAGTGGTTTGTTCAGGCCACATGTGCGGTTCAAGGTTCAGGTTTATATGAAGGACTGGACTGGCTCTCGGATCAACTGTCCAAACAACCATAATGCTGGAACTTTATTTTTGGGTTTTTTTTGGCCTGATACTTCCGAACTAAACACTGTAATTGAATGTAACAGCCTCCAGCTGTTTATCATCTCAAAATCATTTTGATTTATTAATATTAAATCAAAACTGTATATTTATTGTGACGTTAATTCTGAACAGGTTTAGTTCATTTTTAGTTTTAATTCTTATTCTATGAACTCTGAAAGAAAGAAAAAATGTTGAAAGCTTTGAAAGACTTATTTTAGTATGTGTTTTGTTGTATCTGGACTTTGAAAGAATAAGCTGATGTCTGCCTGGAAAATATATACATACTGTATATGTGTGATATGTGTGTGTGTGTGTGTGTGTGTGTGTGTCCTACCTATTCAAATATCTCCAATAAATGATGTATTTATTTTCAAACATTAGTATTCTTATGTCTCATTTAAGAATGCATATATATATATATATATATATATATATATATATATATATATATATATATATATATATATGTTTTGCACAGTTATAATAGATTGATATAAGATGTATGTATATTTAATGCATGCATACATAAATAACAACAGAATTGCTGAATCCGATTGTAAACATGCTCATAATGTTATGTTTTTTTATAATTTATGAATAAAAACAGATCGAATAAATGATGAATTTATACAAAAAAAATGTAGTAGTCTACGTTTATGTTTCACTTTCAATAACTAATCGTATTTGCAGAATGAATGACATTTTTGGAAAAACACTAACTATTAATTTATCATTCAGCTAAAGTTTTAGCTGATGCCATCTTCAAAAGTAAAACATGTTAGTAAAAACTGTACGTATATAGGCGTATGACAACAATTATATTATGAAAGTCATTACATGTAATTGTACTGTAAAATATGATAGGCCTACAAATGCTTTATAAAAGTAAAACAGTCTATAATTTATGGAAAATATAGACTGCAATAGTATCTAATTGTCGCTATGAGTAATTTAATGTTAGTATTAATGTTAATGTCAGTATTATTTTATTGTCATATGTGTTACCCTGATTTCTCTTGTTTGCTGTGAAACTGGTTCATATGTTATTGTTGTTTATGGCCATTATAATGAACTTTAAGTCATCACATGGTGGTCCATTGCATCTGATGTGTTATTTTAGGCACACATTACAGGAAAAAGTTATAATTCCTCAAATAGGTTGGAATATTAACATAATTTTGTGGCACACTCACCCCCATCAAAACTCTTGTAGCATTATCACAGTGTTTTAGTCTGGCAACCACAGCTGCTGGGTATTTGTTTGTTTTTTAACAAAGCATTTTTACGGTTTGTGTACTCCCTGCTCGCATTAGTGAAATGTAATTCAAATGAAATTAAAGACTTCCAACTTCAAACTGTACAAAAAGTTTGTTTGGACACGTGATACAGTAGGTGACGTCATACCGAACGCGTTGGATTTGCCGCGAGAGAAACGGAGCGCGTCTGCTGTGAGAGTGGCGGTGTTGAGCTGTCAATCAAACCGAAAGTAAAAAGCCTATATAAACACACACACTGAACACACAGCATAACCACTCTGACTGAGCCTCTTACTCCAGGCGTTTGTCTTCAGACATGGGCAACTACTTCTCACAGATTTTCTCTCGTCTCTTTCCAAAAAAGCAGATTAGGTTGCTTATGGGTGAGCAAATTTATAAAAAAAAATTTCACCAAAACTTTGAATAGCTTGGCTACTGTTCATGCCATTTTATTGTCATTATGTGCTTAAATTGTTATGCTTAAATCATTTTAATGACCACAAAGGAAAATTAGCATATGAATAATCTGATACAGCCCATGAATATTTTCATTGTGGAATAAATATATATAAATATAATAAATATATAATAAATATTTCTTCTCCAAGTTGGTCTGGATGCAGCAGGGAAGACAACAGTCCTCTACAAACTCAAACTTGGTGAAGTTGTCACAACTATTCCAACTATTGGTAAGAAGCTTTTAGTTGCTGTTAGATCATGACTTGGAGTCATTGTCTGTTTTTAGTGAATATTATCAATTTTGTCTTTAGGTTTTAATGTTGAAACAGTTGAATATAACAACATCTCCTTCACTGTATGGGATGTTGGTGGTCAGACCAAAATCAGAGGTCTTTGGAAATATTATTATCAATACACTGAGGTAAGAGTTTTACACAAACACGACTGTATGCAGTATGATTTGCATGTTTGAAAATGCCATTTTAATGGAGTGAACAAAATGTGTGTTTGTGTGATTCAGGGCCTGATCTTTGTGGTGGACAGCAGTGATCGTGACCGGATTGAAACGGCAGCAGAGGAACTAAACGCGATGCTGGCGGAGGACGAGATGAGAGACACGGTTCTGTTAGTTCTTGCTAACAAGCAGGATTTACCCAAAGCCATGCCGGTCCACGAGCTGACAGACAGACTGGGTTTACACGCACTGAGAGGAAGACAGGTGAGACACACACACACACACACACACACACACACACACTCTGTTTATGTGATGTCAGTGTGTTTCAGTGTAATAAACCTGTGTTTCTCTCTCTCTCAGTGGTTTGTTCAGGCCACATGTGCGGTTCAAGGTTCAGGTTTATATGAAGGACTGGATTGGCTCTCGGATCAACTGTCCAAACGATAAAACACTTCAGCGTTAAAACTACTTGAAGAAAGGACACTAAATCAGAACTGAATGTATATATCATCTCCAACTTTATTTTGAAATATTTATGGAATATTCTTCTACATCTCCATATATAATTCTATCTTAATACTAATAATATATATATATATATATATATATATATATATATATATGTGTGTGTGTGTGTGTGTGTGTGTGTGTGTGTGTGTGTGTGTGTGTGTGTATGTATGTATATATATATATATATATATATATATATATATATATACATATATTTTTGGTCTGTTTTTGGTTCTAATGTACATCTGACTACAATATGTCTTTCAAATAAATTTTGTACTTAATTACAACAATGAAATTATTATTTATTTCATATTTTATTTATGTTTATTAATATTATGCATCAAATAATTTTAATTGAATGAATTTTTCATAGAAAATGACCAATTTACAGTAAGTTTTACTGTGTGAATAATGATCATTGTACAATTTTTCTAATCTAAATCCAAACATTTATGCAAGTTTTCTTCAATTTTTGCGCAAAATGGTTCAAGCGCGAGTTTTTAAAAAGATGACAACAGAATATTTGTCCCCTTAAATTAATTTACAGGTGCATGTTTTACCTTTTATAGAGGCAAAGTCGTATGTCATCTTTTATGTCATATTCTTTAACATTCCAAAGTGTATTTAATATAATAAATGAAGCAATAAATGATGGCAAAATGAAGTAATGCTTGTAGATATGAAGTCGGCAAGTCACTGTCTTAATGAACGAAGCGTCGCGTCATTCATTCATTCAGTAGCGAATCAAATGACTGTAGTTATGAATGGTTTATTAATCGCTGACTCTCCGAATCGTTTAAAGCTGCAGATTCCTTCACTAACGAAACACAGCTGTTTCTTGGAGACGCACACCAGTTCTGTTTCGGATTTCGCTGTAAAATATAACAACATTGACAATATTGTTTCATTTCAGATCATTCAATTTGCGAAATTGTTCGCGAACCCACTTTGAATTTCTGATCTAAATCGAATGATTCACGATACGAAACCCGAAAAGTGAATCAATCTGAATCGCTTGAACTGAATGAGGACCTCAAGCTTTTTTCTTTTTACAATGACAACAGTAAAATTTAGAACAAATATTTTATCAATTTTGGCTTATTTTTGGGTACTAATGTACATGTCTGCTTACAAATACCTTAAATACATAGTGTTTATTTACAAAATAATTAAATTATTTAAAATATACCTACAATAATAAGAAAATAATTACAATTGTTTTACTGTGGTAACAATTTTTCAGTGTACAAACAAACATTACAAAAATAATATAATTCTGAGTGATTTCTACACTAGAATATTAAAATTAAATAGATATTAGAATGAAGAGGCAATGGAACAGAAACAGATTTATGCCCAACACAGCTCCATTATTGACATTTATTTACACCTGGAAAAAAAAATATATACTTGTTCTTCATGATGGTAACAGAACAATGAAATACATTCTATTGAAAAGCTACTGTGCGTAATATGGTTAGAGGGGAAAAAACATTAGTGGTTAATGGTTTGATAGAAAAATATTGTTTATGCTGAAACATTTAACTGTGGTTCGGTGTACATGGTTATTTGGTTTACAAAAATCGTACTTTTCCATTTATATCATTCTATAATAATCACCACAGCAACAAATAAAACATCCTGTACAGTAACTACCGATATAAATGAGCAGATCAAAAATACAGATGTTAGAAAATATCCATCAGTATAACAAACAGGCATCGTGTCAAAAGCTATTCGTTATTTGTGTATTAGAATATACCTCTATAAAATTCAATCATGTTAAAATAGGTTTGTTCTTCAAATATAAAACACCAAAGGTTGCCCAACAACCAGTGTTCACAGGTTTGCACCATGTGCATGATAGAAACTACATCCGTAAGGCGTCCCATGATTCTCTGCTGTGACAAAACAGAACCAGCATCCTATATAATAAAGCATTCATATGGATTAGATAGCGTGACGGTCTTTGGTCGTTCACCGGTTTGTCTTTCAAGCTCAAGGCACCAACAGAAAGCTTGCATTTCCATCTTTAAATATCCAACATGCATTTCCTTCATGGAATATGACCAGCTGTGAAGCACAAGCTATGAAATGTGTTTTATAAGCCATGGTTATGCACATTTTGAATAGAAACACCTAGATTATAGTCTTCTGTTGCTCAACACATCCGACAGATAAAGTGCAACAAGCTCTTTCTCAAGGTCAAACAATCATTTAAAATGCATTTTATCCCGTCGCGTGACATTAAAGCATTGCAAAACCACACACTTGGTCCTAAAAGATATGCAAAATCATTCAAATCAAACTAAAGGCACGAGAAACTGCAAAACAAACCATTTTCACCTCTATAGCTCAAGCGTGTGTATTTGAAGACTATATTGTGTGCAAGTATACAGTACAGTATCGTTCTCTGAATGACGATGTGTGTACGGTACTGGAATCGAAGGAAGACCACAATCTCAATGCATCGGCACTGAGGATAAAATAACTCTTTCAGGTCAGGTCAGTGGAAAAGACGATGGTTATTTTCCCTTTTGTGGTTAGTCAGTTTATCAGTTAAAATAAAAATAAATACATATATAAAACTGCACTGTCTTTGCTGGGTTTGCCTTCATTATGAGAGTTAATCACTGCCAGACACCTGCAATAATGTGCATATTGAGCTCGTAAAGTTGAAATATATTCACACTAGTGTCTCTTCATCATCAGTTATAGGTTAGTAGTGTCGGTCTCTGTAAGACAGACCCGTTATTGCAATATTACATCAGTGAACACGATTCAAAACATGGCTGACAAAAACATTTCCAGGGAATATTTCGCCCCCAAAATATAATTGAAAAAACATTGCATAAATGACAGCCCATTTTGAGAGCCGTTATGATTTTAAGGATTTGGCATTTTCTTATTCATGATAATTCATTGCATTATAATTTGCTTTAAAAGAAAAAAACTGAAATATTTAGCAATTGAATACTTCTTATTCTCATTATCCATGACAGTTCTCATTACTGCATCGTAACTTGATTTAAAAAAAGGCAAAACAATTACTGAAATAATATTTCACAATTTAATACTTCAATATATGTCATTCTGTAATACGTCAAAATGAGATTTGTTGCATTATAGTAATGATAACTTGGGAAATGTGTTTAATTATCATGCAAATACCACAATGTAAAAAAAATGCAATTTTAATTAAATTTTAATACAACGGATGAAAAATTAATTGAAAACTCTATGGTAAATTTTTGTGATTAATTACCATGAAAATATAAAATTTCTATAATGCAACTATAATGCAACAAATTCCATTTTGACAGAATTTACATATTTACATTAAAGTATTAAATTGTTAAATATTATTTTAGTAATTGTGCTGTTTTTTTTTTTTACATTAAATTATGTAATAATGAGAATTATCAAATATTATATATATACAAACATATATACACACACACACTCATATACACACTCACACATACTGTGTGTATATACATATACACACACACACATACACATACCTACCTCCTGAAGTTCAGGTGAAATGACCTGATTATAGCAAAATCAATGCCACTGTGTCAATATATAGTAGGCTTCATTTTCTTTATGCAAAATATAATTTCCTCATTTTGGGGTGAAATATGACCTGGGCATGCTCTTGACAGGTTTCATGAGATTCACTGGATTCGATCTTATGACGCAGATTTGATGTTCTTCCTCCAGACGTTCTGGTGTCACAGCACAATCCTTCACAGATCTCCATTCAGACCCAGATCTCTGTTCCCTGACAGCATCTTCATGTTTAAAAGCGAAGGGAATGTTAATCTCACACGGTGAGACGTACAGCATAAAGACTCAGAATGTGTCCGTGACACGCGTGTGTATTCTGCCATCATTCGCACCTCTCGAGCTCGGCCGCAGTCACTTCCTGTGCGGTTTTGGCAATGCCAGCATTGTCCGTTCAAGGGCAGCAGATCTGCAGCAACAAGTGCACTTGAGGAGGATCCAGCAGAAATGCGGCACACGCGTGGAAGTGCGGCGGGTCGTGTCCGTTAACCCCGTCCGCTCTGTTCTGGTCTGTCAGTGCTGGCTGAGGGTCAGGGGCTCGGCGGTTTGTGTAAGATGCCCTGCAGGTCCTCTGGAAGAGACAGGATGATGCTCTCGATATGGGCCTGCAGTTTGGGTAGAGTTCCTGATTTGACAGGAAGCTGATCTTTCTCGGCCTGTGTCTGAGACACAAGATGGAAAAGCAACAGTGAAATACATATTTATGCAATCAACGTACACACTGTAGACATGATTTTCAAAGTTGTAAATAAAACAAAGATTATTGGAGTAAAGTTTATAAGAAAATTCGATTTCAGTCTTTTTTGGTTAAAAATTTCACATTTAATTCAATTACTTGCCTTTCTTTGTAATTGAAATTTAGCAGTAATTTCTGAGTGAAACCGTTTCCTACACTGTACATTTTTTTCTGAATTTTTTAAAGTCAAACAAAGATTACTGAAGCACGTTTTACAAAAAACATAAATAAATAAATAAATAAATAAATAATAAAAATTTCAGTCTTTCTACCTCAAAATTGTCAGGTTTAATTCAATGTGTTACTTGCCTTTTCTTTGCAATTAATTGTGAAATTTACTAGCAATTTGAGAGAAATTATTTCCTACACATTTTATAGCTATAAACAAAAATATAACTTTAAAAATCTTATTTAATTCAGTGACTTGCTTTTTTTTGTGAAATGTACAAGCAACTTCTGAGAGAAATTGTAAAATAAAAATGTAAAAAGTGTAAACAAAGATTATTTAAGCATTTTACAAGAAAATATATTTTTCAGTCTTTCTACTACAAAATTTCACATTTAATTCAATGTTCTTTGCTGTTTCTTTGTAATTATGTGAGAAATCTAATAGCAATTTCTGAGGGAAAATTGTCTATTCACCATTGCATGTGAAAATAGCTATTTTTCCAAACAAAGCACAGTTTCCCTTCCATGTTTTCAAGGGAACAACATCTTCACTTCCCGTGAAACTGGAGTAAAATATCAGTTATTAAATAATAAAAAGCTGAAACAACCAGGCATGCATGCAAGACTTTTATTAAATATTAAATCTCTTGAAATGCAAAAAGAAATGTTATCTTGCATTTGGATGCATGTTTGTTAATTTAGAATATTTTAGATTGGATATCTGGACTAAACGGCAGACCAATCACATGATCTGTCAAAGCAAAAGCCATCCAACATATAGATGAGCTTGTTTCTTCATCAGATTTGGAGTCACTTAACATTATTGTGATGCTTTTATCAGCTGTTTGGACTCTCATTCTGACGGCACCCATTCACTGCAGAGCAAGTGATGCAATGCTACATTTCTCCAAATCTGATGAAGAAACAAACTCGTCTACATCTCGGATGATCTGAGAGTGAGCACATTTTCAGCAGATTTTCATTTTTGTGTGAACCATTCCCTTAAAGCACACAGAATGAGTGCAGTACTCACCAGTTTCTCCTTGAGTTTGAGCACCAGGTCGACCGTCTCCACCTCCGTGTGTTTCTGTATCCGCAGCTGCAGGTCTTCCTCACACAGCGCCTCCAGATGAAGAGCTTCCAGCTTCTGCATCATCTCCTTCCTGCGGTTCCTGAACCAGCCGTCAAAGTTTGGAGACCTCAGGAATTGCCTGTGAGAGTCAAGTTTGGAAACATTAAAGTCTCTTCTGCTCACCAAGGATGCATTTATGTGCTCCAAAATACAGTAAAAAGACTAATATTGAGAAATATTATTACAATTTGAAATGGCTGTTATCTATTTTAATATATTGGAAAATGTAATTTATTCCTGTGATCAAATCTGAATTTTCAGCATCATTACTCCAGTCTTCAGTGTCACATGATCCTTCAGAAATCACTCTAATATGTTGATTTGCTGCTCAAGGAACATTTTTGATTATTATCCTTGTCGAATATTTAGGCAAAAACAATGATATTCTACTATAATAATTATTATTATACAAATCTGTACCTGTAGAGGCCGATCCAGTCTCCTTTGAGTCGTGAGGTGAGCTGAGGTCCGGCCTTCTCCAGTGTTTTCATAAACTCCTCCTGGTTGAACGGCCGAAGCTGTGGGGGACTCTGGGAAATGAGCGAAGACATTGTGAGTATTCATACAGAACCTGCAAAATCTATTCATTTCAAAGGAAAATATCTGGAAAAGAGAAATCGGTCTTACTTTCCAGGGAGAGATGCTCTTCTGTAAAGGCATCAGACTGGCCACATAACGCTCCTGTAAATCAACCATATACAATTAATTATCACATTATATCCTGAACTTATTGTCTGGAATTTGAAGCATGAGACTTCATTACTTTTGCATGCATTTATCATGTCTTCAAGGTATTCAGAATAACAGTGTTATTTTACCATTATTTATATATTATTACAGTATTTAGTTTTTTTCATTTTTAATATTTATATTTGCAGTTTTCATTTTCATTTTAATAATTTTGTTATGTGCTTTTGTCATTTTGTATGCTGTTTTAAATATTTCTATCTAGTTTTATTTCCACTTCAGGTTTATTTTTTAGTAATTTGAGTACATATTTCATACAGTTGCGAAGGCAACATTACTAAATTGTGTTAACGGTTAAATTTTTTTTTTATATTTTATTTTATTTCAGCTTTATTTCAATTAGGGTTGCAAAGGGGTGGAAAATTTCTGGCAAATTTATGAAAACTTTCCAAAAATCCCCGGAAGATTCCAAAAAACCCTGGAAATTTTCTAACATTTCTGGAATGTTTCTGAAATTTCCTGGAAATTGTGAATTAACAATAGCGATTTTAACCGTATTAGTTAACATTAACACTGTGGCACATGTAAACGGCGTCGTGTGATTGGTTTTGCATGCGAAGAAACGTTCCTACCAGTGGAATGATGAAACTCTGCGTAAGTTCCAGGAAATATCGACGTAGAATTGCATTCTGGGCCGCTGAAGGGCGCTTCTGCTGGACTCCCTGATGTTCACCGCAAAAATACTGAATTAATAGATGCGCTTGAATGTTTTAGCAGTGATATAGTACACCGGAGAGACACTCACCTTCTGCAGCTGCTTGATAATGTCCTCGTCTTTGTTCAGGAACGGTTTATATGCAGTGTAAACACCTGAGACCAGACGCGACACCAATAATCCTTTATTTGCTTTTACAGTTTGGAGTTTATCAGTAAGAGACTAGATTTAATAGTACTTCTGATTTTATGAGTACTAAATCAAGCCTGTATGAATACAAAACAGAGTCTTACCAGGTTTTGAGTCCAAAGTCTTCAGATTTTTTAGTTTCTTCACTTTCATTTGTTTGGCCATCTCTCCTTTAAAAAAAATGATGATGTTACAATAAAGAACAAAGCATGTTCAATGACCAACAATGATCTTTAATGATAAATTAATATATTTACGGCTAATATAAACTTTTGAGAGTCATAATATTCCTCAAATAAGTCTAATGATACATGCAGTTAATGGCTATTTAAAGGTCACCTGCTTGCTTCATATCTCCGATGCGGATGATGTGAGGCCAGTGCTGGAGAGTTTTGGCGAAAAATGGGTTCGTAACTCCCAGAATGACTGAAGGCCTGCAGAAAAACACAACGTATGGTTAAGAGAGAGCCAGTGAGAGGGTCACAAACACTTCCTGTCTGAACTCCAGAAATACCCTCATCCATCGATCTGAACACAGAACAGCATCTCATCTGTCATACGATCATTAATCGTGACACTGATTGAATTACACGCTGCGTTTGCAGGTCAAAAGAACGAGAAACTAAATATTACACACCTGTCTACACACACACATGGAGAAAATACACACTACTACACATTTTATAGTTTCATTATATACTAAAATAAAATATAATACTATAAATTACATTACAATAAAATATTATTACAATATTTAGTACAGTATATTAAATATTAATAAACTAATATAATACAAATTGTATAACTAAAATGGACTCAAATTATATTAATATAATTACGTTTATTATTAACAGAATATAAAATGAATATTTCATCACTGAATACATATAAACCCAACTGTATATAAAAAGGGCTGAACTTCGCACATATGTGACCCTGGTCTTAAGTGTCAATTTTTCAAAATTGAGATTTATACAACATCCGAAAGCGGAAGAAATAAGCTTTCCATTGATGTATGGTTTGTTAGGATCGGACAATATTTGGCTGAGATACAACTATTTGAAAAATCTGGAATCTGAGGGAGCAAAAAAATCTAAATATTGAGAAAATCACCTTTAAAGTTGTCCAAATGAATTCTTAGCAATGCATATTACTAATCAAAAACAACGTTTTGATATATTTACAGTAGTAAATTTACAAGATATCTTCATGGAACATGATCTTTACTCAATATCCTAATGATTTTTGGCATAAAAGAAAATTCTATAATTTTGACCCATACAGTGTATTTTTGGCTATTGCTACAAATATACCCCAGCGACTCAAGACTGCTTTTGTGCTCCAGGGTCACATATGAGATCTTTTACACATGGTTTACTTACGGAGCTTGCGTTCGAGTGGTGTATTCCTTAAACTCACTGTCATGAATGGTGAAGTACGGCCGGAAATCACTGCAGTAGCGCAGAGGAGAGATACAACTGCACAGAGACAGAGACAGAGACAGAGGGGTTTGGATTTTTAGAAAGTGGTCTAGAAGTCAGCATCTGCTCTTTTACTGGTAAAGAATATTCTGCTCACGTTAAACACCGAGTATGTTTGGTGCGTAACAGTGTCTCTGGAGTCTCTATCACACACACATCATGCGACTTCTGACTTATCTAGCTGCCCTTCTTCAAGGTCGAGCACAGCATGTGACTCTGGAAACATTCAGCAACACAGAGCCAGAAAACACGATCTGTCTGCTGTTCAGTACTGCATTACACCCCTTGTGCTTGGATGCTCACTGAATTTGGACTTTTTAGCACGGTTTCGGAAGGAAAAATCTGCAGAATTCTTTGGAATGAATTTAAATAACAGAACTGCGTTAAAATGCAATATATTTCTATTATCAGCGGACAGCATTATCCAATTATTCAAACTGAATAAACACACAAAGGAAGGACTGATGAATGACGGTCGTTTGAATTCTGTGCACGTCTAGCGTTCACTCGCCAATTTGCATTTCTAAAAACATTTCATGTGCAATCAGAGAGAAACATGTTGATCATTTAAAAGAAACAAGTTTCATCCTGCATTTTTAATGCAGAGTAAAGTCATCAACAACTCTAGGCAAACATTTACTGTCATGTCAAATACTAGACAGCTGCAGGCATACAGAGATGTGATCATTTCAAATTATATCTTAAGGAAAAAAAGGAGATTCAGCTCTAAAATATGACTGGATGGATTGTAAAACAGCAAAGCAACTGAATTCTATATCATATAAACACAATAATAACACAATAATGATGTATTCCTAGTGTTATTTTAGTGCACTATTTTGTTTTTTAGCTTTATTAATATTTTGAATCGTTTTTTGTATACTGTATATATTTAGTAATTTCGTTCTGTTTTTGTCATTTTTAGTTTTTAATTCTTTCATTTAATGATATTTTTAACTTTTATTTTCAATTTTAGTTATATTAGTGCATAAATTGAAACAAAATTAAAACGAGAAATGTTACTAGTTCAACAACTTTTTTTAAATTTATTTAAATTTCAGTTTATTTCAAGTAAAGAAAATATTTTGATGTTAGTTCTATAGAATAACCCTACTTATTCCATTAATTATCAATAGTGATGATTTATTCAAAAATCAAAGCACTGTTTTACAAACGGCAGCTAGAAGAGGCCATTTAAACAGTTAAGAGCTCTAAAAAGAGTTAAAATCACTACAACACCACCTCTCATGGCTTACATGGCTTTATACTTCATTATTATTATTATTATTATTAGCCATACCTGACCAACGCCAACACAGTGTCTGAAGATTCTGCCGGTGAAGGAGCCATGACCACCAACGCTTCACCGAGCAACACGAGCTCCCATAACATCTGAATATGAAAAAACACTGGATGGAAACATCTGCAATGTAAGAAACAACGAGAGCATTAAGGAAAATGGAAATTAACAGGTTTTGTTTTTTTCAACACCATAATGTGTGAAATTTGGAGTCGTAGTAAACAATTTATGACCAATACACTGAAGTTCAAAAGTTTGAGATTGAAATGAATGCTTTTATGCATTAAATCGATCAAACATGACAGTAAGGACATTTAAAATGTTACACAATATTTCTTTATTATTTCAAATAAATGTTGCTCTTTTGATCTTTCTATTCAGCAAAGAATCCTAATAAACAAAAAGCATCACGATGTCCACAAAATATGAAGCAGCACAACTGTTTTCAACTTTGATTATAATCGGAAATGTTTCTTGAGCAGCAGATCAGCATATTAGAATGGTTTCTGAAGGATCACGTGACACTGAAGACTGGAGTAATGATGCTGAAAATTCAGCTGTGCATCACAGAAATAAATTACATTTTAAAACATATTCTCATAGGAAACACTTTTATTAAATTGTAAAAAAAAATTCACAATATTGCTGTTTTTACTGTATTTTTGATTAAATAAATGCAACCTTGGTGAGCAGAAGAGACTTCTAGTGTATGTGAACAACTTGCACTTTTCTCAGTCACCAACAGGAGGCCCCAGAGGACAGGCAATAAAGAAATGCAGCCCAACTATGACATATAGTACAATATGTACCAGTCACACTAGCACACAACAAACGTGCTTTACCTGAAGAGATCCACTTCATGGACGGTGGGCAGAACGATGGACACCAGACTGTCGCTCTGTGAATGAAAGATTAGACTCATTACATGAGAGCAAACTGATGTGACCCCAGTGAACATGTCACATCGGCAGCGTGCGATTCATACCGGTGCAGACTGGACGAGCTGAGACGTTCCAGGCTTGTCGTAACATGTGGGGATGCGCAGCTGAGGAGAGCAGACAGCAGCAGACAGCAGCGGCCGTTAATGACGTGCTATGGATATTCACACACACACTGAGCTGATATCTTACAAAGAAAGAAAAAACAGTTACCTTCATGACCACACCCATGATGGGGAGCGTGAGGATCTTCCCCGGACACGGCGTGGGCCAGCGGTCAATGTCATTACATGCTTCAACACAAAAACAAAACACATTCATCATTTACATTGAGTCATTTAGCAGACGCTTTTTTCCAAAGCGACATCAATCCAATATCATCAATACATAGATTTCAGCAAAAAACAAGATATATATATATATATATATATATATATATATATATATATATATATATAGAGAGAGAGAGAGAGAGAGAGAGAGAGAGAGAGAGAGAGAGAGAGAGAGAGAGAGAACATACAATTTTATTATGGAGGAATGTTGCTATGCAGTTACTAAGATATTCTGAGCTCTTTGTTACATGTTGCGACACAGTTGCTAAGGTGTTACACAGTTGCTAAGGTATTATGCAGTAGCTGTGTGGTGTTCCGACTTGTTGTTAAATGTTACTATGCAGTTGGTAAGCTGTTACACAGTTGCTAGGGAAGTGAGAGTCACTGTTGCTACGGAGTTGCTAAGGTGTTACGCAGTTGTCAAGTTATTACACATTTGCTAAAGTGTACTGAGTTGTTGTTACATGTTGCTACGCAGTTGGCAAGATGTTACGCAGTTGCTAAGTTATTATGCAGTTGCTAAGGTGTTCCGAGTTGTTGTTATATGTTGCTACGCAGTTGGCAAGATGTTACGCAGTTGCTAAGGAGTTGTGAGTCATTGTTGCATGTTGGTACGCAGTTGCTAAGTTATTATGCAGTTGCTAAGGTGTTCCGAGTTGTTGTTACATGTTGCTACGCAGTTGGCAAGATGTTATGCAGTTGCTAAGGAGTTCCAAGTTGTTGTTACATGTTGCTACACAGTTGCTAAGGTGTTACGAAGTTGCTAAGTTATTATGCAGTTGCTAAGGTGTTCCGAGTTGTTGTTACATGTTGCTACGGAGTTGGCAAGGTGTTACGCAGTTGCTACGGAGCTGTGAGTCATTGTTGCATGTTGCTACGCAGTTGCTAAGGTGTTCGGAGTTGTTTCAAGTTGCTATGGGGTTGCTAAGGTGTTCTGAGTTTTGTTGCATGTTGCTATGCAGTTGCTAAGGTGTTCTGAGTTGTTTGTTGCTATGTGGTTGCTAAGGTGTTCTGAGTTGTTGCATGTTGCTATGCAGTTGCTAAAAGGTCCTGAGTTGTTGTATGTTGCTATGCAGTTGCTAAGGCTTTCCGAGTTGTTGTTTGTTGCTATGCAGTTGCCAAGATATGGCTGGGAAGTGAGTGTCGGTGAGTGTGGCTGCCAGAGTTTTCCAATTAGAAAAGGAAATTAAAGGTTTCTAACCTTATATGTGAGCCACATTAGTAATGAAGCTTGCTTTAGCAAACACCTCTAATTGTTATCATCATAACTGTTGGTTTTACAGTCTGTAGTCCATGCTTTCAGGACTCACCGGCCTCTAAACATGGCTCCTGTTTCTCAAAGTATTCTGGTGCGATGAGCTTCAGCAAAGAGTGGAAAAAAGTCACGTAGGGCAGCTTGCTGATGAGGACCAGAGACTGGAGGAGAGAAGCACACACATGCATACACAATGAGAGAAATGTCATGAAGCTCAAAAATCCTCTCGAGATTCAGGCCAAAACAACAGACAGGTTCTTAAAGGAATAATTCAGCTATGATCTTTATCTTCCATAGCACAGAAAATAGATACTACGTAGTACATTCACACGTATACATTCAAATAAGGTGCATTAAGTACCTTTATGATACATTAATGGTGATTTTTGTAATTTCTGAAGTTGGCCTATGTATTTTTACTGAGTATCACATTTGATACATCAGGTTTTTATGGCTCATACAGTATGATATAAGTAAAAATATGGATGAAAAACAGTTGACCAAAAATATGCAATTCAGTGCAGATGCTGATATTTATATGGCCAAAGAGTGATGAAATTCTGATGCTTGTAATGTAAATCAATGGGATCTTTATAACAGTATAGCAAACTACTTACCTAAAATGATATAAATATCAGTTATCACTCTGTACCTCCCAATATAAATGCTTAGTTTGATAAACACATAATGCAATGCAATAAATAAAAATTGCTCAAAATTGTGTGCAACAGGTTTTTCAGAGAAGTTGATCATGTTGATCATTAGAATTTTGCGCATCAAATATGCATAGGCTTTATGGGATTAACGATCAAATTGAAATTTTTCATGCTTGCACAAATGCATCTGAAACCAGTAGGGAGTGGTAAGGAAACTGGAGTAACCAACATGGTTCTGTTAGTAAAGAAAACAATCCGGGTTGTGTTCGTTCATGTCACAAACCACAATGTTTTATTGAAGCGCAGTGAATCAGCTCAAGAATTGCATAAGAAGCTGCAGGGCAGCAAAAGCCCCAGAAAGCTCCGGTGTCAAAGCGTTTAGGTGTCGAAATACTCGCCGTCTTCAAAAATAACGAGAATTAAAGGCTCTTGAAAAGTTCCAGATCTCCCCTCTAATCTCCGCCTCTATTTTTAGGGTGTGAACAACGTTCGCTGGTGATAGATCAGACTCACACTTCTGTTGCGGTGATGCAGTGTTGGGACTTGTTCAGTGCTGCGCTTCATCTTAGCTGGGGGCGATTTTCAGTTTTAATGTAAGGACATGGGAACCAAAACAAAGCCAAAAACCATTTAAAGCTCCTTACTGTCTAAAAACACCACTCGACCAATCAGAGTAGAGGACAGGAACATAATGGGCAAATACACACACATTTAAAAACAAGAGTGAATCCCCTAAATTATCATTTTGTGTGTTTATGGAACAGAACTCACCCAAAATTGTGCCATCCACTATTTTTGACCCAAATTAATATTAAAGTTACCATGGAGAAATTTTAACCACACCACCGTTGACCGTTTTGTTTATGTTTGGGAAAGCTGCTTTGAAGGGCATGCTTTTGAAGTGTTGCCATGTTCATTTATTATAAGCGCCTTTGGGCTTATTGTTTGAGCTCGGTTTATAAAGCAATCCAGTTCATCGAGTTAATAAAGTAGGCAGGAGCAGGTCACAATAATTTGGACTTAATTTCAATATTTGGCTTTGTTTAGCTTTATTACGGGCTTGTTCTTGTTCGCAGTATTTTCTAGCAAGATCTGGCAACGCTGAGCCAAGATGTACCTCGTTCCCTCTGATTTCTTACATCATGCCTACAAAAGAGAGACACGACTCTGATACGCATAGAAATACTGTATTTCATAAAGGGATAGTTCACCCAAAAATGAAAAATTGCTGTTAATTTATTCACCCTCAGGCCATCCAAGATGTAAGTGACTTTATTATTCAGCAGAACAGTACAAAAGATTTTCAGCTGAAACTGTGGTCCTTGGTAATTCATAAAATGCAAGTCAATGGCTACCGCCACCTGAGAGTCAAAAAAAGCTTATACAGGTAGGACAAAATTAATACCAATTTCTCTTGACAATATATTGAGGTCTTATGAAGTGAAACGATCAGTCTGTGCAAGAAAATGAACATTATTTACAACACTATTCCCTGTAATCCAGAGCCTCAGGCAAACTGGGAAATACAATTCTTCTTCACAAACTAGTTCTTTTGGAAAGTTTGTTTCAATGAACTGATCCAAGAACGATTCACCAGTTTATGTAATTATGTAATTATGCAATGATGTAACGCTGATATAATGATATTATTAAAGCACCTAATAATGATGTGAAACATAGATCATTTGTGTGTCTGAAGTATATAAAAAGTGTATAAAATTGTTTTCATCAACTCCTCTTTTTACATAAACCATAAGAAACCATACAAATGTTCAATTCACTAAAAAGAACCAGTTCAACGAATGACGATTCATTTGCCTGAGGCTCTGGATTACAGATAATAATGTTGTAAATAATGTTCATTTTCATGCACAGACCAATCGTTTCACTTCATAAGATCTCAATATGTCGTCAGGAGCCATGAATATTCATTTTGTGTTCCTTGATCTGCTTTTTTGACTCGGATTTCATGAATCACTGAGGACCACGGTTTCAGGTAAAAACATTTTTCTATACGACGGAAATCAATGGGGACCAACAGCTGTTTGCTTACCCACACTCTTCAAAATATCTTCCTTTGTGTTCAGCAGAAGAATGAAATTCACACAGGTGAGTAAATGACGTCAGAATTTTCATTTTTGGGTAAACTTTCCCTTTAAGCAACCAAATTTATCTGTAGTGTGTATGTAGCCAACGTTGTATAAGTTATAATATGCACTAAAGGGCCAGGAATTAGCTCTTGGGCAGATGAGGCATAAAATGCTTCACTGGAATTGTTTGTCGCACCGCCAGAAGCGACCTGCATGTTATAACAAATACCAAAAGTCACTTTAAATTCATCACCTCTCCGATCAACATGAGACTTCAGGTTCATGTGAGGAATAATCATCATGGTCGTACCTTCTGAAAATAGCCTCTCTTGAGCGACTTGTCTCGCACCTGTCTGAAGTACACATACCCGTAGTAATAGCCCTGATCTCTCTGAGGAAAGAAGAAAACAAGCACATTTCATATTAGTAATAATGACATGCAACAGACTATCTGCAGAAGTATCTCAGTTTAGGGCCGTCTTTACTTCATTAACAGGTTATGAGTTATGACTTATGAGTTGATGCTGATGTCCTCAGCACTGACCTTGAGACAGACCGGTGCATCCCGGTCGAAGTGGTCGAGGAAACATCCGAGTGACGACTTCCTGCCTGCGGCCTGCCGGAAACGGAAGCAGAATTGTGTGTCCCCGAGACAACCTGTGAGCAGAGGCACAAACACTCACGTTTATCTGCAAAAATACACAGCGCAAACGTGCACCGGCTGAATCAAGGACATTTTATTGAAACCATGTTTTCATCAGATGTGCTTGTTTTTTTCCAAAACAAATTTGACTTCAGCCACAATATTTAGGCTGACAAATCAGTCTATTGTGCATCATCTCTCAGAAATAAAGGCCACGGCACCAAATTGGTGTACTTTTGCATTTCAAAATAGCCAATAGGTTTTAATTTGCATCACAGTACAGAAAAACCACAGTTGAAATCAATGAAGGCACTTCAAATTTAGTTGTGAGAGAATTAATTGGGGCGATGACATCAATTTTTCTTTTCCATTACCATGAATATTTCCAATATTCCAGAAAATATATTACATTTAAAATGTGTATGTCAACTTAACATTTGTATTTCAACTTTTTTTTTTTTCCAGAGTGCACTACCAAAAACCAACACAAAAATAACACCAAAAACCTAGTCAAAACCAACACATTCTTAAAAGAAATTATAATAATACAACAATAGAAAAAGTCCATTTTGATGTCAAAAAATCAAAGCAAATACAAAATAATAAATAATATAGAATAGCATACCATATAAAATATATTATTAATACTAAAATATAAAATAATAGAATAGAACAGAATATAACTGAATCACACCAACATTAAAGCTTCAGGTCTAAAAAATACAAAATAATAAATAAAATAATATATAACAGTAACATGTATTATTTATATTATTAATAATCTAATAAAATATTATAATTTAAACTCTCAGTAAATTACAGAATAACACTAACCTTCAGATTTAAAATATAAATAAATACAAAAATAATAATTATAAAAAAAAATGCATTATATTATTTATAATAAATCAAAATATGAACTCAGTAAATCCCTATAAATAACACTAAGCTTCAGACCTCAAATAATAAATAAATGATATACTAAAATATTATATTATTAACTTAAAAAAAATATCTGTATGTGGTGTAACATGGATATGACATCCACAAAAAATTAAAACCCAGATGGAAAATCCATAAATTAAGTAACAATCTGGAGATTATTCCTGAATGAGCAACAGAAGCACTGACTCCTCCATCACTTCTGATGACTTCAGGATGGACCGACTGTTCCAGTTCAGACTAGGACAGCCGTGTTTGTCTCTATTTCGGTCTTTTCTACATACAGTGATGTGTGTGGGCCACAAGGAACAAGGAAGGTGGTTTGTTTGAGTGTGAAACCGGATTACTGGCTCTATCTACAGGCTGTGACTGATGGATTACCTCACGCTCGTTAACCCTTTCCTCAACACCACGGGAGTCTATAAAAAGCAGCGTTTACACAACATTTACAGGCTAATCCTGATGAGAACATCTCTGAGAACGAACATCGTCCAGCTACACGCTCGTTACATCCTGGACCTAGAAAACCATTTAAATAATCAAACGCAAGATGATCAGGATGATAATTTAATAATTATGTTTCAATCAATAACTAGGGCTGCATGCAAGATAATTACTTGATTTGCCCCTTGCGGGATTAATAAAGTTGTTAACTTAACTTAATAATTAAAGGGCCATTGTCATGGACAACACTAAAGAGAGATGAATAACAAGCTGACAAATATATCTTTTACTTACACTAGATACACATTTCAGGTTAATTGTTTTGTTTTTCTTAATATCAGGTCTATCAAAAATGTACCGCATTTTCTGTAAAGAAAATTATAGCACAAAATGGCTCGTTTACAAATAGTCATGGTTGTCACGTCAACATTTATATTTAAAAGGATGATAATTAAAAGGGCCTTATCATAGAAAACACTGAAAACAGAGAAAAAATGTTGACCAATCAGGGACAACTAAAATGGAAACTAAAATGAAATCATAAAAAAAAATGTTGAAATCTATCTCTTCCTTCAGCTTTCTCCCTTTTATCAGGTGTCGCCACAGCGGAGTGCAATTCAAAAAATTGTTGAAATAAAATAAAAATAAATAAAAATTAAAGCTGCAGTCTGTAGGTTTTGCCTCTTTGTCGGCATCTCTGTTTGAAAACCTGGAATTGCAGTTATTTGCAGAATTACCTTCATTATGTGGGTCGTGCACCGGCTCGGTTCCAGCACGGATGAATCTAATGTTTTGAGGAGTATGTGTGGCTGCCAGTCACCGCACCGGTGTGGATACTGTACTCAGGAATCACAGATTCTAGCCTACGTCTTGGAATATATGACCCAAATAAGAATTTTCACCGGATATTGTCATTTGAACAAGTAACAAGTCTGCCACTTTTGTTCTGACCAACTGAGAAAAAAAAAATCATTACAATAACAACATCAGCATTGCGTGATTACGTATATGTAGTGAGTATTAGCGTGATAGCGTTACATGTAGATTTAAATTTCTGTACAGTCTAATCTCTAATTGTCATACCATTTGAATTTCATATAAAGACATTCTTTTAACCCAAAAAGCTAATTATTCTTCCTTAGAAGTGGTTCTCTTTAAAATACAAAACTTGTGTAATCCCACGTAGGCTATCTGTAATCAGATGCACATTTAAAACTGGAATATAATCGAAATTCAGTCACATGTGTTTCATAAACACAAATTTACCACTCAAATTAGAAAACATTATTATAAGCTAACCGTTGTGAATCGGCGCTAAGGTAAGGAGAATTGCTCAAAAATTGATTTTGGATCATTTTTAACCTAAAAAAAAATTACAGACTGCAGCTAAAATAAAAGAAAATATAGAAAAAAAATGATTTCAGCTAGTTGCAACAACATTTGTCATTTTATAATTTACTTTAACTTGATGCATTATACCTAAAACTAAAATACAAATGAATAAAAAAAACTATATATTAATTATGAAAACTGAAGATATACAAATAAAAACTGATTCAAAATATTAATAAAACTACATTAGTATCTCATTGATACTAAAATGACAAATGTTTTATTTTTATTTTTTTACAGGGAGACTAAAACATTTTTCTGTAGAGTACAGCACAAAATGGCTTGCTCAAAAATAGTCATGCTTATGATGTCAGCCATTAACATTTCAATGTTTATTCAAAACATTGCTATTTTATAATTGATTCATAATTGAAGTATTAATATTACCACTACAAGCTCCAATACAATGTACTTGCAGTTTTCTACACTGTAAAAAAAACAAAAAAAAAACATTTTCCATTAAGTTATTGATTTTTGGAGTACGTTTTACAAGAAAACATCATTTCAAAATGTCAAGTTTAATTCAGTGTGTTACTCGCTGATTCTTTGTAATTATCTGTGAACTTTACCAGCAATTTCTGAGTGAAAATTGTTTCTATACCGTATCTTTTCAGTGTATAAACAAGCCGTGCGCTTCATAAATTAATTCTCACCCATCATTCTGAGTAAGAGGTTCACAGATTTACTGAACACAACTGAAACAAATGCGCAGTTGGCGGCTTTGCTGCTGAGAGAGAGCGAATGGCACATAATATGTCACAACAGACTCACTCCTTCACATCGCATGGGGTGGCAGGAACTCTGTTGCCACAGCAACCCGCATGCTTTTCCCGCCGTGAGTGGGTCGCCTCACCCACAGCATGTGAGAGAAGACACTAGCGCACGCCACAAACATCCATATGCACAGCCTGACCCGCAGACGCCGCCATCTGACTCCGGGCCTCCACGAGGAAAACGGCTTCGGGAAACTGATGCCAGAGATGAGAGGCCTTTTCAAAACAGCACAATGGCGATAACTTGGGCAAATCACTGCAACATTGAATCATGAGTTATGAGAACTGGATGTCCTCTAGTAAAAGGAGCAAGTCAGATTTGCAGGTTACATCTGGATTTTTCTACAACATCTGTCAAACAGACCATAAATGTCTCATCTAAGTTTATTAAGCCCAAAAAAAAAAAAAAAAAAATTTAATTAATTAAAATCACTTCACCAAGATTAATGGATGGCATTAAGTACATTACAGTTAAAATGGGTCTGTATGATTTTGGCTGGAGTTATTTGATTAGTAAAAGCAGTAATATTTTGAAGTATTATAACAATTTAAAACAGCTGTTTTCCATTTTAATATATTTTAAAATGTAATTTATTTCTGTGATCAAAGCTGAATTTTCAGCATCATTACTGCAGTCTTCAGTGTCACATGATCTTCAGAAATCATTCTAATATGCTGATTCACTGCTCAAGAAACATTTATTATTATAATATTTATTATTATTATTAGCCATGCTTAAAACAGTTGTGCTCTTTCATTTTTTTTTTTTTGTGTGGAAACCATGATATATTTATTTAAGAGTGAAATCTTTACTGTCACTTTTATTCAATTTATTCACACACACACATTTTAAATATATTTATTACAAATGTATTATTTCATATAATTTTTTGAAAAAAAGTCAAAATATGGGCAAAATAATGTTCCTTCAACATTCAGTGAAAGAGACATATTTATGTAAAAATGAAACAACATACTTATTCTGACCGGTTCTTATTAAAATATATAAAAAAATATTTTATTTTAATATATTATATTTAAACAATTAAAAACTTCCTGCTGACAAATGGGTAAAACGTAGTGGATTGATGGATAGTGGCAACGATTTGTAAAGATTTAAAAATACAATTAATTAGAATTTTTAGGCTTCACTGTAATCTTCAAAAAAAGTCTTTTAATGTAATTGAATGATTCTTGTTCTAAATATGATGGACATTTTTTTGGTATATTAACTAATGCTACACTGAATGATATTTTCTCTGTAAATCATTGTAAAAATGTATGACAGCCATTATGTTTTGCACAGAAAAAAAATATATATTATATAGGACACTCCAATTTATACATACATATATGTATATGATAAGCTTGCTTTCAGAGTTTGTAAAATATGATACACATTTGCGCTTTCAACAAGACATGCTACATCCTGTAGGATAGTATACTGTATTGTAGGAGAGCTGAAGTGAGTAGAATGATGGGATAGGATGTCTGCTAATACATCAGGTTCTCCAGTTTCAGAAAGATGAGAACAGGATCAATATCACACCAGGAGATTCACTAGCGGCGAGTGAACTCCGCAAACACGCATGCAGAATAAGAGCGTCTGCGTATTTACAACGTCATTAACAGGACTGTCCTGTAATCTTCAAATCCTGTTCCTCCTTGTTTGTACCGCATCGCTATTAATAACCCAAGTTTATTACAAACTAAAGTAACACGCAGATCTGTGAAGATCAGAGATGCCATTTTTATCACAGCTGATACTGTGGAAAACAACACCGACTGCTCCATTTACGGTATTGATGAATGCTGAAGACTTTTGTTCGAGATAAGCAAAGCTGTTAACATCAGATGCAACTAATTTTCTATATAAAAAAGAAAAATAATAATAATAATGCTTCCACCAGTGAAAAATACATCTCCTGTTGTCGTCTCACATCAAAAACCACCCACATATTTGTTTACAATTGGACTGTTTTGGCTTGTAAACGGTGCTTGTGCACATTTCTCTCCTGATTCAGACCAGACAACTTTTTTGCATTTTGCATTGTGAACTGAAGCAGAAGCAACGGTTTCATGTTAAAAACGCCTTAATGATGGATTTGTTTCTTACATACACATAGCTTTAATTGATAACAAAACATTAACTGATGGACTGGAGTGGTGTGGATTATTGTGATGCTTTTATCAGCTGTTTGGACTCTCATTCTGACGGCACCCATTCACTGCAGAGGATCCACTGGTGAGCAAGTGATGCAATGCTACATTTCTCCAAATATATTCCCAAGAAGAAATAAACTCACATGATATATTTACATCAAAACACACACTGTTACGAAGCAACTACAAGTGTGCAATCGCAGATATTGACCTACTCAGTCAGTGATGGTCCATTAATATATCTAATACAGAAGAGTCAGATACTCCACAACCCACGCTTTGAGTTTCTTTCTGAATATGCATGTGGTGTTCAAACTCTCATCCCACACACATTAGCGTAAGACACATGGGTCACAGTACTCACTCAGATGAATTACAATCCTCTAAATCAAACCTTAACCGCTGGAAAATACACTATGGCTGCACTGCTTAATCACAACACAGACACTTTGAGCACTAATAATACTCACATATAGTATAAAAAGTGATTCAAATTTATGTCAGGCTTCAAAAATACATTAATGATCACTCAGAGAAGAAACGTGAACTGCATTACAAAATACTGAAAATGCTTCTGACATGATCACTGAATAAACGTACTGTGCAGCTTTCATCTTACCGTAACTGTTTGATCTAAGACTGAACATTCTGCAGTCAAAAATGTTAAAAGTTTAGGCTATGCAGGTCTACAGTTGACAAACATCTGTGCATCGAGTGTTTATTATTTACAACAGATAAAGGAAGAACCATGAAACCTTAAAAAAAACTGTAGTGAAGAAAGGCAATTTACCTGAATTGGAGTCCGGGAATGACAGATAGCATATACTTGTTTTCTGAAATGAGAAAAACAAGGAAACCACTCAATATTTTAAAACTGACCATCTAAATCCATGGTTGAAACCAGCAGGATAATAAAAAATAAATAAATAAATAAAAAAAAGTGAATACCTCTTTTTCAGTGAGTTTGGAGTGGTGTGGGTAAATCACCTGCAGCAGAAAAAATATAACATGGAAAATGTGAAAAAGTGATTTTTTTTATTGCATTCCACAATCGAACACATAGATTGAAATATGTTTTATGAACAAATATTTAATAACTGCTGAAAGCTTCCAGACATATTGATCGCAACATAAAAGATCAGACACAGAGACATGCACCACTGTATTGCTTACAATGCTCTAATATCCTGCTGTACTATAAGACTGCAATTACATAAATAATGCAATGAAATAAAAATAAAAAAATACATTTAAAAAAAATATTAATATAATATAATAACCAGGACAGAGATTTCCCATCTATGCGACGAGTGCATAGTTCTCATCTAGCCTCCATTACATTGTGTGGCCTTCTTGAGCATCAGTATATGTTTTTTTGTAATAGTTATGCATGACTCCCTCAATTGTCCTCCATGTGAAAAGATGGATTTCTAAATCATACAGTCAATGTTGGAAAGGGTCCAAATATGCAGAAAGTGCTGTAAAACCAAAGAATGTTCAGGAGCTGGAGGATTTAACTGCTCAGGACAAACAAGGGACTCATCATGAACAGCTATCACAAAATATAAAGACAGGAAATAACACATAGTATTAAAAGTCAAGGGTATGTAAACTTTTGAATGGGGTCATTTTTATAAATTCAGTTATTATTTTCACTTGTGGAGTATATGTAAACATCCGTTATGTGAAATAGCTTATTCAGGACAGTACTAAATTAAAAATAACATGCTATTTTCATGATCCCTCTTATTTTGTTTCACTTTGCACATTCTGCAAGGGGTATGTAAACTTATGAGCACAACTGTGTGTGCGCGCGTGTGTATACACATACAATTATTGAAAATATTTCTAATACATATTATTTTTGATGACTTAGCTATTTTTGTTAGCCACTAATGCTAGCAGGTTTTCCATTGACTTCCACACAATTAGCCGGTTAGCAGGCTAACTCACAGATGACAACTAACCAGACAATATGATTTAAATAGTACTAATATGACAGTCTACTGTACCTCCACAGCTTGCCCGAGCTCCAGATCGAAGCCGACCACACAGATGCAGTGGAGCCAGGAGGAGAAGCGGTCCCAAGGCAGCAGTAGCGGCTCCTCTACCGCTGGAGGCCCATCGACAGGCATCTCCTCCGCCGGAGAAACTCTCAGAGTATCTTCCGGCTCCTCGATCTGTTCTTCCAGTCCCTCAGACCCCTGAAAGGCCATGGTGATACCCTCCGTTCGGTCCAGGAGTGATCGGACACGGTTTATTGGTGAAAGCTGGAGGAACTTGAGCTGTAAATACAAACACGTCCAGGGTGAAAGGGGCGGAGCTTGCGTCAGCAGCGTGCTAACGTCATAAGTGAGGTCAATATTTTTACGGGAGCGCGCACGCAGCCATTGTATTTATTTACTAGGTTGATGAGTTGAATGGTAAAAATTTGTGTATTTGATGTGGTAATGTCTATGTGTAATTTGATGTGTAGAATGACATTTTGTAATATAAAGTACAGTACACTATGCATTTATTTATTTTATTAGAAAAATACCATGCCATACCATGCTCTTAGCAAACTAAATTTCTTACATTTAAATTACTTACATTTCTTAAAAGCTTTAAGGAACAAATATTTTCACATAAAACAGAAAATATGTAATTTTTTAATAACACTAAAATGTATATTACTATTTTCTGTTGTTAATAATGTTGTAAATAATAATATAACTGACAAAAGACTACATATATTATATATTTCTGTGTACATGTATGTATATATATATATATATATATATATATATGTGTGTGTGTGTGTGTGTGTGTATATATATATATATATATATATATATATATATATTTATACATATACATATATACATTTTTGAGCAACTCCCAAGGCAAATTGCTTAGTGTAATTTGGCCAATAAACATAAATTCTGATTCTAATTATAGTATAGAATATATGCAACTGAGAAAAAACCTAATAATACTTTCCGAATTCCATCTTTGCATGATTATCTTTAATGTAATTTATTTAATCCGATAATATAATTTTTAGGTCAAATATGGTTTAGTTTCAGCTTAAGACTATTGTAGTTGTACATTCCTGTAGCACACTTGTTGAAAATAATAACATGTTAGGCTCTGTTGTCTATTTTGAATCAAATGAACAGAGCAGTATAGCATTCACATGGTGGCCTGGTACTTTAACGTCATATATAGCAGGCGTCACTGAACCACACCATTGTTTGCATATAGATGTTCCAACAGTGATCACTTAATTACTTCTTATGGGTCACATAAAGAACCAAGACAAAGCAATTGGATTAGCCTGAGCAAGACATTAGAGTCAAATCAGCACGCTCCATTTGGTATGACAGATGTTCAGTGTAATTTAGTCCACAGATTCCAAGTCCAAACAGAGGGACAGGGGGTGGAGTTAGCTTTGAAACCCTCTCCTCATTTCAGAAACAAAAATACTTTCCAGAGATGATTTTGAACTCCATAAATAACTTGTACTTTTACTGGGAGCCTAGAAGCACCTTCCAAAGGCTTTGATTTTGCCAATATGCATTTGTTTTGTGCTGTCTCTGTTTGCTAAGCGAGCTGTTTGGTCAATGAATATTAAGTAAACTCTTCCAGTTTGGCATCTTTAGGTACTTACTGGATTTTTTTAAATGAATAAATTGGACCAGATAGTGAAGGAACTCCTTCAGTGCTGTTTTTAAAAGGCATTCCAGCAAGCACCTCATGAATATAGTCTAGAAAGGCTGTGATCATTATAATAAGATCATATATAATATGGAGATAGAAATGTAAGAATAAATTTAAAAAGTTTAAACAAACAAACAAACAAACATGGCAATAAATTAATTAATGAAAAGTAAAAACACAATAAATTAATTTAAATGTAATAACATTTAAAAATAATTTTTGTTAGACTTTATTTTAAGGTGTCCTTGTTACACTTTACATGCACTAAGTATTATAATAACAATAAATTATCCATAATTACATGCAAGTAAAGGTAAACCAAACCCTAATCCTAACCCAAATCATATAGTAAGTACATTTAGGTAATTAATATTACTCAGTACTTTATAACTACACTGTAACAAGGACACCTTAAAATAAAGTGTAACCTAATTAAAAAAAATAAATGCATTAATAAATAAAGTGAAAAAATAATACAAAAAATAATGCAGGACTGAATTTAAATAAAAATGAATTGTGTTTGTTTTATGAAGTCATTTATTCGATTATTAATTTTTATATGTATTTATTTGTATATTTATTTATTGACTCACTTATTAAGAAATCTGCATGTTTTAGCCTCCATACCATCTATTTTCATTCCATATGAAAAACGTTTTTTTTTTTTTTCCTTTTTTTTTTTTTTTTTTATTAATGCTTGAACAAATACAGAACAGAAGTGCCAAAGGTATACACAGGGAAAAAAAACAAAAAAACAAAACAAAAACATATTTAAACTATACACGTATGTATAAAGTAAACAAATAAATTAAAAATAGTGAAAGGCCTTACTAAATCACAATAACTTAAATATACCAAATAGATACACAACTTATATAGATATCTAATTCCTTACGTACCACAGAAAAAAGAGGCTTCTGATTGCTGAATTTACAACAATGAATATGAAATTTAACAAGTATAATCAAGAGATTAATTATATAAGCCTTATTTTCAAACTTCTTGTCATAGTTCAAAAAAACAAATATTACATGTTCATATAGTAAAAGAAAATTGCTCATCACTTTGTCATTTATAAATCTAGAAACCTCCCGCCATAACCTCTTCGTAAATTGACAATGCCAGAAAATATGAGGTACCGTTTCAGAGTGTCGTAAACAGAATGAACAGTTTACATCTATATCTTCAATAAATCTGCTTAAAAAATGTTTAGCAGGGTAATATTTATGTTATATTTCATTTATATCTTAAATGAAATTTCTTTAATTTTATTTGGAAAGAGATATTTATTAGGTAACACCCAAACTTTCCTCCAATTAATATTTCTGATAAATTTAGACCAATAAAAAATAGCACTTGGCTTACTAACAATTTCTTTTTGAAACAATAAACGTATAGCCTTATTACTATTGTTATTATTTCTAGATGAAAAACAAATTCTGCCACAGAAGGTATCAGCAGGGTGAAATAAAGAAGCGTGTTTAGAGTATGAAATACCTCTACACAAAGACACAATACTAGAAGAGATAGCTCCAATTACAGAAGCATATCCTTTCGGGGTTACAGGGAAATTAAAATATGAAAGAAATTCATCATAAGTCATTAAATACCCTTGAGAATTCAACAACTGTCCTACCAAAAGAATCCCTTTATCAAACCAGGTTTTCAAAAATATACTCTTGGGTTTATACAGAATATTACAATATATAATACTCCAGATATAATACTCCATATGAAAAACGTCACCCTTTTCTCTGGAAATGCAATTCGTTCACACAGTAGCCCCGCCCCCGTTGGCGCGTCACGGCAGAGTCCCCGCCCCTTTCTCGGTGGTGCGCGAGCCCCGCGGCGGTTTGTGGCCGGTGTGTGTGTGTATGTGTTTCTCTTCAGGAGGACGACTTACTTCCAATTATCCTCTCGCACACAACGATTTTTCCTCCCGTTTTCAGTGTCCCCGGGAGCGGAGACCTCCACGGCCTACCGCGGGACCGTGTCACGGACTTTATTCGTTTGCGAGTTTCTTTTCTGGGGAATTTATCGCGTCCCTCAGCGAGCTAAGCTAGGTATCGAGCTCCCGAGCTAATACTGGATTTGCGCAAATTCTCCGCGCACGAAAGTTACACAGACGAAAAAATAACTTCTTCCTCCCGGATAAATTCACTCGGAATTATTTCTAAAGTCTCTTTCAGTCTGGAGGGCTTGATAAGAAGAAGGTAAAGGCCACCGTTACCTCATCGAAGCTAACGCGCTAATATGAAGTTAGCCAGCTAACGCTCTGGTACGCAAGAAAACACCCTCCGCGGGAGCGGTTTATAAAGCTTACATGAATTTTGACGGTTAAAAGCTTGCAAATGTCCGGTTGATTAGGTCTTTGAGCTTTTGTTTTCATAGTGGAAGGCTGATCGGTCTTGGGGAGTGGTGGCGTGATGATTTGTCCTGCATACTTGAGCCAAACCCACTCACATTATTAATCTTCATTAGGGTTTAACATTTGCGTTTTGTGCCCGTTAATATAGAAGTCATTGCCCGTTAATCTAGAAACGCATGTCAAACTGTGGACAGTATTATTTCTGGCGGGAGTATAGATTAGCTGGTCCAACAGGTTACTAGTATATTAGCGTTGCTGACTTGTTTTTTGGCCAGGCCTATGGTTGTGAAGGGGGATGAGGATGATTTGTGCAGGGAACGAGGTGTAACAGCTCAAGTTGTGGACTGTCATCTGAAAAAACAGATTTGTATGGAATTGGGCAGCTGATTTGGCATCATGGGGGTCTCGCAAGGGGGCATGAAGTCGTCTACATAGTGTTTAACTACAGTCATTTTGACGTTATGTAGTCGGTCAGCAGGAGAGCCTTGTCTTTTCTTAGAGTTTTTCGTATTGCTATGTGCGTTGTTCTCCTGCTAATTCATTAAAAAGATTGGAGAATTGGAGCAACGGGCCAGTCTGGATCAAGAAACCCTGTCTTTCGTCTCTGGTTGGAGTAGCACTCCCAAGCCATCCTCAATGCCTTCAGCGCTGGCCGTGTTCACCTGTCGCCCGAATTCACACCCGTTTCAGGAACGTCATGTCTACCTGGATGAGCCGGTCAAGATCGGGCGCTCCGTGGCCCGGTGTCGCCCTGCCCAGAATAACGCCACCTTCGACTGCAAGGTGTTGTCCAGGAATCACGCTCTGGTGTGGTTCGACCACAAGACGGGAAAGGTAAGTCAGGTGTTTTAGCTCTCTTGGCAGGCAGAACAGGTCAGATTGGCTCCTAAGTCAACTGCTTGTTTGACATGCGGATGAAAAATGCACCTCGAGCTGTCTTGATTTATTAGGATTTTCTGTCTACAATAGGCTTATATACATTCAGTGGACCCCACCCAGAAGTATTTAGACACTAAGCCCCAGTTGGTAACACTTCACAATAAGGTCCCATCAGTATTCAGTATCAATGAGGAATACATTGGTTACAATGAATTATTCATCTTTGTTAACTTTAATATAGATACAGCTGATCATTGTTGGTCCATAACAGATAAAACTTTCTATTTTAGTGATATATTTGTAAATGTTGAAATTAACAAAGTAGTAAATGTATTACAACTATTTGTCATTGTTAACTGATGTTAAAACCTTATTGTAAAGTGTTACTTCACAATTAATGCCTGAATAAACTTGCAAAATATCATAATACAATAGTGTTTTTATGTAAAATGACAAACAGATAAACAAAGGACACCACAATCATTGAGAGAGGTAAGATCATAGTCCTTAAGAAAATGATTATTTATTAGTTTAGGAGATTTTACAGTAAGGGAAAACTCAGCAAGAAATACTACAAATCTAGGAGAAGTGTTAAGAAATGTTCTTGTGAGCAAAACATTCATTTGAGAGTTTTGAAGTCACGTTTTTAAAAAATTAAATGGGTAAATTTAAATTTTAAAAGAGAATGTATTTGATGGCTGGTGTTTTGGTTCATTTTAATGAATGCATGAAGTTTTTTACATATGTACATTTGTATATCTGCTAGTGTTTTGACTGATAACTAATTGTTGACAGATATATAAAAATAATGATTTCTGTGGTCCCCCCCTACATATAAGGTCAGATATTTCCACCAGTATTTATATATAATTATGACAGGGCGGATTGTTTTAAGTTCATTAATTTAATAAACACACTGAGAGACAAACAGAAATAATAATTATCAAGGAGGGAAATGCTTTTTTATTTTATGTATATGTTTTAGCATTTAACTTAAGTTAGATTATTTTATTTTATTAATGTATACATATATAAAAATATATAAATATTATAATTAATTTTCAATACTATTACATGAAGTAATTGAGTACTTTTAAATCACACTGAGAAGTTTCCCTCTGTTGAGTCCAGGGCCCTTGGTGAGATCTACTGACATAAAGCATGCTTGTACTATATTTCATGTAAATAAATGATGCTTGGTTTAAAACTTTATCTAATACAGTGAGATTCATGCATTAGGCCTAAGTGTTGCTTGAGTGTCCAGATATTTTGGGCCACTGTGTATTGTGTATATATAGTCTAAAAAATGAGCTAATTGTATTACATTATAATGTATTTTTTAAACACAATTAATTAATATTCTCTGCATTTCAATGCAAAAAAAAAAAAAAAATTCATGTTAAAATAAAACAATCAAATTAATAGTAATGGCTTGTCTCCCTTCCACTATGGCGTTCCTAATCAAAGGTCAAAGGATTGGCCATCTCTGATCTGCGTGATGTTTATGTGGCACTGGACAGATAAGACGTGATCATTTGCCATTACATGCAGTCTCTGTCACAGTCGTATTGACCCATAATATCTCTCGTGAAAGGTGACAGAGCATTTTGACAGCAACAGATAAGCTATTTGAGACTATCTCACATAACACTGCTGTGGTAAATAGAAGTAAAATATTGCTGTGGTATTTCTTTGCTCCATGTGTTGATGCTGAAAATGATGGCTCTTAATTCTGGTCTGGCTTGTGAAATTGGATGTGCGAGGTTTTAGCAGCCAGGTACATGCATTACTGTGGCTCTCCTTTCACAGCGTCGTGTGTGAACGAAAGTGTAAAATAATCCTGTTGAAAGCAGCAGAACATATTCCACTCTGCCTGTATTATCCAGGAACGTGATTTTAGTGTGAGTTTTGGTTTAATGCTGGTGATTCACAGAGTTCTACTTTCAGATGACACATTTTGACAGTGCAAGTGCACAGCGTATTAGGTCATAACTTGTTTTCTCCCTTAGGCAAGCTTATGGTTTCCAGTGGTTTTCTTCGGTTGTTTGGAGAATGGTTTTGGGTGGCTGTGTGTAACGTAAGGATCTCTTTATTTGTTGTTAGCACAGTTTGCATGCGTAAAGAGGTTTTCTGCACGTCTGGTGGTGTGTAGGTGTGTTTTGTCTGTAAAGAGGAAGTATTAGATGCAGTGAAGTTTTGCCATCATCACTCTGGGGAATAATTTCTCAGCTGTTGTGTAATAATTGCGGCTATGGTTGGTAACTGCAGTCATGTAGATTAAGGTGTGGTGTTTGAATTAAGGGAGTGCTGCACGCTACAAAACCAGGTGAGGCAATTAACCCTTCAGAAACAACTTTTGCTTTGATTGAAAGAAAAACTTTAATCTGACAAATTAAAGAATGATTATTTAACAGGCTTTGATGTGGTAAATACAAATAATAATGTTGTAAATATTTTGTAACCTCAAACCTTACTTAAACCTAGAGGCGGTATGAAGAAATTCTCATAACATGACAGTATTTGTATATATTGAAATTAGTGCTGTGTTCAACACATCGATGTATCGTCACAGAGATTTGATCAGCTGTCTCTGTATCAATATTGTGGCACGTTTGCAGCAGTGGACCTCGCTTAAGTTGAATACAAGAACACTGTTTAAAATGGAGTAGAAAAGTACGAGGTTTCTAAAAAATAGTGAATGGAGCATAACATAACATATAGGCTACAACAATGTTTAATCTGGCCGCAGAGGAACACAACTGGGTTGTCTGATATAAAGAGATGTAATCCCCGAAATAGAGCTTCCCGCTTGCGCAATATGGAAATATCTGCTAAGTGTGCTACTTATCTTTGTCAACCTGGCAACCATGTGTACGCGCGCTCTCTCCACTGTGAATAAACGCACTTGCTTTCTGAAAAGACCGGTTAGCTTGCCAGTTTAGTGATCTCCACTTCGATGTTCTATTCTCAGAAAAGTCTAATTTATCAAGTGTTCATTTATGAGAAAGAGAGAGAGAGATGCTGTGTATGTATGATTTACCATTGTATTATCAGTGAAGCTGTGGCTTTAATACCTTTAGAAACAATGATGTTACCAGCTCCTTGTTGAGAAAGATAATGTAGCTCTTGAGCGATTAAGCTATTTTATTTATAAAATTGCGGGGAGGTGCTAAAAACTTTGTTGAATGTCTGTGTGGGGCCGCAACGTGATCTGTGTGAGTGACTGAGCGTGTGTGTGCGTTAGATACAGTGAAGACTGCATTAGTTTAGAACGCTTGTAATTTTTTTTTTTTTTTAATGTAGGGAGTGTTAATTTGTGCAATGTTAAGATGATTTTTTAGAAATATATATTAATATGAGTACACTGCAATATAAATTTATTAGAACGAGTACATTATTATTTATGGACTTAAAAACAAGATGCAAGCAGTCAGAATATTTTACCTTGTAGACATTAAACAAATGCCATTACCTATATTGTACTGTGGTACAGTTATGGAGGCCCTTCATAATGCAGAGGTCAACTGCCTGCTCTGCCTATAGTTACCAATGGCACTATAGTATGCAGTGACAAACAAAAACTTTACTAAATTCTTCTGAGGTGAAATTTAGTGCAGTCACGTATTGTGATGCGTATCGTATCGTGACCTCTGCAGGGCTTGACATTAAGCATTCACATGTGGTTGTCCTATATAAAAGTTACTTGCCCGGAGAGATAAAAATTAATTTAAATTGAGTTATAAATATAATTATTTATTGTAGTTATACAAAACACATTTAGTTTATTTAGTTAGATTTTTCTTTTTAAATTAAATAATGAACAAAATAATAAAGTGTGATGATGTTATTATCATCACACTTTATTATTTTGTTCATTATTTAATTTATCATTTTAAAATAAAAAGTTAGTATTAAATACAAATACAATTATTTTATTGTGAACTTAAAATTAAAATGCTAATATTTACTTTTATATATACATGAATTTTCATCATTGTCAAACTTAAATTTTTAATCAGCCGATTAGTATAATAAGACATTTGGGCTGTTACCAAACAAATGAAATCATTATCAAAAAAATTCATCTTTGCAATGCAGAGGAAACACAGAAGCTGCATCTGAAGTGGAATAGATATATTTACCCACTGTTAACGCAGCTCTGAGAGACATGGAATGCTTTAACCTGCAGTTACAAATGAATAAATGTTTTGATTCATAAAACGTTGAATACTGATATTTGAAATTATTTAAAAAAAAAAAAAAACACTGTAAATGTGAAATTAAAACCACCAGTAGGTGGCATCAAGTCACTGTTAATAAGCGAGTCATTGCGATTGAACCGAATCATTTAAACAGTTGATTCATTCAGGAACGAAACACCGTCATGTTGCTCAGAGAAGCAAAACAGCTGTGGCTATGTTTGGAGTTATTTTTGTTGGTGAAATAGAGCAAAAACAGGCAATATGGTGTCTAAAACATATGTGTGCGCTCTGTAGGTGTATTTTGTTAGATTCTTGCAATATACTCATTAAAACAACGATTACGAAATTATTGCAAACGATATATATCGCACACCCCCCTATAACAAAGGCTATTTCACAAATAAAGGCAGTTATTCTGGTATTGACTTTTTCCAGTTACTTGTCCGATTGGGCAATTAATTTTCTCTTTCACTTGCCTGTCCAAAACATTCACTTGTCCCACATGTTTATATAACTTAACTATGTGTTAATGTGTTTGATAATCTAGACTTCATCTCATTTGATGTTTTTAAAATGCATTAGTACTTAAATACATTTTTAGCTTACAACAAACAAACTGTTGGAATCCATATTTCTTGGTTACAGCAGTGAGATGCAGTGTTGTTATGGTTATATCTAATTAAATTGCAATTTCTACACTTAGAGAACTGTTATTTAATGGATACACTCCTGCAATTAAATGCACTTTTCAGTATCAAAACTTTGCAGTGTGTATGTGACTTATAATAAAAGGATGTCATTTCATCCTCATTATTTTCATAAGTAGTTGATTAACTAGTAATTGCTGTGATTGTGATTGAGGTGATTTTTAAATACTTTTGCAGAACTTTTTTTTTTCTCCATTGCATTAAAGGAATAGGTCACCTAAAAAATTTAAATTTGCTGAAAATTTACTCATCCTCAGGCTGTTCAAGGTGTAGATGCGTTTGTTTCTTTATCAGAAAAGATTTGGAGAAATGTAGCTTTACACTACTTGCTTACCAATGGATCCTGTGCATTGAATGGGTGCTGTCAGAATGAGAGTAACACAAATCCATAAGTAACAAATCTCTTGAGAGATGTTAGAGATTTTAACTTCAAGCCATTGCTTTTGGGCAAAATAGTCCATAATCCAATTTTTGCTTGTAAACAGTGCTTGATTTGTGCATCCACTCTAAAAAATGCTGGGTTAAATACAACCCAGTGCTGGGTAAATATTGGACAGAACACATGCTGGGTTGTTTTCAACCAACAGTCGGGTTAAATGTTTAACCCAACCTTCTGGACAGTAACCCAACCGCTGGGTTCGTCCATATTTTACCCAGCGCTGGGTTGTATTTAACCCAGCATTTTTTAAAATCTGATTCAGAAGACTGGAGAAAGCAGTGTTATGGATTATGGGCTCTCTTAGCTAGAAATAATGGTTTGAAGTTAGAAACGTTAAATTATAGATTTATTTCCCTGAAACGCAGCTTTTCACTTCATAAGATGTTAATGGATTTACTAGAGTGGTCTGGATTACTTTTGGATTACTTTTGGATTATTGTGATGTTTTTATCAGCTGTTTGGACTCTCATTCTGACGGCACCCATTCACTGCAGAGGATACATTGGTGAGCGAGTGATGTAATGCTACTCTTCTCCAAATCTGATGAAGAAACAAACTCCTCTACATCTTGGATTTTAATCTACGGCAAATGTTCACTTTTGGTTGAGCTGTTCCTTTTCCTACTCACTCTAAATTGCTTGAAATTCTTCTTGTTATTGTCAGTATTAAGATTGAAAATCTAATACCGTCCATTTCCTCTCTGGGATTGGTTGTCCACATAGGACAGTGCAGTAATGACCTGAAGAGACTTTGCTCCTATTGGCATGGTTTCTGTCGGAAAGATGTGCCAAGATGAAGCTACCTAAACTGGGCCAGCCAATAGTTGGCATAATGCGAAATGGTGCCAATATCACCACCTGTCCACAGGCTTTGTGATGCTGTGTACTACAAATGCGGGCATTGCTGAAAAGGTGGCGATTGCAACTGTATGCCTGAGAATGTCGCCTGTATTTATAGACATCAATCAAAGCCTCACGGCCGCTAATAGAGTGTCTGGATGACTGCTCTCAGGCCTGACACTGCTATTTCTTCTAATGGATTTGGCAAAATAACACCCATGAGAATGAAGCCAGTGTGTTTCCAAGATACACTGTCCTGCCAGGCTCTGGGCTGTCATTTGTGCTCTAGTTAGACCAGTTTTTAATTAATGTGGTTCACTTCTCATTATGTTTTCCTTTAGGATTTGAGTTTGTGAATGCCCAGGTTTGCTTTGATCTACTTGTATTGTGTTGCGTTCAATTTCAGGCTGATTAATACTGAAACTGACAGCCTGAATGTTTGTAAGCCCGAATGTGTAGTGTTGCTTTGTGCATGGATACACTGTAAGTAAGATCTGAGCTGTTTGTATCTTTCCTTTAGCCTTGAGTTGGCTTGGAACAAGCAGAAGCATTTACCTGAAGGAATAGTTCAATTGAAAATGAAGAGATGCTGAAAATTCATACAAGTTTTAGATGAGTTTGCTGCTTCATCATATTTGAAGAATTGTAGCATTCCATCATTTTCTCAACAATGGATCCTCTGCAGTGAATCAGTGCCGTCAGAATGAGAGTCTAAACAGCTGATTAAAACCACCAGAATAATCTACATGACTCCAGTCCATTAATTAACATCTTGTGAAGTGAAAAGCTGCATGAAAGAAGGAAAAAAAAAACATCTAGGGCCTGGTTTCACAGACAAGGCTTAGATTAGACCAGGATTAGGCCTTAGTTAAATTAGCTTTATTTTTTAACTTTATGCCATCACTTCTGGCCAAAATACAAGTCCATAATCCATTATAACACTTTCTCCAGTGAAAAAATCCATCTCCTGTTGTCCTCTCACATCAAAATCCACACACATATTTCTTAAGAACTGTTTTGCCTTGTAAACAGTTCTTGATCTTTGCAGATTTTCCTCCAGATTAAGACTAGATGAATTTTTCAGTAGAGAAAGCATTATAATGGATAGAGGACTTGTGTTTTACCCAGAATTAATAGTTTGAAAATAAAAATGTCTTGATGGTTTTTTTTTTTCCACTTGTTCAGTGTACATGGTATGGATAGTCATATGAGTTCTGGACAGTCTGTTATTTGGCTTGTTAGTTTGTTATTTTTGTGTGATTGTTAGAATCAGTATGTAAATGCCAGTGTCAAATGTAAATATTACCATCTGCTCAAAGTCTAAATTAAAAAGAGCCTTTAGAATAGAGTCCTACCTGGCAACTTTATAAATATCAGCTAGACATATTGTGAATTTTAGTGTATTCATGCGTCATGATTAGGTTGTTTACATTTGTGGGATTGTCCCTCCTTTTGGTCTTTATCTGATGCCATGGAAACAGCAAAGAAGAGTTCTTCCATGTGATGTGATGTGGATCTAATATCACTAATAAAGGATTAATTGCTTGGAAAAAAGTGACATTTTCATTTAACTGGAAAAATTAATTTTATTGGTCCTAGATAATATATGTCATATTAAATACATTTTGCTTTTTGCTGCTTTTCTGTTTGTGCATCTGATATATTTATTTCATTAAATTGTTTCTCTTCATGTGTCTGTGGTGTTGCTGATCATCTGTCTTTAGCATTTTTAGCTGCAGGTCGTGGCATATTTTCTGTCAAAGTGTGAGTTCTGTTGTCGAAGTCTTAAAATAGTATGATGCCATTTGCACCCCGTTTTTTTACAGTCTGTTGTTATTATAGGCAGCACCAAGACAGGGACAACTGGCTAGCAGCTGACTTTAGCTGCTGGAGCCCCCTCCTTCCTGATACGAACTCGCCCAGTGCCCCGAGGGGCGACCCACACCCTAGATCTCTAGCAGCTGTACAGGACTCTGTCTCTCTCCTCATCGCCTGCTTCTTGTCAGAAAATACTGATGTTATTGAAATGCATGTCTTGGAGTTGAAAGTGCACCATCAGCATGTTCTTTATAGTGAACCAGCTTATTCACAGATATTAATTTGTTTCATTCACAGGCATACATGATGTAGTGTCCTGATTCAGCAATGCTTTCTAATAATTCATACCACTCTAGTAGAAATATCAAATCTCAGCTGCAGTTGTTTAATATTTGCAGACGCATTCAATGCCACAGACAACCATAACAAATCATAGGACTCTCTCTGGAAAAAGACTCTTGTGCGAGCGCTGTTATCTAATGAGATCTTGTCAACGCAATTAATAATATTAACTGTGAGATGTCTTAATTGGATCATATGTTATCTATGTAAATCCATGCTGTCATAATCTCTTAAATGTGAAGTTTTCGACACCACACAAAGCTCTGACATACTTCTACAGTGCTGTAATCATAAAACTGAGTCCATTTTATCCACCCTTTTAATTCATTGGAATGCAGATAGGACGCTCATACTACGTTTATATTTCAAACACGTATCAAGCCCTGTTTTAAGATACTACACTACATTTATTTTACAAATCCTCATGTTTTCTTCCAAGCCCTTTGTTGGCAATCACTAAAATCACTACATTCTTCATTTGGTTTCTAAGTAACTGTAAACATTCTCTCAATGGTCTCCTTATTTGTAGCTTTTAAATCAATCCCCTTTTTAAACTTGGGCTATTTGCAGGGCATATATCTGCCATGAGGATCAAGCCCTTCTCACTGCACATCATGATTAACATGAACTATCATTGAAAGCATTGAATGAGTGAATGGCTAGCACTAGTTTTCTATTTTCCTGACTTTTCTGTGTAGCTTGGCAGCTTCTTGTACCGTTATATCTCTGACCTCGCGTAACTGTAGCATGAAATATGCTTGATGTTTGTAGATGTAGATGGTTGCATGGTCATTCCTTTGCAATTAGGCAGAAAGTCAATTTCTGAAACCTTCACTTGCTTTACTCTTCCCTCGTGAAATCAGCCCCATCTAATCTGCTGAGACAATGACATCTTTCAAGAAACTGCTGCACTTAACTAATTCACAACCATCAACAAATGTATTCTTTTATTTCGTGTAATTCTCTAATAGTAGTTCAATGAATGGGTATCTCTCCTGGCCTGTGTTTTGGCTCTGGTGTTTTGAAAGGCTAATAATGGAAGACTTTAATGGAATAAACATTTTGGCCTTGGTTTTTATTAAGTTCTTAGAATATTCATAGTATGTGAGAACGACAGACTCCAGGCTTTAGGAAACAAACACTCGCCAGAACTTCAGAAGTGAAGTTGATATTGATTACTGGCTGCTGAATCATAATAGGGTGTTTTTTTTATGTTTTTGCCGTACAAGTGTATATTGACTTAGTAAATATATTGACTGCTTTGTAGTGTTAATCTTGTTTTTGTCTTCAATTCTATTAACACAATTCAGTTGTGGACAGTTGAGTTAATTCGGTTGTTGGCAACAAATAGCACTGCAATATATTAGAAAAGCATTACATTTATCAGTTATTTATGTATTAATTGTTAAAAGGTATTTATGTATTATTCTTTGAGGTTTGTAGTGTTAATCCTGTTCTTTTAGTTCATCAACAAAATGATGAAAAATACGAATGAATAAAATAATTGAATATTTTAATTTATATGTTGACAAATACTTCTTATAGAAAAGCATTAAAATTGATCAGTAATTCATCTATTAAATGTAAACGGAATATAGCATTTTACATTTAACTGAACTGAATACTGAATAATGCACATACTAGTAATAATGTGTAATTGTGAATATGCCATTGCTGTCTTTTATTTATTGCAATTTAATACTCAACTTATTAAATGTTTGAACATTTGGTTAAAGTTTGCTGCTTGAACATTTTTAGTCCATTTTGCAAATTAGTTTTATCTTAGTTTATGATTTTAGAGTGAAATGGCCTAAAATGAATAAAAATCACCTGTCCTTGTTTAAATTGTCTATATATTGGCTTTTTTCTACAAAGACTAAAAAACTGTTTTAGACTGTACTGATGTATTGTACTAATTTGGCCAATGTTGAAAGACTGCCAGTAAACCTTCTGTTCATGAAACTACTCTATGATAGATGGTGTCTTCACAGGGCAAGCGTAAGGGGTTCTTCTGTAAGATGACTTCAGGTTTTCCAGGGAAAGAACTCGCTGCCTTTTAAAATCTTGAACCCCACTTAGGCTTGAGTCATTATGTAGCTGGTAGTGAATTTTTTTTAATGTCCACTGGGTCTGGTCGAGCGTTCAGGGAAAACTGCTGCTTTATCTGTTTATAGTAAACATGTTTTTGCTGCAGTAATTCATTCAGGTTTGCTAAAATTTTACTTGCAAGGAGTTTGTTTACATGTGTGTTGACTTGCATCACATTTCCAGCATGAATGAGAAGATTTAATCTTACCAGGTCCGTATTGATTTGCCTGGTTATTGAGGATTGAGGTTAAGGGTGCTTTATTGCCTGACCTGCTGATTAGTAACCAAGCTTAACGGGTTAGTGTCTTTGCTATAGCTGACCTGCTTTACACAGCCTGCGCGATCGATGTTAATTTCCTCAGCCAGGCCGTTTGTTTTCCATCCCTGGATGGAGCTCTTTTCAGGTAGGAGTGATTTAGGTTTAGACTTGCTTTTGAAGCTTAAACTCTGCATTCCTTCAAGATCTCAGCGTTGGCTTTCAGAGCTGTTCTCATGGAATAAATCTTGTGGCTTTTGGCTGATATGATTAAGGGAGACTAACACAGACAGTATGATGTGAGCTTTTGTACTATTTTGACTAGAAAAGTGAAGTAATGGATCTAATTTATTTTTATATTTCCGGTTTTCTCCTTAATTGTTTTTGTTTGTTTTAATTGTTTTTATTTGTTTGTTTTTTCTGTCTATAGTTTTTATGTAGTTTTAGGATTTGGTATTTAAAGTGCCTTTGTAACTAGCAGAAATAAAACATGTTTCAGTTCTCTTTTAGTATTTTATTTGCAGTTAAAGTTTATTTTGAAGTAATGACTTTATGGTTTAAAAAAAAAAAGACATTAACAACCAGACTGTTTTTTTTGTTCATGTGAAACTATATGTTTGAATGGGATATGTGGAAAATAGGATTTGGGAGATATGAACATAGCTTATGTTTGCAGTGTTTGGAGATTCAAGACTTCTTTGCAGACATTAATTTAATGTCAAACCTATTGACTTGAGTAAAAACGTATTGTTTATTTTGAGAAAGTTGAAGACTATTTTTTGAAAACATTAAGACGTTTTAATTTAATTTGATATTGCATTCTTATTTAATTTTAATAATGGATCATTCATATCAGTTCAAATGTCTTTTATTTGACAACTCTAACTCTCTATACAGGCATAAACATCCAACTAGAGTAGAAATGTGTTGCTTAAACCATTCTACCAGCAGAACTGAAGTTGATGTTCCACCTCCTTCCTTCCAGTGATTCATTTTAATTATCAGTGTTGGAAGTGTTAATTGCACAAATCTTCTCTGCTCTTGTTTGCACAGGGTAATACTGCCTTTCTGTGCAGCTTATATAAAACCTGCACTCAAAATAGTTTCAGTCTGCACATGGACTCAGTTAGGTAGAATATAAAGAGATTTCTTATAGGATGAATGATGACCTTCACACTGATCTCAGGAATACTGGCACCTGTGTGAGATGTGCTGCTGAATAAGTTCAAGTCAGATTTGTGTTAGAGGCAGAAGGCTGGTGGCAGCGTCGGGTCTCTTTAGGAATGCTAATGTGCTCTTTGACGATGGGATGTGGGGGCGAATCCCTGACAGAAAAATCAGCCCTCTCTCTTTCTCGCTCACTCGTTCTCTATCTCTGTATTGCACTCACCCTCTGTGTAGTAGCCACTTGACAGTCGCTGTGACACAAGCAGGTGCATTAATGCCGTGTCCCAGCATATTTAATCAATATTTAACACGCCAGCTGTTGATTAAATGAAAGTGAGCAGAAGTTCCACCCTAAACTGCTACCATTTGACTTTATAATTATAGTTTAGGAGTCACACGTTAAGTATTTTACACTACCAAGTAAGGCTGAGTGAAAAAAATGAGAGAACAGTTGTAAAGTAGATTGAAGTTCGTCCGACAGTATTGTTTTAAATTGGTGTAAAATAAAATTATAAAATACTCACATAATATAATTATTTTAAATTTTTTTTAAATATTTTTATAGAGTAAAAATATTTGTAAAATGATTTTATTACTATTATTATTAATAATGATAAGTTTGTGCCTTTTTGCCTGAATGTTTATTATTGCAATTTAAACTAATATATTTCTGGCCACATAATGCAGCAATATGTAAATGTTACATTTTTAAAATACTATTTTTAAATATTTAAAAAATGTATGCACGTGACTGTTAACCAACATCAGAAAAGCCTGAACAAGTGAAATTGTTGTTAAATTATTGAAATATTAGTTGACTTTGCCTAATAGTGCCTGTATTTTAATGTTTATTAAATAATTCTTAACATATCAGTAGATATTGTTTGTAAATATCTAATTGAAGCATAAATGGTAATATTTTTGTTTCTTATGTTGTTGTCATGTAGTGCTGCCTATCAGGTTTCATTAATCTAATTTTTACTCAGTTCCTGCTTATGCATAAGTGACATTATCATTACGGGCTTTTAGAAAATTGAACAAACGTAAAACATAAGAGATCTGCGACCACAATAACCTCAGAATACAGTCAGCACAACCATTAGCAAGAGGAAATAGGAGGGAATATGCTATGTCATTTGTGCTTCTCCATTCTTTCTTGTTTGCTTGTACACTTACTAGTTCTGTGTTTTTAAAGTCACTTAGAAAAGTAGAAGGACCGTATGTAGCATCCAGCTATATGTGATGCATCAAACCATGAACCAGAGGCAGTTCTGCATTATGTTTCTGTTGCTTGGCTTTAAGATGTATTTCTGAATCAAACCAGCCTAATTCTTTATGCACATGAGCTAATCTGTTTTTTCTCTAAATGAGCTGGTTGCTTATGAACAGATGCATCACCAATGTCATGCAGTCTCCATGCCAAAATACACGTAACACAAACACAAATATCACATTTCACTCCCGCTATGATGGAGGATGTGATAGCGCTCGACTCCTGCTGGATCTTATGGCCAATCAGTAGCATAATGTGAAGTAAAATGGATGTTAAACACCTCAAAGTCAGGTTTGTGGGTCTTTTCAAGTCATAACCTTGATTTCATTGCATTGAAGGAGACAGCACTCATCCTGTGGCTTAACCTGATGAACCTGTTTGCAGCGAAGCCCACATGTGACGCGTGATGTGGGATGCTGGCGTTGGGCGGAAATAATGAATGTCACTCATACTGTAGTCATGTTTGACAGTGAGTCTATTCATTCATCTGAGAGAGGAAATTCAGCAGCATTCATTCTGAATGAAGGGACTTCAACAGAGAACATGAAACAATTACAATTCATGACGCTCCAAAGCCAGTTTTCTGGCACTCTCGATGGCTGTTAGTTATTAAGTGTGTAGCTCAAACCATTCAGGGATGTTGAACGTAGCAGAGTAAATGAGTTGAGAGCTTGCCTGGTCAACACTTAAGGACAGTATTGGTTATTTTAAGCAGCCAAAACAAATTTGTATCTGTAACTTGTGTGAGTAGAGGTTGCTTTTGATTGCCTTTCGGTCAGATAACATTTAATTAGAATCAGAATGAGCTTTATTGCCAGGTGTGTTTACACATGCGAGGAACTTGTTTTCGTGACAGAAGCTTCCACAGTGATGTTTGAACACAGCAGTAGGCCAATACATATGTCAGATGGGTGCTGGTTTTATTTTAACATTTATTTATTTACTAGTATTTATTAATACTTTTTATTGTAGTTTTTATTTTAATTCAAGTTTTAGTACTCAAGTATTCAAGGTTTTTGAATACTTCTTTAAAGTATTAATTTAAGTTTTAGTAATTTTAGCACTTGAACATTTCAGTTAAAGACAACAGTTGTAATTTTATGTACTTTTAGTAATGTTTTGAATGAGCAATTGTTTTATATTTTCCGTCTTTGTTTTAATTAAAATTTTAGTAATTTTATTATGTGTTTTTGTCCTTTTTCTTTGCTTATTAAAATATATTTTTCAGCAATTTCTGTACTTAAACTTATTTCAGTTAAAGGCAACAGTTATAATTTTATAGTACTTGTTAATATTTTGCATTATCTTTTATTTTTGTTTTCAGTGTTCATTTTAGTTTCACTTTTGTGCATTTGTCTTTATATATATATATATATATATATATATATATATATATATATATATATATATATATATATATATATATATATATATATATATATATATATATATATATATATATATATATATATATATATATATATATATATATATATATTTCTGTATAGTGAAGGCAACATTTTTGAAGCAACATTTGAGTTTTTCTATCTAATATTTGTATTTTATTTTTATATTGGCTTCATTTTAATTAAATAAAACTTTTTGATAATTTATACATTTTTTTTTTTTTTAAACAATAGCAAAACTGAAATAAGTGTATAATTTTTCCAGTGTAGTTAAATTATAGGCTTTTTATGTTTCACTACTGCCTGTTTGAAACTATTTTTAATAGTGATAGTAAACAATAACAAAACTGAGGTGTCTAGTTACCAGTTTAGTCAAATGATAGGTTTTATGTTTCTCTACTGCATTAAGAATGTGTTATAACCTGTACTGTAACAATGAAGCTGTTAACCTCTATAAACTGCATTAAATGTAGTCTGATTGTTTCTCCTCTTGGTCATTGCAAGTATATCTTGAGTACTTCCTCTTTTTAACCATCGCTGCCTTCCAGCTATGACATTTGTTTTGCACTCTTCATTGTAGTGCTGTATTTGACACATCGGTGATCTTTCCGTCTCTCCTCTCTTCACAGTTCTATCTCCAGGACACCAAAAGCAGCAATGGCACCTTCATCAACAGCCAGCGTCTGAGCCGAGGGTCGGAGGAGAGCCCTCCCTGTGAGGTGCTCTCCGGTGACATCATTCAGTTTGGGGTGGATGTGACTGAGAACACCCGGAAAGGTGAGGAAAGCCTGTCAGCATTGGCCGCAATAATTAAACATGGTCCATCTTTGCGTTTTTCTGTAATGCAGGTGTGGATGTGTAAATGTAAATGTTCCTTTCTGGGTATAAACTCTGCATAATTTTTACTTTTTATTTTATTTTTTAATTTTTATATATAATATTTAGATTGTGTTGTAATTAAATATATCTATGTATTGATTTTGAAAAAAAAAAGGATTTTTGTACTTTTTATTTTTAAAAAATCAATATATATTCATATTTAATATGCTATGTATGATATGTGCTACAATATATTTTATACATATTGTATTTTAACTACTTCATAAATATTAAAAATACATCTTATATTGAATATGTAATATAAATAATATTTTTTATAAATCAATTAAATTATTTAAAAATAATTTAAATATTATATTTAATAAATATTAAATATATAAATGTGTAAAATCTTAAATATATTATAATAATTTTTTATAAATAAAAATATAAACAGAAGAGCGCACAGACACATGCTGCTAACCCCAAACACGCATCTCCACTGGTCTGGCTGGGCCATATATAAAATTTGTTATATATTGTATATTTTTAAAATGTCACTTACATAATGTCATTCTTACAGATAAAATTAAACCATTTGTTAATATTTTTGGTGCTGATGAGTGTTAATTTGGGACCCTGGTTTTTTGTTATTGTAAGATAGGACACTATTGCATGTTTACTTGTTTTTTTTGTTTTTTTGTGTTATGGGTCTAGAATCATGTTCACACAAATGCAGCCGTTGCATACTACTTTTTTTTTAAAGATGCTGTAATGCAGAGACAGGCTTTTGAAACCCAAGAGCGCTGGCTGGTTGCTGCTCTGGATGTGTCGTAACTCAAATACATGCAATGGGACACTTTCACAATCAGATACAAATGCAAAGTAACTTACCCTTTAGAAGGAATGAAGGCAAACATTAGTTCATAACAAAGCGAAAGTACACATGAACATGAACTTGAACATAACCTGTATTTTAACTGGTGAGGTATTGAAATTAGGTTCCAGTTTTCTTTGGAAACTTGGTTCCTGTCACGTTGGGTGTTGTGCATTTAAGTCTTTGCGTTGTTGCACAAGTTGGCTGCGTCTCATCAGAACGTCAAGAATACTTATCAGTCTCTGGATATTTTTGATGATCAAGGCATCTTAGACAGCCTTATATTAGTAAATTTTATGACCTGTTTATGCTTGGGAGAAGCTTTGTGTAAATTCTTATGAAAATAATGCTATTTTGTGTAGCCACTGTTGTCATACATCCTTAACTGATGTTTCTCTTGTTGTTTTAGTCACTCATGGCTGTATAGTGTCGACCATCAAGCTCTTCTTACCAGATGGCATGGAAGCTCGCCGCCGATCAGAGTAAGTCCTGTTTAAATATTATTTAATATTTTTCACGGTTTAATCTCGGAAAAAGCTTCTATCAATTCTTTTCTCAACCTGGTGATATATTATATAAGGTAACTCATGCTTACAAGCTTCATCACTTATAAAAACATGCACATAATGTGATAAAATCTCTGAGAGCTGAGGCTTACAGCTGCTGATTCCACTGATTCACTTGACCAAAACAACATTTGCCTGTGCTCGTTCAGAGGAAATGACATGTGGGCTGTTATTTTGACTGTTAGTGGCCAAATGTTGTATGACGGGAATTAGTGGAGGATCAGATCTTGGTTTTAATGCTGTTTTTTTGTTCCGTGGTTGTATCATTTCCTTTATTTGTGATTATTTTCTTGGTTATTTAGCAAATGCACATTGCGTATTTACACGTGTTATCTCACCACGTCACAATGATGCTCTGTGCTTTTTTTTGCCATGTAGGCAAAGCCTTTTGATTTGGCAGAATATTCCAGATGGAATCAAAGAAAATAATTTAAGAAAAATAATTTACAGAAAACAGTCAGCTAGTTTGTAAAAATGAACAAAAATGTGTAAATGCACATAAATGTCTATAATTTTGTTTTACTTAGTTCAGCTTTTATAAACAAAAAAAATGAGTCATCATTTTCTGTGGTTGTTGAGTGATGCTCAAATTGTATTTAACCCAGTATTATAGCTTAAAAAAAAAAAAAAATTACAATTTTTTTTTTCAATTAGTTTATCTTAAAGTGCTTAAATTACTAAAACTAAAATAATAAAGAAAACTTTATATAGATTAAAAACTTTGCAAACTATCTATCTATCTATCTATCTATCTATCTATCTATCTATCTATCTATCTATATATATATATATATATATATATATATATATATATTAAAAACATGCAACAAAATGACTAAAAAAAATTAAGACCAAATATAAAAATAAAGTCTAATTCAAAATATTAACAGAAAGTACAATATTATATCAGTAAATCTAAATGTGCACTGCTTTAACACACAATATTCTTTTCAACTGTGATGGCAGTGTTTCCCACATTGTTCATCAGATTTTAATGATAGCTTTTATTTTTTCATGGCCCAAAGGCCTCAATTACATTTTGTGTGTGATTCACTGAGCCCCAGGCAGTTATTGATTTTTGATTGGATTTTGGTGATGTTGCGCAAGCAGCAGACTGTCTGAGACGAGAAATGAGCACAGGCACCGTAGGGGTCTCGCGGATCTCATCCGCCTCCATCTGCTCCATTTCTACAGCATTAGTCTGAGTGTCACCAAATCCAGACAGCTTTTATTACATTGACATCTAGGTATATGTCAGCCAAGTACAGCAACTTGACAGTTCACCTGGATTCTCTTCATTTAGTTAAAAGGCTCTATAGCGTACCGGTATTGAACTGCCATCCCGGGTTCAGAGCCAAGCGGTCGTGTAGTTAGTAATCTGATGCTCGGCACGGCTGGTGTTTATTATATTCATGAAGAGGGATATTGATGGTCTTGTTGACGGAGGGGATTTCCTACCACCATATGAATGCTATGTTTGACTGTGCATGTATCACCAGCTATAAAAATCGTTTAACGGAAGGCATCCGTGAAGCAGATGGCTCTCGCGCCGAACGCTTCCCTGCGGCCTTCGTTGCTGGCAGGACCTGTTAAACCAACTCGCGTGGAAACAAGGTGTGTGTTGTGGGCATCTGTGCCGTTTTTGGGGCTTTAAAAGATTTTTACGGCTCTTCTCGTTTAACGCGGAAGTGCTCGCTGAATAAAGCTGACGCTTAATGCGAGCACGAGGAAATGGCAGAGAGCTCCATAAACACTGGCAGGGATGAGGGACCACACACCTTGAGTCTCAGCTGCTGGTGGACAGTGTCTCTAAATCCACCCTGTGGCTAGACGCATTAATGAGTAAACCTTATTTCTTTACTCTAACCCCTCTCTGTTAGGGATGGCTCAGGGATTGTTGACTGCTTGTTTAATAATTGACTAGTCCGTTAGTCGGATCAGCTAGTGAGCTGTCCCCCCCCCCCAAAAAAAACTATTTAAATGGCTCTGTATTATTATTTTGGAAATGTATTAATATTTATTATAATATTTTATTATAAAACTGTTCGTATTATAAATATATTAATATACTTATATAATATATTAATATAGTAATATATACTTTAATATATACATAGAATATTTATACAATGTATACAATTTAAAGAAAGTGTATTTATTATTAATTCACACGTATAAAATATTATAAATTCATTTATTTGGGTAATTTAATACATATAGGCCTGGTTTTACAGACAGGGCTTAGACTAAGCCAGGATTAGGCCATAGTTCAATTAGGACATTTAAGCAATTTTCATTCACATGCCTTAGAAAAAACATTACTGGTGTGCATCTTGAGACAAAACAAAGGCACTGATATTTTTAAAGATCAGACTGTGCAAGTTTCTTTCAGTTGAAACAGATCAGAATTACGTTTTAGTCTGGGACTAGACTTAAGCCTTGTCTGTGACATTTTACTTTTTATTTTTTTTACATTTTTAATTAAATAAGTTAACACATTTTTTTAAAAGAAATTATTTTTTAAATTATTAATTTAACGTGTGTGTGTATACATATACATATGTATATTAGTGCTGTCAATCGATTAAAAAATTTAATCGCGTTAATCAGAGTCATGGACTGTTATTTAATCACGATTAATCGCAAATTTAAAATACTAGGATTTACACACACACACACACACACACACACACACACACACACGCATACACACACACACACGTATATGTAAATAATGTAGAAAAAGGGAAGTATGTATATGGAAATATTTAATATTTTTCCTGGCCTACATTATTTATTCAGATGAATTCATTTTTGTCACAATTTGATGTTGCTAGTCCTGTAGAAATTATTTACTTGTTTTATATGAATTATTTGCAGTAGCACAAGCCTACTGTCTGATCTCTCTTCACTCTGCTCCCAATTTTCTCATCCGCTTGGCCTGTTCAGCAAACATCAGTTGTGTCCCGTGACGGCGTTGGAGCTCCTTGGCCGAGCTCTCGACCCAGTCGCATGTTCACATCCAGCTTGTGGATGTATTTATAGAAGCCACACGCGTCTAGTTGTTGAGCTCTTGCCTCTGGAGCCCAGCCAGGCCAGTGGAGATGCATGTTTGGGGTTAGCAGCATGTGTCAGTGCGCTCTTCTGTTTATTAGAAGATGCATTCGAGGGATTGCTGTTCACGTTTGCGGTCAGGGCTTTTACTTGCCATTTGAGGTCAAAAAGGCAGCATTGAGAAATCGTTCCTCTGAAAGCGTTACGTCCCACTAGCCTGCTGAAATTCTTTCCAGCTAGTCGACAAAAGACATCTGCTTAAGAAATCTCCCCTCCTTTTAGAGTTTCTCAGCAAAATGCCTTCACTCTTTCCACTTGATGCTGTCCGTTTAGCCTCTTTTAGATAGATCTGCGTTGTTGCTCTGTGAGTAGGAATGGTAGATTTATTAAAGGACGGGAAACGAGAGAGAAGTGATCGTCATAGAGGGCTGGGCCGCTGCTGATTGTTTTTAGTTTCCATCTGGAGGGCGAGAAAGTCAAGCACTGGATGGAGATGTCCCGTTTCCTCCACTGGGTGAACTTGATTTCTTTCCCACTATAATTGATCACAGATTGCAGCATAGCACCACAACCAGAACTGGGACATTGTTTCCACTTTACTCATAGGAAATGTAATGGATTTCCAGTGTGCCAATCACACTTTATTGGTTCCATTGTGGGTTGTTTAATTTATGCAAATGCTATTCTGTAATGTCTTCTTTAACTGTGATCTTGATGTAGAAGCTGATTTATTATACTAAATCTTTGAGCCGGTGGTGAATCTTAGCACTTTTTCATAACTGAACTGCTCTTATTAGCCATGTGTTAGACATTAGATATGTTCTGACTTTCACGAAAGTGGAGTCCAGTTGAGGCTGTGTATTTTATTATGTGACTGATTTGATTTATTAATGACTGAATATGTGGGGCTATGGATCTGGATGAGTCACTTGTTAGTTTTTTTTTTTTTTTTTTTAGGAATGTATAAACGAACTGTGGTTGATAGTTTTGTTTGCTCTGCCAGTGCCAATAATTGAAAAATGTCACATTAATTGGTTTAATCAGTTGTTTTAAAATGCTTCTCGATCCAGTTCAGAGTGTTTGCTTTGGCCTTTGTTGATATCTGCAAGTCTTCATGAATTATCAGTGAGCCCATGACTGCCATATTGGAACAACCACCTTAAACAATAGTGTGTGTGTGTGTGTGTGTGTGTGTGTGGCTGCAGGCTTGGAGCAGGAGAGTTACTGTGACTCATCTCTGTCTTACATAAACACACACTCACAAGACACTGAGCCTGAAGCCCCTCAGTGCTCTAGTGGGAGATGCTGAATGTTCTGAACTTCAAATTAAAGAAATAGAAATAGGATTATGCCTAGTTATTTTTAAGTCGGCTATATACATCCGTCCGTCCGATATTTATAATGAAATGCCTTCCACCTGTTTCTTAGACCCAGAAAATAAATGTAAACAGAACTTGTTTGTTCACAAATAAACTCCACACTTTAATTTAGCGACTCATGAAATCCATTTTATTTTTCCTTAAATTGTTTTCCTTTTTTTTTTTTTTTTTTTTTTGGATTCAGTTTTATTTCAGATTTATCATAAAAATTGCTGTCTTATGAAAATAATCAAGCCTAAACCAATTTTAAAAGATTGATTATTATATTTCCATTTGATTTACATTTTAAAAGTTTAAATCATTAATTTACAGCAAAACCAGAACAAAAAATTTGTTTCTCAAATAAGATGCTGAAGAACTGTACAAATTAAAACATGAATAAAATATATATATCTTAGCTGTGTGATATTCCTTACAAATAATAATAGTATTAATTTGAGAAGTGCTTTTTAGTATCCAATAGTAATATTTCTGTATATATAATGTGTGTGTGTATATATATATATATATATATATATATATATATATATATATATATATATATATATATATATATATGTATATGTGTATATATATATGCGCATATATATAAATTTTTTGTTTGTTTAAATGGATTGTTGTGAAGATCTTTGAGTTTCTGTATGTATTTGACTGTAGCTTTTCTCAATTTAAACGGGTTTAAAGCTGCTGAAATGACTTTCGTAGCAGCTCTGGAGATGAAGTTTTTGTGTTCATGTCTTATTGCGATGCAGATTCTGAAACATCATAAGCATTACTTGTTTGCACTAGACATGCAGAACATGCAGATTTATTAGTCACATATGCAGTAGCTGGCAGTCATCACATTTATTTCTGCTGTGTGATGTGCATTATAGGTGGTTAGATTAATCCATGCCGAGTAAAAATATCTTGTGCTTATTTCTTACAAATTTGCATATTATGCACAGTATGCATACTAAATATACTAAATAAATATTAGTATGGTAGTATACTATTCCAAACATAACCTCTGTCTGTGTTCCATGTGATATGCCACATTTATAAAGGATTTTTGTGGGTCACCATTATGAACGTCCCTTGAGCGCTAACTTCCCCCATGTCTGCTGGAATGCTCTCCAACCCGTCGGCTTTGTTTCTTTGCACGAGTTACTGAGCCGATGCCATGGGGGCAGACGGCCAGAGGATCAGGTTCTGCTACTATTGTCCCGCCTGAGTTTCACTGCGTATGAAATTTTGAAAGCTCTTCAGATGGGTTTGGAGCTCAGAGGGACTTTGGAGAGTTTTATTTCAGAAGAGTCTGGAACTATCACATGACGAGCTCTTGAACTTTGACTGCTGTTAGAGGCGTGGATGGTGTCAGACTGTGTGGAGCGGAGAGAACTGCACTGTTTTGATTAAACATAAGTGACGAGGATCCAGCCATGTTATCGAGCTGCTAAAGAGAGCATGACCGCATGTGCTTCTGCTAAGCGCCTGAAAGAAAAATCTCAAGACCACAGACATTGAAATGAAGACCCGCTGATGGATGTCGCACTATAAAGTCTGCTTTTCCTACACTTCAGGTAACAAGACTTTTCCAAAAAGAGGGATCGGCAGGCTTTTAAAGTAATGACGCAGTAAAAGTGGGAAAAAATGCTTGAAATGTGCTTGTATCCAGCAGGAAGTTTTTATATGGGTGTGTTGAGGCCTGAACTATCTTTACTCATCATTTCTCTCTGCGTGTCTTACAATTCACTCATCTGGATAACAGTCGTTTAATATAGGTTTGAGGCTTGTTATTTAACAATTAATATACTTAAAATCAATAATTTGTGTTTGTTTGACCAAGGCCAGAACAGTAACGGCATGCAGATTTTTAATGATTAATATTAATGATTTAATAATAGTTTTTATTTCTCACTCTTGTTTTATTTTATATTACTTAATCTTATTTTGTAATTAAATTTGACCGTTTTATTTTTTTGTTTTATTATTTTTGTTTTATAATTCGATTTTGTTTGACTATTTCATTTGTTTTTGTTTTTTAATTCTATTTTGTTTTTATTTTATTATTACTTTAATTTGGCTATATTTTTTTAAATTATTTTTTTGTTTTATTTAATTATTATTTTAGTTCATTTGAATTTTATTTATTTTATTTTAGGTCCATGAATGCATTTTCCTTTCCTCTGTTGTTGTATTTCCTGTTCCAACAGGAAGTTTATGCAGGACACATTTTTAAAGGGTTTGTCCTTTCAAAAGGGGTTCATCCTTCTCACCATAATCCATAGTCATAGAAAATCTGGCAATACTATGGAAGTTAAAAAATGAGAAACTCATGGAAAATAATAAAATGTCAAAAAGCATTTTATGGGCAAAATGTTGTGTAAAGTCTGCGATATTGTGTTCAAATGTATATTTATGCAAAGTTTTTTGCAAAGTTTATGGATAGATTTTTTTTTTGGAAATTCTTTTTCATGTTTGGTCAGAATCTTTGTTGGATTAAGGGGCATCATTATGCATGTTTTTGTAGTTCCTCAGGGTTTATGGTTCATCAGGTGGTTTGCTCCATTTCTCCAGACTCCATTCGGTTAGACTTATTTCACAAAGTCCCAGTGACAGAGAGCATTTCATATTCTGTATGTGCCTGGTCTCTTTCTAGAGTTCAAAGTCCACAAGAATCACTGCTGACCTTTTGAACTCACAGCTTATTTGTGTCATTTACGTGCAAGAAACTGTTTAAGTGCAGCTTTGGCAGCTGGAGAGCTGATGTGGAGTGAGACAGCTTTAATCAGTCAGCTGATGTGTGTGTGTATATATATGTGTATATATATGTGTATATATATGTGTGTATCTATATATGTCTATATATATACATATATAGATGGATATAGATATCTATATATATATATATATAGATATATAGATATCTATATCTCTTAAACTATTATACTTATTTAATGTTATATAATATAAATATATTTATAATTTAAAATCTCATTTAAAATATTGATAACTTCATATTAATGAGACTACTTCATTTAAAATTGAAATGAAAATACTAAAAAAACTAATAAAAATTTTGAACACACTTAACCTCAAATTAAAATCAAAACAGAAAATATAAAAATTAAAATGAATTCAAAATGTTAATATACACTAATAGATACAAAATATGCAAAAAAAAAAAAAAAAGAAACCCACTGTTCGCTGTTTGAGTACATCTGTGAGTTTTAAGAGGTTTTAATGTTAAAAGCAAAAAGGTAAATGAAACAACCTGTATCACAAAGCCTCATCTCTCATGTGGTGTGCTAATAGTTTGGAGTTATAAAAGGGCAGTACTGTAAAAGATTAACAGTGCAAAGTTGAATCGCTTGAGTGAGTCTGCTAGCAAATATTTGCAGCTAACTTTCCTCATGAGTAGTGTCAGGAGATCCGTCCCGATCTCTCCATCAACCATTAACAATCTCTCTTTCTCTTCCAGCGTTGTTCCAGCACCACTGCCACTGGCTATTGATAAGGTAAGCGCTCACGACTGCCTTTTTCATGCATGATATATGAGCTTGTTTTTTCCAAATTAAACATTGCTCATGAATGAATGTTTTCCAGTTCATTATGTTCCTGTTTTTTGGATATCAAACAGCATGCAGCTTTGCCATGTTGTCTCAAAGCAGCTGTCTTATGAATGCCATTGATTTCCAAGTCCTAGCTTTGAATCAACACCTCGGATTACGTGCCGCTATCTGAGGATTGCATGTGGCTCTCCGTCAGGCTGTTATATGGTGTATTTGTGAACAATCCTGGAGGTGGTCCAGATGAAGTTAGATAATCCAGTTATCCTCTCATGCCGTCCTCTGTGTGGGATGCCTCTGTGGAGCTTTAACAGGGAACAATTGGGTTGTGTGGCGATTCATTCCCAGAACAGAGGTGTCTTTCTTTAGAAGTTTTAAACATGTACTCATGCTTAATCGTGTTAGTGTTTAAACAGGAATATAATAGCATTGGTCATTCGGTGCTTTTGGTGCATCTAGAGTCAAATGCTTTTACTGACACAGTGTTGATCAGTTCTCAGCAACACCAGACACGCCTGACTCCCAATTCACATACTGTCTGTATTACGTAATTTAGTGCATTACTAAAGTGATTTAAGATAAGGTTGTTTGAAGTACATTACCAATTAAAATGTTCAGACCGGGAAAATTTTTAATGTCTATACAAAGTCTCTTATGTTCACCAAGGCTGCATTTAATTAATAAAAAATACATTAAAATTAATTTCAGTTAAAAAGAAAGATGTTGCATCTGGAGGATGCAGTGATTTCAGGTGATTCAGTGAACTTGATACGCTGCTGTTTTTTTAATTTTTTTTATTTTTTTTATATTTGATTTATATATATATATGTATATGTATAAATAAATTCAAACTCACCTTGATATGTACTATTAATGATCAGTAAATAATTCCCGTGATTCAGCTACTTTTGATCTATTTAATCTGTTCTTTTGAAGTACAAAAAAGTATTCATTTCAGTCAAACAACAAAAATAGTTTTTCAACTGTTGCGCTATAGAAAACAAGAAGTTGACTCTGCTACAGCCGTTTTTAAATGTAGGAACCTTAAAGTGATGTAATAATGAGTGAATGTTTAGGCGAGTGTGTATTGAATTCGGTCAGAGGTTTGAACTCTGGGAGATGGATTAGGAAAAACAATTGGCGGATGACATCATTCTGCAGAGTGATGACATCATCTGCATCTGTGATGATGACAAGAACATGCACGTGTTAATCATTACATCTGCGCTCTCAGAGTCTCTGTCTGTTCTAATGAAGGCGGTGTGGATGGACTGGCCTGGCGTCCCCCTTAAACCCCACGAATGCAGATCTGTCAGTGTCACGTCTGTTTCCAGATGCATATAGCACTTCTATATCTGACCGCAGCATCTGACGCTGTCAATATAAAAATACTCCTCCTGCCTTCTCTGCTGTGGGAGCGTCTCCTCATGTGGATTCAATAAATCTATCTAAACTTAAGTCACGATTTCATTATTTGGATCATTGTGGTTACAACTGCTAGGAATGAGGCAATTCAATTTAAGAGCTGCATATGAGGAACAATGCCCCTATTCACTTAGACTGGAATCATCCAAGGTTATTTGACAGTTTTCTCCTTTTCAGAGGTTTCTTTTGGTGAGACTGAAAACCGCTTTAACTGTGCTGCTTATTCAGATGTATCAAGGACAGAGTGTGAAAAGATGCCCAGTAGATTCAAAGTGTTTTGAGGCATGCAGATCTGCGATTGTGAGATGGATACACTGTGTGCAGAGATTTCTCTTTTTCACTGTTTTTTTTTCTTTTCTTTCTGTCATGCAGGTGTCCGCAAATACACCCAGTATGTATTCTCAGGAACTGTTTCAGCTCTCCCAGTACCTGCAGGTATGGAGCAACACTGACCTCTACTGGCCATCTAAAGACATTAAGAGTCCAAATGCAAAGATTTTGCAAGTTGAGATATTTGTCTATTCAATGAACCGTATAATTGACTCTAATTATAAATTACATAATATAATAATAATAATAATAATAATAATAATAATAATTATTATTATTATTATTATTATTATCATTAGTAAAATAAATGCAGAATTAATTATATTACTTAATATTTATTTGTTAATTGTAGTTTATAAATATGACATATTATATTTTATATATATGTGTGTGTATGTATATATATATATGTATATATATATATGTATATATATATATATATATATATATATATATATATATATATATATATATATGTATATATGTATATGTGTTATAATATTATATATGCGATATGTATATGTATTTTATAGTGTGTGTATATAGTGATAATTCAGTATGTTACTGTCTCTAATGCTCACAAACATTTATTTGATGAAATATACTGGAAAAACTGTCAAATTTTGAAATATTACAATTTAAAATAGCTGTTTCATATTTAAATATATCTTAAAATATTAATTGTTCCTGTGACGCAAGGCTGAATTTTCAGCGGGCATTACTTCAGTCTTCAGTGATTCTTCAGAAATCATTCTAATATGCTGATTTGCTCATTTTCATTTAATTTATTTATTTAATCATTCATTTTTTGGGAAAAATCTTTTTCAGGATTGAATAATAGAACAGCATTTTTAAAAATAGTTTTTTTTTTGTAACAATATTATAATCTTTACTGTCACTTTTGCTCAATTTAATACGCCCTTGCTGATTAAAAGTTTACTTTTGTTTAAAATATATATATTTCGAATAGTATACATATTAGAAATCTGATGATGTTGGTGTGTTTGTGTCCTTCAGGAGGCCTTACACAGAGAGCAGATGCTGGAGCAGAAGTTGGCCACTTTACAGAGGCTGCTGGCCAGCACACAGGAAGCATCAGAGAGCAGCTGGCAGGTACATCATACATTGCAATTAAAGAGAGACCATTATTAATTATTCAATACAGATGGCTGTTTATAGGCATGTTTAGTAGTGCTCAGAATATGTTACAATTATGACCGTTTGTTCCACTATACTTCTGTTTGTCATCATATCAAGGTCTGTTTATGTGTCTTTCCAGGCTTTAATTGATGAAGACCGGTTGCTCTCTAGATTGGAGGTGATGGGGAATCAGTTGCAAGCATATTCTAAAGTAAGGCCCATGTTTGCTTTGAGTATTTGGATGTGTGCTCGCAGAATATGGTTCCCGTTTCACCAAAGCACATTGTTTCCTCAGAACCAAACAGAAGACAGTATCCGAAAGGAGCTTGTAGCCTTAACAGAGGACAAACACAATTATGAGACGACAGCCAAAGAGTCCCTGAGGCGGGTCCTTCAGGAGAAGATCGAGGTGGTCAGGAAGCTGTCGGAGGTGGAGGTAAAAATACATCAAAATCGTTAATTCATGCCCAAATAAAAGAGCTATTCTAAAGGGCTGTATGTTTATATATGCTTGCTGCATTACCAGGGGTGCACATAAGTTTTTCAGCCTGGTTCTCATATGAGAACCTGGAGATTTGGTTTGGTCCTCACATGGGCTATGGCGTGTAGTGTGACCCATAAAATATAACTATAAAAAAAATGTATTAATAATATTATTGCACTTTATTTAGTTTTTTTTTTTTTAATAAAATAACTAACTAAAAATAATAAACTAAATAATCAAGTGTGATAATACAATTTTTTTTTTTTTTTTAAAAAGGGAGTATTACATACAAATGCAATTATTTTATAGTAAACTTTAAAATAAAATGCTAATATTTTTATTATTATCATTATTTTAATTTTAATTTTCATCATTTTCAAATGTAAAATCAGCGAGCTTTTATTTTGGCGGGTTGCCAGCAGGTAAGTATTATCAAAGACTATAGAATACCCTATTATGCGCTTCCTGCGGACCACTTATGTGCACCCCTGTGCATTACCTAATTAAATATAACAGTAATATTCTGAAACATTGCTAGAGTTTAAAAAAGCTGTTTTGCTATTTGAATATATTTTAATATCTAATTTATTCCTGTGGTGCAGTGCTGAATTTTCAGCATCATTTCAGCATCTACAGTCTTCAGTGTCACATGATCCTTCAGAAATCTTTCTAACTTGCTGATTTTGCTGCTCAAGAAAAAGCAATATGGAACTTAGACTCTATGCATATAGATTTTACCATGGTAAAGGAGGATTTAGATGTAAAGCATCATAGCCAGTTATATCCATTACATGTTTTCTGTTGTGTTTGTTTCAATTGATTTGTTTTTGTATTGCAGAGGAGTTTGAGTAACACAGAGGATGAGTGCACACACCTGAGAGAGATGAACGAACACACACAGGAGGAGCTCAGAGAACTCGCCAACAAATACAACGGAGCCGTCAATGAAATCAAGGATCTCACCGAAAAGATCAAGGCATGTCTGACATTCACCCACTGACACACCCATAATGAAGATGTTTTTGAAAATGTGCTCATCCTCAGGCCATCTAAGATGAGCTCAGCAATGGATCCTCTGCAGTGAATGGGTGCCGTCAGAATGAGCTGATAAAAACATCACAATAATCCACAATTAATCCACACCACTCCAGTCCATCAATTAATGTCTTAAGAAGCCAAAAGCATGTGTTTGTAAGAAACATTTAAGACAGCTATTGTGTCTGGCTAAAATACAAGTCCATAATCCATGATAACGCTTCCTCCAGTGAAAAAGTGGTCTGGTCTGAATCATGAGAGAAATCTGCACAGATCATGCACTGTTTGCAACCCAAAACAGCTCTTATGAATGAATGAAGCATTTATATAGCACTTTATTGTGTATTGCTGTACACCCAAAACACTTTATAATTATGTAGGGGGGGTCTCTCCTCAACCAGCACCAGCTCTTAAACAAATATGTTTGTGGATTTTGATGTGAAATGACAACAGGACGTTTCCACTGGACGTTACAAGATGTCTTTCACTTCACACGATGTTAACTGATGGACTGGAGTGGTGTGGATTACTTGTGGATTATTGTGATGTTTTTATCAGCTGTTTGGACTCTCATTCTGACGGCACTCATTCACTGCAGAGGATACATTGCTGAGCAAGTGATAGAATGATACATTTCTTCAGATCTGATGAAGGAAACTTACCTACATAATGGATGGCCTGAGTTTGAGTAAACTGAGTTTGAGTAAAGTAAATTTTTGGGCTAATTATTCCTTTACATTTCTTAACGTTTATGTTCAGTTGGCAGAGGGAAAACATGAGGAGCTCACTCAAAAAGGCCAGAATGAGAAGAAAGAGCTACAGCTGAAGATTGAAGAGATGGAGGAGAAAGAACAGGCGCTTCAAGCTCGAATCGAAGCTCTGCAGGCGGACAACGACTTCACGAATGAGAGACTAACAGCCCTGCAAGGTAAAACGCACAAGCATGCTATATTTCTCTCGGTTGAGAACGGTGCACTCCCTTATCACGGTAACCAAATAGATGAAACGGGTTGAGGAGGAGCATCTGTCAGTATAGAGCTCTTGTTTTTATTTTTGGTCATCCCAAATCTTCTCGTTGTCGTTTTCCAGTCCGGTTAGAACAGCTGCAGGAGAAAAGCATAAAGGAAAACAACAGTTTAGGTGAGTTGGAGAATGCATTCGTCTGTTAGTGTGCTGCTAACCTTGCATCACCTCCTTGACTAATTCAGCATGGGAGCTCGCCTTTGGTTGCCCGTTTTTCATTTTTCGTTCTGTCCCTCTTTCTTTCTGTCTGTCTGGCTTTGCTTCCGTTTTGTCTTGAAGGCCTTGAACTTTTGCATTGAGCATGTGTGTTCAAGTCTACACCTCTGTATACAGTTTAAGACTTCCTCCCCCTCATTTGGCCATTTCTCGCCAAGTTAATTTATTTCTCAGTACAGAAGGAAGGTAGTTTAAACAATCTGAACTGGTTGGCCTGTTTAGTTATTTATTCTAGGCTTCTTGCTTGATAATAAGTTTCTGAATGTTCAAGGAGGGCCCATTTTAATGTACCACATTGCTAATTATTGATCTTATTAATATAATTTAGTCAGTGTTTAATTAGGGCTGGCACCAGGGTTGCCAGGTTTTCACAACAAAACCCGCCCAATTGCTACTCAAAACTAGCCCAAAAATAAAATCGAGGGGGTTTCCCCAAGTAAAAAAAAAAAAAAAAACGTTCCGGGGAGTAAAATACACGTTTTTTTTTTGGTTAGGTTCCCCTGGTAAAATTCACATTGCAGGGCTAAATATCATGTTATTGGGGTAGCTTCAGCCAGCGGACGTGAAAAACAACCCACGGCAACAGTGTTAAAATAGCCCAATTCTGCTGGAAAACCACGGAATTGGCAACACTGGCTAGCACTAAACTCTGCTGGAAGATTGGGCACCCCTGGTAGTTAGTTGACAGTAAGGCACTAGGGTTTGAAACGGAGCCCAAGAATCACTTGGTTATTTATATTCTTGAACTGATTTCTAGTACTATATTCTCTGGCAATAATATGAGAAGCAAATGAAACTACTGATGTGGTGCACCATAGACCACAAACCTCTTGGCAGAGACATTTCGCTCACTGAACTGTCCCTTTATACTTCATTTCCATGAAATATACTGATCTCAGGAATGATTAGGATGGCATAACATGGGGTTTTTGCTTCAATAAGACCTTTGTAGAGAACATCAGCCTGTGCAAAGCTGAAAGTGACTGAAAACTTCAAAGATGCTGTCATTTGGCATCAAAATGTTTGGTTGTTAAACCACGAGTGATGTGCACGTCATTACACAACTAGTCATTTTGCTGTTAAGAGTACAGGAAACAGACTTAAAGCTTTTATAATAGGGCAGCCAGATGGGAAACTATAGAAGATTATAGGGCTGCACGATTTGGGGGATAATGTAATTGGGATTTTTCTGCTGAAAAAAAAAAATGTGATTACGATTTGAAATGATTTATTTTAGTTAGTTTCTGGTTTTATGTGCTTGTTTGTAGGGCTTCACAGTTTGCAAAAACAAAATAAAATAATAATAATAAAAAAAAATCAAAACAATAAGATAATATTCATAATCATAACTTGATGTTATTACTACTGCTACTAAATAAAACAAAATAGAAATATTGCTATGATAATGCTATTCCACTGTAAATTAAAAATCATGTATTAAAGAATACAACAATTAACCAAATGAAGCCTGTAATTTTATTTTACAGACTTCAAAATTACAATACTAATATTTATGCCATTTTTTAATTTCTTTTTCAAGTGATAAGATTAAGATTATTTTGAAGATTTTATTTTGAAGATTTCCAGACAGATTCAGTATTCCTAAAACTTTTGAAATGAAATCATTTACAAAAACATTGTTTTATTATTTTTTATATGCAATTTAATTTTTACATTTTCTATTAATTATTATTTTTATTTTTTAATTCTGAGTTTCAGGTTTGCTGTGCTTGTTTGTAGGAATGCAAAATTTGGCCATGAAATTGTAATTATATACCTATATATATAAAATAATAGTAGTAGTAGTACTTCTACTAAATAAACAAAATTAGAAGTATTACTATTGTAATAATACGATTTCTCTGTAAATAAAAAAAAAAAAGTATTCAAGAAAAGTAATATAACCATCATTTTATTTTACAGTATAACTATAATATTACATTGCTAATATATGTATAGCTGTCTCAATTTCCTTGATTTTGAAACGTTAAAATGAGAGAGCTTTAATTTTGAGGATTTTATTTTGAAGATTCCCAGCCAAATTCAGTATTTATGAAAGTTAAAAGAGGAGGAATCATCTGCTAAAACATGACCCTTGATTTATCAGTACCAGACCTCATGTCGCAGTGTCTGTCCCTGAGGTGACAGGTGAATGACAGGTGTCAGTCAGTCTCTTTAGGGCAGTGAGGCGCAGGTTCATGAATAGCTGCAGTCTCCCGTCTGTGTCCTTGTCCTGCCCTCTGCATCTCTGTTTGGTTGCGTCTCATGTTGTATCCTGTAAATCTGGCTTCTGTTTTAATATCATCTGATGCCCCTCGATGTGGGATTTCTTCCATTTGCTGTTCATTTAATGGAGGGTTTTTCTTTCTTTGGTAGACCACTTTCATTTAAAGAGTGGAGGAGACTGCACTTTAATCCAACAGTACATTGAGTGTCAATGTGAGTACACCGCATTCTTTCCAACGTCTTCCTCAGCCGTACTAATGAACCATCTTATGAGCATCAAAGCAGGTTTTACTCTGTAAAGTGAGGAAGGTGTTTACAGGGATATGAACTTAAGCACCGCCCTGCATCATATTTGCTCAATATGCTTGTTTCTTACTAATATTGAGGTGCTGATTTCAAAAATAGTGGCTGTTTTAATCAAGCACATCAGTTTTTCACAAAATTTCTAGAATTTTTTTTATTTTTGAGAAGCATTAGTAAGGTTAAGTTGTCTTGTATTGTCCCTTAATCAGCAGAAAAACGCTGTAAAGACATGATTCCTGTCTTCCTCAGATTACAAATATTTGTTCAATTCTCAGCCAGTTTTCACATGTATTAATTCGGCAGATGTTATTTTATTTCTAATGCTGGTTTCCATTTGTCCACTCTTTGTGTTCAAATGACATGTTTTGAATACTACTTTTCATTAAAACTTTTGACATTTGACTGCTTTTTTTATTTTGATAAATGGATAATTTTAAATTAATTAAAAAAAATCTATTGCTATTTGAATGCAATGGTTTTTATTGATATTTTTGAACTCAGCATCATCAAATTAGGTCACATTAGGCCTTTTTTGGTTTGTTTCAGAATGCAGGGCTATATCAGAGTTTCAGACTTACTTTTTTTTTTTTTTCGCATTTGCAATCAATTTAAAGTTTATTGTCCTTTGGTGATACTGAAGAATTTTTTTTCCTCATGTAGTTCATCAAATATTATCTTAGCAAATCTCATTTTTAGAATGTATGCTAGTGGTTCCTGAATCTTTCTATTGTGTTGTACATTCAACAAGCAACAAATTTCCCTTATGAAGTGGTTCTTTTTAATTCAGAAAGATTTACAAATCAGTGTTAAATTCAAAAGTGGGTTTGAATCTGACTCAGTAAATTATTCAGAACAACTATTGAGTTCAAAAATCATTTTAAAGCGAGAGACATTAGTTATTAAATATTATTTATTCGTTAGGATCAGCGAACTCATTGATTGTTCAGATGACTTATTAAAAATGCATATTCACAACAGACCTGCATAATAAATTGTTCTAAAAAAATAATTCCAAGTGCTTTAATTTCACAGAAATATCATTGGCTGTTGTCTCCCCCCCCCCCCCCCCCCTTTAATAGGTGGAAATATGCAGTCATCTTTATCAAGCGATTTTGTCATTTGGAGGCTAAAATGTGTTTTGGTGTTGACTGTATTTGACAGTAGTTTTTCAAGCACCTCGTTCCAGGTCTGGTGAAATGTTTTTTTTTTTCTGACTTTCATTCAGCTTGTAATGATTAAAACATTGTTTGGCGTATACTTTGATTTGTACTTCAGTTGAAGTTAGTCCTTAAGCAAACTTGGGAAGTTAATTAGCTGTTTTATTTATTTAAATGTGCTGTATGTAGGATTGACACCTAGCAGTTGAACTAGGTATTGCAGTTCAAATTCAAAATATTGGAGACAATTTTTTTTAACCCGGCCCCTCCTCCTCAGACTTGAAGCACACGCAGGTTGCCAGATTAACGACACAACAGGAACGAGCACACATGACAATGAATGAAATTAAATGCACTGTGTTTTCTGCCAACTGGCAACCCGGGGTGCCAAAATACAGCTGGGTAAACTGGCAGTGGGCGGGTTTCACAAACCATAACAAACACAGACATTCTGGGCCGGAATGCACATTTTCAAAGGAGAATAACTGACTGTAGCATTATTTTTCAGATAAACAAGTATGTTAACTTAGCATATTTCTTAAATATCTGCAAACATATTATGGTATTTTTATGCTTTAGTAGAGTCAAAATCCTACATACGGCACCTTTAAGCAATAAAGTTCAACACACCATGATATATGTGAATACATTACACTATATTGCAGAACGGAGAGGCTCTCAGAATCTGTTGTATAATCTGAAATCTGTATGTGGTGATCAGATCATAAGCTTTCCCTGAGATCTATATAGTCTCTCAATACATAAGTGAATATCCTTCTCCAAACTTGACACGGATTCTTAACAAAAACACTCTTGCATGCCGTCTGTTCTCACTTCACCTCCAGCTGACTTGGATTTTCTCTGTTCCCGGGGATTTTCACTCTCACCAGCATGCGTTCTGAAGTCTATGAGCTTCCACTGATGCTTTTCATGTGTCGTTTTTGCTTTGTTCTCTATGTATGGAAAAAACTACAAATGCAGTTTTGTTGCTGCTGATGCTGTATTCAGTTGGGCTGCATCAGTGTCATGTAATGACTGAGATGTGATATTTAATGCTGAATATTTAATAGATGCACCAGGTTTGGTTTAGTGAGCATGAAGACAGATATACTGAAATGCTTTTTCTCTTTTTTTAAACCAGCGGTGAGGCAGCTGAAGGAAGCGGTGGACTCATCCATTAACAAGCTGTCCAACTTTGATGGTAAGAGCACAGATTGTGTGTTTATCGATTGATTTGGAAAGACACTAAGGCTGTTTTCACACTTTTGAGGTTCATTTGAGGTGATCCATTCGTGGACTCGAGAACGGAGCAGAGACCTGACATGTTTTTTCTGTTTTATTCCACAGAAGTCATTGATGCGCATCTTCAGAATAACCAGACGACAGTGGACAACAGCTTGGCCAGTCCAGACAGGCTTAAAGGTATCATCACATTTCTGAATCAGAATGAGCTTTATTGGCCAGGTACAGAATGACAGCAACAGGACAGGACCCAGATAATAATAATTCTGTCACTTTCATCGAAGTTTCATCAAATCTGTTTCTTAATAGATTAAGCTCGGTTGTATTGAACATCACACTGGTATGATGCAATCTGATGGCAATGGAGGCACATGGTTTCACCCTGACCTCTATTTAAAACCAAATTAAACAACTGCGCTCTCTGGGTGGCAGGAATGAGCATTATGGTTATTTTTAGCATCCTCAAAGAGCATGACCAGGTCAGGGTCATTACTGTAATGAGCTCTAATAAGATCATCATCATCATCAGTGAAGTTTTATCTATCTGTCTTCTATTATTATTATTATTATTATTATTATTAAAATAATAGTTGGTATACTACTTGTTGTGAATTTCATTTACATTTAAAAGTTTAGATCAGTTGAGCCTAATAATAATAATAGATAAAAAACAAATTATTTGTTGTAACCTTTTCGTTTGTGCTTTAAAATGTTTAAAATCATTGATCTTAATAATAATCATCATAATAGGTAACAAAAACAAATAAAAATAAGCTGTTTGTTGTAACATTTTTGTTTATACTTAAAAATGTTTAAATTCATTTTGCGTAATAATAATAGTATTATTAGTTTAAAACAAACTATTTGTTGCAACTTTTTCATTTATTTTGTTTTAAATGTTTAAATACATTCAGCTTAATAATAATTATATTAATATATTAAAAATCACAAAACCTATTTGTAACTTTTTCATTTACATTTTAACATGTTTGAATCTATTATATGTAATAATTATAATTGGTAAAAAAAAAGTTACCTATTTGTTTTTTTTTAATTTACATTTTAGAATGTTTGCATCATTCTGCATAATAGTAATAATAATAAGAGTAATAATAATGTTTAAAACATTTTTTGTAAACTTGTTTATAATTTAAAATCTTCCTGCTCATTCTGCCTAATAATAATAATAATAATAATAGGTTTAAAACAAACTATTTGTTGTAACTTTTTAATTTTTTTTTACTTTTTAAATTTTTTAAAAATTCTTTCAGCCTAATAATAATAATAATAATAATAATAATGCAACTTTTTTGTTTACATTTTTAAATGTTTAAATCCTACAATCAGAGCAGAAAAAATGAGTTAATTCACCCAGAATGTGGTTATAACCTTATGAAAGCTCCTCTGTGTGAAGAGCAATGTGGAGCAAAGCAAAGAGATTACGGCCACACAGATTAGACCATAATTCACCGGTCAACCATTGCCTATGACGACATCCTTTAGTTTTCATCCATTCAGTCCCACTGAGTCACTGTTCGTTCGTTCGTTCGCTACACTGTGCTTATTCATGGAACACTGAGTTCAGAAGATCTATCATGTGATGTAACAGCAGGATGGGTGGTTTTTCAGGTCATACATTGATTTAAATGTGCAATGTTTGGCTTGATGTCTGAGAGGAATGAAAATATCTAGACAGCATTGACTGATAGTAATTTTTTTTTTATTGTTATTACAACTTTCATTGAAAAGATACTGAAAATTTGAGGTGCCGTTCATTAATATCCGATGATGCATGAATATGTTGCCAGGAGTTTTCTTTAGACTGGCGTCACCACCTCCTGTTCAAACCCCATTTATAACTCTTTTTAGTCCACATGGATACTACAGCAGCGCAAAACTAAATCTGCAACTAGTTTAGCATGTGACTGAATGTCCCATTGGAAGCCCAGGTCACTCAAATGACCATGTGTGGGCAATAACTACCACCAGCCAGAGAGGATGAACTACAGGGGGCTCATTCACTGCCTGCTATTGAAGATTAAAGAGTAATTGTGATTAAAATATAAACAGCCATCAAGCACACTCCTGTTTGGATATAGATACTGAAGCAGAGAGCCTGGTAAAAGTTGTGATGGCTGTATGATTATAGTTATTTTAATGTTGTTTTGAGTTATGATTGGGTCCCCCCTCTCCTCTAAGTGGTCTCTTCCGCTCTGCCTCCATAGAAAACCAAATAGACGCTAAAGAGTGTGATATGTCAGATACTCTGAGCCCCAGCAAGGACAAAAGCAGTGACGACACGTCAGGTACGTGAAGCATGGACACATTTATAATGTATGAATTGCTGTGTTTTGGTTACTACAGCTTTCATTTATGCATCCCACTTTTTTCCCAAATATAATAAATGTTATATGAAAAACTTAACTATATATTTATCTTATAACTTATAGCTTATGTAAATGTATTCTGATTTATTTTATTGTCTTTTATTCATGTTTCTTTGTTTGATCTGTCTTTCCTTTATTTTTAATTTGTTTTCTCTCAAATTTTTTCTTTCTTTCCTTCAATTAATTTTTTCTTCCCCTTTTAATTTAATTTATTTATTTTTCATGTCTTTCTTTTTCTTTCTTTCTGTTCTTGCCTTTTAATTTACTCATATTTTTATTCTTTCTTTCCTTCATTTAAATTTTTTGTTATTGTTTCACTTTAATATTCTTTCTTTCTTTCATTCTCTCATTTCAGACGGACAAATGGATGAACAAGAACTGAACGAGCCCCAGAACAGGGTTTCTCTTCTGAAAGGTAATCCCTCCATTCTTTTGTGTGGAAGTTTTCTTTTCAGCTTCCCTGTCTGAAGCGCCAGTGCTGATGTGGGTGTGTTTGTGTAATTTGGCTGGCCTGAACTGTTAGTCACCCTCTTTATCTGCACTCATTAGAGCTCAGGGGACTGGCATGCGGCACAACTGTGCAGCTTAACAGGGTGTGTTATTCCCCAATCTGACTATATATGGTCTGCATCTGCTGGAGGAGACAGCGGTGGGACGCAAAGGTGTCGTCCTGGCAGGTGTCTCAGCATCATCCTGGTTTATCTCCCTCCCTCAGATCTTTCCCCTCGCCCCATTTAATGTTCCATCGGAGTACAGTCTGGAATGTAAACCAATTACAGCCCAATTAGACTCCGAGTGCTTTCACAAAGTCACGTACAGCTGCCGCTTAGATGTCTGTCAGTCAGAAGAAGGGTTGCTTTCAACTAATACAATGTATCACTTTTTAGTTTCAACCGGGATTCAGTGTTTAGCGTTACATTTTAAAACTTTCAAAATAACTTTAAACAGATATTCCACCCAAAACCGAAAAATCTGTAATCATTTAATTATTTACTTTAATGTTGTTCTAAAATCTGTATGACTGACTTTCTTTTATGGGACACAAAACTAATATATTTTTTTTTCAATGGGGTCCCTGTCAAAATATCATCTTTTGTGTTATGAAGAGGAAATTCATATTTGGAAGCACATGAGGATGAATAAATGATGACAGTTTTATATTTTACTGGATTGTCCCTTTAATTTGATTGGATTTTTAATGCTACTAAGAATATTGCTCAAACTTGGGCTTTGCACAAAGCACCAAAAAAAAAAGAGAGACAGTCATAGACAGGCAGAAAGTCATTGTCTCCTAGAAAAGGTTTTAAAAAAAACGCTTCGAGCAGCAGTTGCATGAATGAATGACGATGAAATAGACACTACAGTGACATGAGCTGAAATGGCACTGATCTCTACTGGTAGTTTGTTTTCTAGTTGTCATGGTGGCTCCGCTGGATCGAGGGCATTCGCCCCCTTGTCATGTGGTTCATCTCAGATGTCATCAGCTCAGTGGTGACTCTCACCCGCTCAGGCTGAAAATATCCAGATCATTCATCTACTCTCACACTGCTGAGTCACACCACACAGCAGGACATTTGTCTCCCACACATCCATTTTCATTAAGGCTTATCTGTAGGGTCATATCATTAAAACAGGATTTGAGGTTGAAGTTCTATACAGCCATACATAACGTTCATAATGAATAAATAATCCAGAAATAAAGACCATTTATTGAAACTGTACCATAAAATCAGCTCATTCAGAAATCAATATGATGTCACAGTCATGAGTTCATTAACATATAACCACCTATATTTACATATTCACTACCTGTTGAATATTCAGCAACTTAATGCACTCTAAGTGTTATTTGAGATGTAATTATGGGTGTTTTTGGTCCTCCTGCTGGGACAGATAAAAGCCACTGGTAGACGCTTTGTGTTTGTGCAGCTATAGTTTGGCCACGTGTGACTCTAGCGTCGTTTGACCTGCCTGGATTTACTGCTCAACTAGGGATCAAACCTAGGGATGCTCAATACCATAATTTTGGCTTCGGTACGATATCAGAATGTAATACCTCGGTATCGATACCATAGGTGACAAATAACCAGCCTCAAAAGATAAGTGAATTAAACAATTTTAATAAAATAATAAAAACAGATTAATATCTTAATACCTTTGTATCAAACTGTAACAAAAACCTACAGGGAACATAGGTTACATTTTGATGTTGGAGAAAAAATGTATAACTGAAATAATACAATGAAAATATATTCAAATCTTCTTATCTTTTCAATGCAAACAAAGTGCAAACAAAATGTCTCAAAATGTAACAAACCTAGAATATGGGTTACATTTTGACTGGGTTTGAAGAAAAAAAAATATACAACTGAAGTAACGCAATTAATGCAACAAATGTTGCTTTATTGTTAAGTGTTATTCTAACAGTCAAAGTAATATTCAAAATCACGTTATTATTTCTCTCTCTCAGACTTTTTTCAGATTTCAGACTCAGCCAAAGAAAAAGCATTAAATATAAATCTCACTCACTCGCTCTCTTGGCTGCTTCATATTAGCGGTCGGCAGCGCTGCAGAAACATTCCCTTAATATTATTTATACAAAAATTAATACAGCAAAACTCTTGCTTAATTCAAATTCTATTAATATTCAGTTGTTTGAAATGCAAGTGCATATATTACGTGACCAAAACTTCACTGAGCGTGTCACACATGCACGTGTGCGCTTACTGTATATCACATCTGTATGTGCGTTGATCAGTTGTAAATAAAAGTTCAAATTAAATCTGAATTTATTGATGATACACTCACCTGTCAATCTCTCAATTCTCTGAAAAGATCAGGATGAGCAAGCGACAAATGCTTAAAAAGGTTTGATGTGTTGCCTCCTGTGGCAACGTGTGCATACAGGTCAGTTTGTTCACCTTTATCATCTGTTTTGTATGCAGAATAATGCCATATTTCACTTCTACTGTTCTCTTTATTTAGTCATTTTGTCACATTTACCAGTTGGGCTGCAATTTGGGAAGCACTGCCACAGGTGCACTTCACAACAGCAGCGTATGAAATACAGAATTGAGCAAAGTTATGATATTATAATAATATATACCGGTATTTTTCCAGTACCGGTATACCGTGCATCTCTAGTGCAGGCTGTCCAGAATGTCACTGTTCATTTTTCTAATTAATCTGTTTCAAGCTCATATTTTCACACCAGTTTTTCCTCAGTTTTTACCAATTAGGCAAGTTCTCATTGAACAAAAATGTTGTTCAGACTCGCCTGGTGTTTGGTTTAATTCAGTCTAAGTGGGCTGTCGTGATTGCACTGAGCTCATGTCCTTTAACGGGACGTCAGATAAGGAGCGCTGGCTTGGATCGGTCAGGAAGTGCCAGTTTCAGCACCTCATTGTTCGAGGGCACACTTGATGAACTGTAGGGTGTGCCAGGCAGACTCAGAGGCGGCCAAGACCAGAGGGGGATGTGTGCTGCGGCAGCTTTTCTCTCTACCTTCTTATTTCATCTTGATTAAAGAAGGCTTATTCTAGCATGCATGTGTTTCAAACTGAAGATGAGGAGAAATCTGGATAGAAACACCAGTAGAACTAACAATGTTACTGTTTTGGAAAAAAATCACACTTTCTAGTGCAAAAACGGTACTAAGCTCATAAGTGGATTGTAGGTGTAGTGCATCTCTAGGTCAAGTTGCTGTATTCTCAATGTACAGTGATATATCAATGTATGAAAGTTATCTATGGAAGATTATGGAAAACATTGATGGGGCATAAAGTGCCTTGATTTTGTGTAAAATCATATTGAAATCAAAATAATTACATTTCTGATTTCGTAACATTCACAAACTGAATGTTTTTCGAGGCTCAATAATGAATTTATATGGCTTATATAAGTTTTTAAAATGATTTTTAACCCACAAATAGCAATTTGACTCAAAAATAGTCATTTCTAATCAATAATATATTAATATTATATTTAATGATATTTGAGCTTGACATAAGACATTTGTATTCATTCTAGAAATGTACATGTTTTAGGATTTTTAAAAAAAAAAAATTTCATGACTTTTCCAGGTCTAAAATTCAATTTTTAAAATTCATTAATATATCCAGGTTTTCCCAAGACAACGAGCTACCTGGTTTTGGTAATTTTGTTGTGTTTTTATTTATAAAGGTTTTTATTTTAGTTCTTATAGTAATTTTTTTTCCTGGCTTAAAATTATTTAAGGTTTTTTTTTTTTCTTTTTCTTTTTTTAGTTAACTCTAATAACCCTGGAATGATATTATGATGACAGTTTTCATCTTGACTTTTAGCTGTTTTTATATTGTCATATATTAAATTATTTTAAATAATTTTTTTGACCCCCTTAAAAATGTGTTTAGGCCCCGTAGTGGGTCACAGCCCCTGGTTGAGAAACACACTGGTTCCATGTGTTTGTGAGGCAGATATCTTAATTGTTCAGTTTAAAATTGTCATTCAGAATTCTGCTGTATTTGTCTTGGATCATAAGACATTTGCATTTGTTTTTGCACAATGATTTGATTTGTCCAGAAAGCTTTGGTAAAATGTGCCACTAGGAGGCACTGTTGAATTGCTCTTTCACCCCTAGATTGCATCTACACCGAGGCGTCTGGCATGAGTTATTCAATTGCCTTAATGATGAGTTATCTGAACACATGTAACCTTATATGGCTGTGATACTCAATCTCAGCCATAAAATCCTTTTGAGACGCTCTTGATGAAATCACCGAAGAAGGAGCATGAGATTACACACCACTTCATGCCCCCTCTCATTAAATAAATGGCAAAACTTCAGAAACACCGCTAAGTAGACGAGTTCGTTACATCATTTTGCCTGAAAGCAGCTCCCTCGCCCGCAGTAAACACCCTTTGTCTGACATCATGACAGATTACCAGCCCTTAAATTAGCACATGACTTCACCGACATCTGTAGAGTGTTCAGAGAGGGGGACGTTCATCAGTTTATGGTCAGAGGAGGTTTCCCAAAAGCCTGTTGTTACAAGACCACATGAGAGACCAACTGGATGCTCCTCAGAGAAACTGCAAATGTGTGCTTGCTCGGCATGAAGTCTTATGAGGGAACGCAGGAGACTGTCTAATGTCTCTTTTGCTTGGCCTGGTGCAGGTCATCTCAATGGCCCATTTGTAGATCTTGCATTAGAGCCGTCTGAGTGTGTGCTGGACTTGCGTAATCAGGCTTCAAGTTGTGTCCCGTAATCTAAAGTCAGTGCATTTTGGATATTCTGTTGTCTGATGCAAGCCGGGCCGTGCATGTTGTGCATTTGCACTCGAGTCGTTCACTGACGGACTGAGCAAACAGAAATACTTCCTTCTTCACATAATGAACTGATTCTGAGCAAGCGTCTTGATTTTGATTTGCGGTAATCGTGTTTCAGTGCTTGATGTTTCTGCCCATGGGGTCGAACAGAATGTGCCGTTTGTGGCGCCACAAGGTTCTGACCCATCGTGATGGATTGGTCTCACGCTCACAGCGGCTTTGGGCTTTTAGGAGAAGCATTTTTAGCACAGATATGTCGTTTTATATGTCTGCAGTCTGTTTATTAGGAACTGTATTTTACATTTACATTCCTGTGCAAAAGTCCCCTGGCTTTCAGAGAGCCAGAAATGCAATATTTGTATAAAGCAATTAAATAATAACCTAAAAGTCACTAGATGTGGGTCCAAACTACATAAGACGTTGTGAAATTGATCACAACAATTTTGATATTCAAATTTATCTCTACAGTGAATGTAAATTACTACATTATGATTATAAATATTCTTTGATATTTACATTATTTAAATGCTCAAATAGTTAAATTCTGTGCTGAATTGTGTTTTCAAAACTTTCACAAGAATTCAGAAGTTCCACTTACTATATCACAAAATTGTAGTGACATTTTTGAAAACTTTAAATGCACAGCATTACAACATTTTATAAATCATAGCCCAATGCAAATTATTCCTATCCAAATACTGTTTTTTTTTTTTTGTTTTGTTTTTTTACATTTATCTAAAACTAAATGTATTTGTAACTAATGGCTAATTGTGAAAAAATATTGTTGCCATTATTGTAGTTATAGAATGATTTAAAATGTAGTCATTTTTGAGTCATTGATTTAATTTTTTTTTATTTAAATGGCATTAAAATTACTTCATTATTTAAAATATGCTTTGATTAACTTTATTACTTTATTTAAATATAAATAAATAGTGAAATGTTTCAACTTTTTTTTTTTTTTAAATGGCTGTGCTTATTGTTTTAATTTATTTTTTCAAATATATATTGTATACTGATTTTTAAAAAAAAAATTTGTATCAAAAAATAATTTTGCGTCCCTGAATGCCCAGAGTTACAATTTCCTAACGTTTTTCCAAATTATACCCCAATACAAATTTTGCCTGAACTGAACCCTGAACTAATGGCTTCCTGAAGACATGTGAAAAGGTGTGAAAATAATTTATCCTCAATATCACTGCTTTAGTTTATGAGGGATAGAATCATTAAGAAAAGTTCAAGGATTTCGTAACAAGCTGCATGATTTGAGGCATCATTCATGTTCGTTATTAATGCAATACTAAGGGTGTGAGGTTTTACTCGTCAGTTTATCTCTCTTGATGTCTTTTTTTACCGCCATGTTTTTTCTTCATGCTCCCTCACTGCAGCATCTGCTCTGTTTGTGTTTGTAGAAATGGACAGGAACCTGGAAGCTGGAGACACTGAGCAGGTCATTCCACACCTCCACCGAGAGCTGCAGGAGGCCCAGGAGCTCGCCAACACTGGTAAACAGAAATGCCTCGAGCTGCAAGGTACAGCAGCATGCTAAACGCTCCTTTAATAGCGATTCGGCATTAATGATCGAGGCTCACTCACGACTGCACTGGCATTAGTGTGAATCGCTGAACGTCTTTTTCTCATCAGCTCTGCTGGAGGAGGAGAGGAGAACCAACAGACAGCAGACTGAAGAATCTGCTAAACAGATCCGCTTCTTACAGAGTGAGTCATTCAACACTTGTGCTTTAGTGTTTTGACTTTAATCTTCAAAACAACTTCTAAATATAATCATCAGTATGGATTGACTGGTTGATCAGTTTTTAGTCATGAAACCTAAATTAAATAAATATATATTTTAAGAAAATATATGTATTTTAATGATCAGTTAATTGGGCAACATGTATTTACCAATCAACATTCAAATAAAAGCTGTTATATATAAACATTTAAATTCCACATAAGGCATTTATATATAAATATTTTAATGTACTCCAGTTCGTTGTTAAAATAAATTTTTACTGTTTTTATACCAAAACCGAGATTAAAGTTTGCATTTAGCTGAAAACCCCAAATATTTTATTTTAATTAATCAATTAATTACATTTATTTACACTCAAATAAAAACTGAGTTGTATATAAACATTTAAATTGCACTTAATGCAATTTTTATATAAAAATGTAAAATAAAAATAAAATAAACGATTTTTGAATAATTTATGAATTTTCAATACATTTCATTGTTGAAATTAATTTTGTCAAAACATCAAATCCAAAATTAAACACTTCATTTAGTCAAAAAACAATTTTTTTTCTAAATAATCAATTGATTACATTTATTTAATCAACACTCTAATACAAACTGAGTTGCATATAGACATTTAAATTGTACACAAGGCAGTTTTTAAATAAACTTTTTAATGATAGAATTAAGTTTCTGCTTTAATTAAACATTGTTTTCATGACAAATTTATTCAAACATACATTAATAATGAAGACAAGAGTTCAAGTAAAATTATAATGAATATTTATTAAAGTGCATATACTTTTGAAAATGCTCTTCTCTAGAGTTATTTTTTTCTGACTGAGTTTATAGAAATTGAATGGGTTTCCTGAGATAAATTTTACGTTTTATTGACATCTTTACGTGGTTGAAACACTGAGTGATTACATGAGACATGATGATAAGTCATAGTTTTATTTAGCATACCTTATTGATATTCATTCATGTTTATTTTTTGCTGTAATTAGTAGTAAAGAGGAAGTGATGATCGGTTTAGGTGCCGCTTGAACTAAGGTGCTACAGCGGTCTGTTACGACACACGAAGAAGCATCAAAACAACAGTTGTTTAAATTTTGTTATAAAAATGACAATTTGAAATTCATACTTTTTCCATATCAAAAGCTTATTGCAATTATTGGATTCCAGACACACTACAAGTAATGTTTACTGAACTGAAAACTGCATAGACCAAAAAAATCTCTGTTCGTGATAATGAAGGTTGATTAAAAATTAGAAATCGTGAAATCAGTGATTTCAGCCTTCCAAAACCAAATATTTTTCAGTTGTCATATTTGAATTTTTAGACCTAATACCACCCATTAATCGTGTCAAAATCACTGTAACTCTTCTTTGTCTTCAGCTCAACTGGCGAAGCTCCAGTCTGATATGGAGGCTTTGCGTGAGCAGAGAGAGAACACTATCACCACCACCCGCGAGGAGCTCTACAGCGCCCAGGAGGAGATCCTGGTGCTCCGGCACGCCATGGAGGCCGCCACCGCCGAGCGGGAACGAGAGATCGCCGCCCTGCAGGGAGACCTGAGCGTCGTCACCGCTGAACTGGACAAATGGAGACAGACGGCAGCCAAGTATGAAGTGGAGATCAGCAACCTGCAGGCCAGCTTCCAGCTCCAGAGCCAGCACCAGGAAAGAGCTAGCCAGCTCCAAGGTACTCCATTGGTTTTTGGCCGTTAGGAGCCATAGCTCAGCAGAATCACTGTTAAACCCAGACCTGGTTCAGTGGCGACAGGGTTCAGCGGTCAGGTCAGGCTAACATGTCGTCATCGGCGCTCCTGCAGTGAACCTGCTGCGTCCCTGATGTGCTGTTTGGCTAGTAATGTTCCCTGTATGTCATAAATCAAGCTGACTTCAGAGGAACTAAGACTGAGATCATCACTGATCTGGTGTTTTGTGATCTCTCTCTCTCTCTCTCTTTCTCTCTTTTCTAGCGCCTTTGATTCCTATTTGGAAACATTTGTTTCCTCTCATTTGCTTTGAGTTCAGTTTTTCTGAATTACTGGCCATGAGAAGAGAATTGAGTTTGAGCTAAATGAGTAGAAAACATGCAGTACTTTTTAAAAGATTGGGGTCAGTGAGATTTTTATTCAGCAAGACGCATTAAATGTGACAGTAATGACATTTGTAATGTTTCAAAAGATTTCTGTTTCACATAAATGCTGTCTTTCGTTTGAGCTTTGTATTGATTTAAGAATCCTGAAAAAAATGTTTCCACAAAAGTTTCCCATTAACAATAGAAAATGTTTCTTGAGCAGTAAATCAACATATTAGAATGATTCCTGAAGGATCATATGACACTGAGGACTGAAAATTCAGCTTTGATCACAAGAATACATTACATAAATATAGTATATTTATAGTAGGAAAACATCTATTTTAAATTGTAATATTTTTTCACAATTTTAGTGTATTTTTAATTTTTTTTAAAAAATGCATTAAAAAAATCTCACAGACCTTAAACTTTTAAATGGTAGTGTAAGTTCAAAGATTGCATACATCTCCCCATAGCAGAGTGTAATGCATATGTGTCATGGCTATACTGTCAAAATATTGTGATTTTAAGTGTTTATGCAATGTTTTTCTTTTAGTCTGCATTTCACAAGACTGATTTCTTCACATATTGAGAAGTCACACATGCGGTATTAATTTCACTGGGGTCCTTCTCTCCAGGCCCTCTTTAATGTGTTGTCCAGAGTCACGGAAACAGTTTTATTATCATCCATCCCGCTGTGTTTATTTATTATTTATTGGATCCTTGTTTTGTTTTTCACAGAAAAATGTGCATAAAATTGTTCTGATAGTGCTTCTGAGACCTTTTAAAGCCATTTTAGGCTACACAGGATCTCAAGCAGTAAAATTAAACATGACAGGATGAAATTAACTCTAGTGATGTACCAAAATAAAAAAAATTCCAATCTGAAACCAAAATGTCTGGACACAGACACACTGGACAAAAGACAGAATACGTAAATGGTAAATTATCCTGTGTTTGGAATAATGATAAATGTGATTGTTTTAATTTCACGTAATCACTTAAAACAGGTGATGATTTTATTATAATTTGCAGAAAATGTCTAATTAATAATTACATTTTACATATTTTTGTAAAAAAAAAAAAAAAAATCATAATCTGATTACAGCGACTGTAAATTTCTGAATGTTTTTTTAAAAATAATTTTTACCTTGAGGAATTACTATATATATATATATATATATATATATATATATATATATATATATATATATATATATATAATGACATAGAATGTTTATTATATTGTAATAAAATTATATTATATGTATGTATAATAAATACTTTCTATATACTATGTTTATTATAAATGACATATTTTGTATGTTTTGTAATATATTTATATAAAATTATTTAAAATATTTATTAAATTTCTTTATCCAATTTGTTACAATTGTTTATAGTAAATTTAAAAATTCAATATTTTAATTTTATTTTTTTTAACTAAATTATATTTTAATGAGCTGAGCAGTGGTTGCCCTTTAATACATTGTGTTAAGTGGTGTGAGTGGAGGGAGTCAGTTATATAATTAGTTTAATTATATAACTGACTATATAATTTTCTCTCTCTGTTTCGGTGTCAGGTGAATTGGAGAAGCTTCAGGGCGAGTGCTCTAGTCTGCAGAATGAATGTGACAGTCTGCGAGCTGAGAAGACCACACTGATGCAGAAACTCAACAGACTCGAGGAAGAGCTCGACAGGTGGGTCGCATTCACACAAACAGGCTACCAGTGGCGTTTAGATCATTTCACACAACAAAAGTGAGTCACCAGGGGCCGGATTCACGAAACATTCTTAAGAAGAAATTTCTTCTTAACTGCCATTTTCTTCTTATTTTTTAACTTAAGAAAAAAGTTAAGAATATTTTGTATTCCCAAAAATTCTTCTTAAGAATATTCTTATCTTTTTTCATAAGATTGTTCTTAAGACAAAACCTAAGAAGAATTCAAGTTCTTGAAAAGAATCTTCTTAAAAATCAGCGTAAATAACTTCTTAAATTTAGGACAGCCCCAGACTTGTCTTAAATCCAAAACAGTAAGAATTATTTAACAAATTGATTGGGTTATTTCAAATTAATTGTTATATTTAAGTATTACAACAACATTAGCTACATATAATACATAGTAGGACTATTAATAGGGATGTGCGCGAGCTTTCTGAACTGACAGCGATGACTGATAATATAAACAATGATCGGTCATGAATGACTAGCCTTTTTTCTGACTTCAAAACTTAGTAGCAACTCTACAAAAACGAGTCTGATAGGAAGCTTTAATTGGACGCTTTTATTTTAGCCTATAAATACGACATAATCTTTGGCAGTATGCAGCGCATATGAATGCGCCGATACACAGGACGCGTTCGCTGTAGCAGCGCGGACACAAACCGGAAGCGTTCACTCGGATGAGAGCGCAAAAGCACCGCACAAAAACGAATGAAACAGATCGCTGCAGCTTGAGACAGACAGGCTGTTCAAAAACACACCGCGTTAAAAACATGAAGCTGAGCGCCAGTCAAAGTCGCGATTATTATATGGTAATCTGCAGGAAGCGCAGTGAGTTTATCAGTGCATCATGTTTTCACTCTGATAAAGACTGTCATTTTCTTCTTAAGAAAAAAGTTAAGATGTTCTTAAGAATATATTTGAGAACTTATTAAGAATTTTTCAAGAATTGCACTTACGAACATTCTTATGAACTTCGTGGAATTTATCTTAAGAAATTTCTTAACTTATTTCTTAAGAAGATTTTCGTGAATCCGGCCCCAGGTTTTAAACGGTTTTTAAGCACATTATGTCAGATTCCACACCTGCTCTCTTAAATGAAGAATGTTTGAATCACCATATTGCACAACAACGGTATGTCTTTGTATTTACAAAAGACTGTTTCAGTGATGCCTATTCAAATAACTAGTTACCATTGAAATATTTAAGTACCTTTGTCCTGTACTTAATCTCTGCCCTAGGCATTGTGTGTACGTCTCTGTGCTGACGTTATTGTTGTGTAAGTCACCGCTATGAGCTCATCTGCCCTAGAGCTTCACATCACTATTAGGAATGTTCTACAACATTCTTTCCCATGACACAAATTTATTCCATTCATTAGTTCGTATTCTGAAAACTCCACAGAATGTAAACAGCACAATCTTTGACTTTATTTTCCGTTCTTTGTTTCGCAGCTCCAGAGAGCGGAGCGCGAATTTGAGCAGCAGCCTGAACGCTCTGGAGAAATCCCAGGGTGACCTGGAAAATAAACTGGGCTCAATACAAGACCAGCACCAACAGGATGCTAGCAAACTGAAGATCCAGCTGGCTCAAGCCGAAAGCCGCACCAGAGACCTGCAGAAAGAGGTATGATCAACTGAAGACCACCCAGACCTTTTACTGAAACTCGTCTGCCAAAATGCACAACACATGAATTACTTTTATTCAGCAAGGATGCATTAAAACTGATCAAAAGTGACAGTGAAAACATTTATAATGTTACAAAAGACTTCTATTTCAAATAAATAACTTTTTTTTTTTATTCAAATAATTCTGAAAAACAAAATCCCCACAAAAATATAAACCAATGTTTCTTGAGCAGCAAATATTAGAATGATTTCTGAAGGATCATGTGACACTGAAGACTGGAGTAACGATGCTGAAAATTCAGCTTTGTATCACAAGAAAAAATTATGTTTTAAAATATATTCACATAGAAAGCAGTTGTTTTAAATTGTAATAATATTTCAAAGTTTTAGTGATTTTTACTGTATTTTTAATCCAATAAATGCAGCCTAGCTGAGCAGATGAGGCTACTTTCAAAAACATTAAAAAAAATCTTACAGACCCCCAGTTTTTTTGTTGTTGTTTTTTTTAGATGCAATGATTGCATAATCTCTCTTTTTCTCTCCAGTACGACGACACTCAGGATCTGCTCTCAGATCTGCGGCAGCGGTATGAGCAGACAGAGCAGGAGAAATGCTCCATCAACGACGAGCTGGAACAGTGCAAGGTCAACCTCAAACTCCTGCAGGACAAAGGCAGCAATGTGAGTCTCACAACCCACGCAGGTCATTTGCAAAACACCAAAAAAACTCCCAACACATTGCTTTTCAGCCAGGATTAAGATCTTACTCCAATTAATTAGCTGTCATCCACATTACGCCGTTTAACGCGGTTGTCAGCAATCAGTGATAGATCTTACTTCACTGTTTTGCACAGCTCTAGAATACACAGCAGAACACACATACTGTATACGGCACGATTTTGTGAGTCGTTAGCAACAATTATTTGCAAGCATTTGTACGCATCATAGGTGCATTCAAATGTTCTATAATACTCTAAAAAGCTGTAGTTAAAATATTATTAGATATTATTATTGCTTATCAGCTCATATTGTGTATATATTCATTAACCCTTCAAAGACTTCAGATTTTTCACTTTCAGGTTCTCCTTTTTTTTCATCATGACCCACGAGAAGAATATTTCCACTGTTCTTTTTTATTTATTTATTTTTTTACACTTTTTACAATTTATTCTTCATTTTTTGCCCAGTTGTACACTTCAGTTTTTTGAATTTGCTACACAAAACAGTAGTTATCACCTTAATCTCCCACAATTCCCTCAGTACAATCCCTTGCACACTGCTGATTGGAGTCACAATAGCTTCATGTGTTGTTGATTTGAGTTTAACACAGATAAATTGTAGATTAATTGTTCTTTATTGTTTGCTGTGATTTATTAATGCCTTGAACACTGTCCTCGTTCCTGCTTCTAGATGTTCAAATGTGTTTGTGGTTCTGGGGCATTTGATATTTTTATTTGTGTTGATTTATGGACGGTCCCTCCCACCGCACCCATTTATTTGGCCGTTTTTGTTTGTATATGTTTGTATGTTTGTTGTAGTTGTTCGACTTCCCCAGTCTTATTTCCGTTGAATAGTTTGAAGATTGATTTTTTGTTTTATTTGTAATATCCCTTCCCTCCTCTAGCCATCCATATTGCAGCCTGTCCAAGCCATTTTCATCGGTCTATTCCTGGCTTTGCTGTATTGGTGCTTCGGCCAGTTGTGGTAGAAAGGTACACACGCTCCTGTTGAGTCTGTTTGTGTGTCTCCTGTATATCCACCTCTGTATATATCATCACATATATACGACCTGTGCATGGCAAACTCTCATCCGTCATCTCTGCACACGCTTCGCCCCAAAATCCCTTTTCGGTGCTTAGCGACACGTGGGAACTCTTAACCGTTTCCTTGTCCACCCAGAATCACCAATTACTAACCAAACACATTAACTGTCTTGTCTTGCTTGGATCGGCATATAAATCTCTGCATTCGGGGATTTTGGATGCTTTTTCCTTTATTTTCTTCTGTTTTGGGGCATTTTGGTCATCATATCATCTTTCTTTTGCTCTTCTTCTTTACTTTTGTAAATTAAAGGCATATTTCATCCAAATATGAACATTCTGTCATCATCTACTCACCCTAATGTTGTTTCAAACCTGTATGAGTATTATTCAAAAGAAGAGGTTTTGACTAATGTTCATGCTGCTTATTTCTATACAATGAAGGAATATAGTGATCAGCGGCTGTCAAACTATGAAAATAACCAAACTAACAGCACAGTGACAGTCCATATGACTCATGTATTATATATACAAGTCACACGATAGAATTTTGTGACAATCAGAAATCGTCTGTAGCTTATTCATGATTGTGCATTTAAACTTATTGCATTAAGATGAGTTTTGCCATCAGTGGCACTAATTGCCATTGTTTGTTCCTTGTCATACTTGTCTTAGTTGACTACTTGTTCCCTCCTTCGGGGATGAGATTTTTTTTTTTTTATTTTTTTATTCAAATTTATTATGACCAATTTATGCCAAAAATGTAAAAGTTAAATATTTTATTTTACAGTACAATATTACCAGTTCAATAGTACTGTAATACATTTGATTTTTATATTTAAAATGAAAATTATTTCATAATAATAATCAATAAGTTTTATCATCATATATTAAAGAGAAATATAAGTATTATTATTTTTATTTTCTTTAGAGATTTAAAGCCCTTGGTCACTGTACACTTTCATACAGGAAAAAAAGCAGCAGGAAAATTCTCCTAAAATGCTTTTTTTGTGTGTGTCCCACAGAAGAAAACTTAGAAAGTCATGCAGGTTTGAAACGACACGAGGGAGCAAATGATGCCCAATCTGTCATTTTTGAGTGATCTGTTCCTTTAAACGCAGCTGTTCTTTCTTTGGGTTTGAAAAAAGATGGTTGTGTTTGCTTTTATTTGCTTTATAACTCCTGTGAGGTAACTGGTTCTCCCAGTTTTACTTAAATATTTGCTTTTTCCTGTCTTCTCCCTCTTTCTCTCCGTTTGTCGGTGTATTTCTCATGTAACTTTGTCTCTTACTATCAGCCAGGTCTCTCTCTGTCTCTTTAGCTCCAGTCTCCAGTGCTTCTGTCCTGGTTGCTCTGGTGCATCTTAAATAACACCCTTTATTAATTGCATTGCTGTCATTTCAGAGCGGATGGATGCCCTGGATGCCGGTGGTTGCCGCCGTGGTTGCTGTGACAGCAGTGGTGCTTTACCCAAACTTGTCCAAGAGCTCGTCCTGAGAACCAATCAGAGCACTCATCTCTACCACTTCCTGTCCCCGGCACGGCCCTCTGTCCAATCCCAATGTCAGCTTTAGTCCGGCCACGCGGTCTAAACCTGAACATAATACCTCTCGTTTTGACAATACAGCCCCAATGTCTGTGTAAAATGCAAATGTATATAGTATAGAAAGAAAGAGGGAATAAAGTTGTAACGCATATTATAGAATAAAGAATCTATCAGCGTTTTTGTCACTCGGATGGGAATTTTGATTTTTAAAATGGCCTAAACTAGGTCTACTGTTTTGTTTTGTTGAATGGGTACCACGTTTTCTGTTAGCGAGTTTTCATTTCTTGGACTCTTCTTGTGGTTTGCCATCTTAGATGTGGTAATCCAAATAGATGTACAGCCAAATGAGAATCTGAACTCTAGGGCACAGAGGGGCGAAGTGCCTACTTTAAATGCTACTAGGACTAGTTCACATTGAAGTGCCACTCATGCAGCGTCTCATCAATTCGAATGGAAAAAAAGTCTAAATTTCACGTCGTCTGTGCTGTTATTGTGTGTTCGACCCGACATGCTTCTAGCACAGTGATGTCTTGTTCTCTATGGCTGTTTCTCTTGTATCTTGTATTATAAGCAAATGTTCATGTCAGAGACACTACAAGTATCTAGGTGATTTTGAAATTCGACGTTCTTGACATGTTAGGATTGTGGTCAGTGACCCGAGAAGAAGAAGAAAAAAAAAAAGTTGTAGCTTTTTACCAACACACTGTCCTGCTGTTCGGACTGAGATGGAGCACTTTTGAGTTTCTGTCGTTAAAACTCCTACAGTACCTCCTGAAAAAGGCTCGGGGATTTTGCTGCCTTACCTGTTACATAGGTTTCTTTTTACAGAATGAAATTGGATGCAAAGGCTTTAAAATGAATGGTGGAAATGGGTGGAAGTGTTAAAGATCCGCTCTCGTGAAGCACAGAAATGGGTGAGAGTGAATTATTTCAAGGGTGAACGGAATGAGTTGTTTAAATGTGGATGTGCAAGCTGCTTTGAGACTGCAGGAAGACGAATTAACCAATGATGTGTTTGGTGTGTGGTTCACATTTGTCTGCTGTGCTGTAAATAAACAGTCGTGGAGCAAAAAGCCGAACTCGTCTGGTTCAACGTGTCCAGGACTTTGTTTTTGCATCGTTTTTTGTTTTACTGAAAAGACATACTGCAACAAAAATCCATTGAACACTTCAACATGGATTTGACCACGAATGCAAAAAAGCAAAGCTTGTAGCACAGAAAGGATAGCTTTAAACAGATCTCTTGCATTGAAAGCAGCGTTTTTTTGTTCTTTAAACAGCATGATGGACTTATTATTTCTAAAATCCATTTGGAACATCGTCCTTCACGTCGAAAGAATGCTCACAGGCCGTTTGTAAATATGTATGTATGAATGTTTGTGTGTAAATATGTTATAGTCACAAAATAAACATTGGATATAAATGATATCGGTCACATCTAATTTGCTGCTGAAGCCAGTTTTTAGGATATGATGCGTTGGCCTTTTCTTATCCTTTTAATTGAGATACCAGTTTTTCGTTTTAGTTTAGTTTTATAGATGCATTTCTAGCTTTATTTTGGATTGAACACATGCAGGTTTTTCAAATTGCAAATTAAAGTTTTGGAACTCGTTACCGATAACCACAAACATTAGAACTAAGGAAAAGATGCAAACGGTGATGTAAATTTAATCAGGTCGTAGCTGAACCTATCAAGGCTGGTTTTTGTAAGCATAAAGTTTGTATTTTTATTTCTTTATTCTCCGTCAGTTCATTGTGGTGGAATAAAGTTTCTCAAGTTGTTTTAAGTTGAAAATCTCAGATAAACCGGAGTCTTTGGGAAAAGATCTCTTTAAACTGGTCACCAACTACCAACCAAGTCAGTACAGTAGCCTACAGCACACTGCCTGTATATATTTTTGTTCGTAAATATTGTTTTTGAGTTTTTTTGTCTTGAACTGAGAGAGCTCGGAATTACACTTTTGTTTTGAACATCAAAGATAGTTCATTGTCAAAATTCTATTTTGTAAAGACAGAATGATATAACAGAGTTTCTGGAATACAGAAAGGGTATCTGCACTAACAAGTGTGATGTGCATGACTTCAATAAAACAACTTCACTTTCCTTGACTGGTTTCATTATTTTTTGTCAACACCTATATCATGTATTTTTTATACTAGTTTTTTTCTCTCTCTCTCTCCCTGTATGTATTTACCAAAACTGTAACTAATAATTAGTTTGTTTGTTTTTTAGCAAGAAAACATTCACCAAAGTAAGCGCGATCGCGCCATTTCTAACTTGTATGTGCGCGGCTTCCGGTTTCATTCCTTTAGTTATTATAGCTGTACAAAAACAGTCCATTATGCTGCTTGCTATTGTAAACTGGTATTTGTTTATATATATATTATTATTTATTTATTTATTTTTTAATTAACTGTCATAAACACATGTTTTTAGCGCAAATAGTTTAAACGTTACTTCGTTCTTCTATTTACCTACAGCGGCTATAACCGGAAGTCTGGTATATTCACAAAAAACTGCTTAGCGTTGTAAAACAAGGTGAAGAGCCCTCATTTCTTGAAACTGTGTGTTAAGTACAGACTTTTGGCATAGTGTGTGAAATTATGACGTTTTCACCTTAAATGTTCAATGAAAAAAAATAATACCAAATATTTTTTAAAGCAAGTGGTTGCAAACAAATTTTTTAGCTACATTTTAAATGAATTTAGTTGAAAGTTAGTCAACCACTTACCTTAATTTTTTTTGGTAAATTAAATGAATCATTTTTTTTCTTCAGTTTTTGTAGAAATAACCACAAGGTGGCAGCCCTTGCAAGATTATGTTTCTGTTTTCTTGAAATGCATTATGAAGCGTCTTTGGCATTTACAAGGCCATATATTTGTTCTCAGGACAAGATTATAAATGTTATATACAAGGACATCTCCTTGATCTTTATTTCAAATAAGGTGTGGAATGTCTCGAAAACCTTTGCAGAATTGTTCTTTTGTTTGGAAATCAGGACAGATCTGTAAACTTGAGTCCATGTTTCCTGCAGCGGTTAGAACCACATTCTCAAGGAAGCCTGATAGAATGCGATCTGTCTGCACCCACCGCCAAAGCTCATCGACTCCTCTCTGACACACTCAGGGGCCCTTGGGGGCCTCGCTTTGACATGACTCTGACATGTGGGCGTGTAACCGGGCCTGACTCAGGACATCAGCGATGATCGGAAGTTCCCCGCCCGGTCTGATAACACCCGACAAACCCGTCCTGAGATTTGCGCAACATCACTGTCGTATCAGCATTCAGCATTCAGCACTGAGGCGAACTCAAATCGCACGCTGTCTGTTCACGAGTAGCCTACTATTACACTCTTAAAATAAAAGGGGTTTTCACAGCAATGCCATAAAAGAACTAGTTTTGGTTCCCCAAAGAACCTTTCAGTGAACCGTTCTTAAAATAACAATTTTTCTTAGTGTGAAGAACATAATCTAAAAAACCTTTTGTGGAATGAAAAGGTTCCATGGATGGTAAAGTTTCTTTGTGCAAACAAGAACCTTTTATTTTTAGAGATTGTACCTTTGCTCATACTTTTTTAGGATTTGAACCGCAAACGGAACATGCACGAACAGGTCAAACAGGCCTACAGAAATAGTTTATTAGTTTAAAGATACACTGTATAACTTTTTATAAAATATAAAATGTTTCTAAAATGTTCAAATTGCTGAGAGAGTATAAACAAATCGAGCTTTAAAACCCAGCCTCCTTTACATAAATACGCTATCATAAACCTATTTATTAGAGCTGTCGGGTCGCATTTCGCGGGAAATTACGTGGGCTACTTATTTTTAATCGCTAGCGGGTCGGAAGTTACATAGTTTAGCTTTAAAATGTCATAGGTGTCAGTGATGCAAGGAATAAGAGTTTTAATCATATTTAACTGATGAAATAAATACAAAACCAGTAGAAATTAGATTTCGAAGGTCAGCGAGAGGAAAAAAATACTAATATCATGTTATAGTAATTAATAGGGGGACATATGTTTTAATAAGTTAAAGATATGCATACGCAACTGATATAAAATCATGCACTGAATAAATGTAATGAAATAATCAGCTCTCACACATGAAGAAATAAAACATACATAAATCCATATATAAAAAGTGATAAGTTGACTTAACTTAAAAAAAACTGAGGAAACCCGTTGCCTTAAAATTTTTAAGTAAATGATAATTAAAAAAGTTAATTGAATTGTCAAGTTTTTTTTTTTTTTAATTATTATGTACTTAATTTTAAGGCAATGGGTTTCCTCAATTTTCTTAAGTTAAGTTAACTTATGACAAATTATTATTTTCTCTTTCATCAGACGGTTAGCTAACTGTGCCAGGAACATATTAAAGGCTATTTTGGTTCCTTTTAAAAATCCTTAACATAGAAAACGCATTAAAAGTATAGCACAGAAGTTCTGGGAATCTCAGAAATAAAGCAGTACAGTAAAACATACAGATTAATTGTTAAATATGTGCCTTTCAGACAGAAAATGTGCCTCTGATTCCAATACAATGAATATTGCTGATCTCTAACGGCGACATCCTGATGATTCAGATGCACCTGGAAATGTGATGCCAGCACTATCAAAGATCTCATGCAATCTGCTTTACCAACAGTACGTCATCCTACGGATGAGTTGGGCCGTGCCTGAGGGCCTCGGTTTGGTGCAGCCTGTGGGTTTGAGTCCAGACAGACAGACAGAGGCTGTAATCTGTGCTTCAGACGCATTACTCAGCTCAGAAAGGTGAGAGATTGTGACAAGGATCCTATCGCTTCAGTCATAGCAGCCTTCCTCAATCAACGGATGCATCATCAAGGTTAAAAGATAACAAAAAGCCAAGACAAATGATTACAGGACAGACTATTGCAGCGAACAAAACTAATTCATATTCATGACATTTAAAAATCTTTTTCAGTCTTTATTTAAAGGAATAGCTCACCAAAAAAATGACACTGCTGAAAATTCTCAACCTCAGGCCATCCGATGTAGATGAGTTCGTTTCTTCATCAGATTTGGAGAAATGTTGCTAGTATTACATCAGTGTCTCTGCAATGTATCCTCTGCAGTGAATGGGTGCCGTCAGAAGGAGAGTCCAAACAGCTGATAAAAACAAAACAATAATCCACACCACTCCAGTCCATCAGTTAACATCTTGTGAAGCCAAAAGCTGTGTTTGTTAGAAACAAATCCATCATTAAGACGTTTTTTTTATCTTCAAACTGTTGCTTATGGCTAAAATATGAGTCCATAATCCATAATAATGCTTTTCACTGGAGGAATCAATATTATGGACTCTATTTTGGCCAGATGCGATGGTTTGAAACATCTTAATGATGGATTTGTTTCTTCCAAACGCTCAGCTTTTGTCTTCTCAAGATGTTAACTGATGGACTGGAGTGGTGTGGATTATTGTGATGTTTTTGTCAGCTGTTTGGACTCTCATTCTGACGGCACCCATTCACTGCAGAGGATACATGGTTGAGACACTGATGTAATACCAGCAACATTTCTCCAAATCTGTTTCCATGATGAAACAAACTCATCTACATCTTGGATGGCCTGAGGGTTTTCACTTTTGGGTGAACTGTTCCTTTAAGTGTTTGGCTTTGTTTCGAATGCTTCTCAAACAGAAGAGCTCAGCTGCTGTCATATCACAGATGTGCGTCTTTCTTTTTATTTGTAAGAGTGTGATGCAATGTTGATCCACCCTGGTGACTAATGCTGATCGTACTGTATGCTGCATGGGAAAGGTTGGGAATGGCAGGGCTGCATGGAAGAATAGCCGCTGTTGATACTGGAGTGAATATTAAGACTCCTGTCAGCAAAGGTGGGAAGCCGTGCAGGATATGAGGGCGAGAGGAAAGGCACGTATAATGAAAACGTCTGGATACGTCTGTTATGATTGTAAAGCGCTGCTGACACCTTCCCAGAGACAAAACAAAGCTGTCAGTGTGGCGTTCAGGAGCTTGCCAAACGTGTGGGAAACATTTGTCTGGCGAATCATAAAAGTGTCTGAAGGCAGGAGAAAGTGTCCATTACAGAGATGCATCTGAAATCTGTTAGACGGCCCTGTGTGGCTTTTAGCAAACAAGCAGAAAGTGTTTGGAGGCCTTTTGTGGCGAACAATTTTGCAATCAGAACAGATTTACACGATTATCTATAGATTGCAATGAAAATTACTGGAGAACAAACACACACACACACACACACACACACACACACACACACACACACACAAATAATCTAATCGTTTCTCTTATTATTTATGTAGAAACACATAATAAAGCATAGATCAAATGAAAGTTTAAAACACAACATAAAAAGTTCAGGACAGGTTTAAGAACATGTCTTCAATGTATGATGCTTTATATATTTTGCATAAAAAATAATATATCTAGATTTATTTATAACCTTTACTTTATATTTTTTAATATGTTTGTTTCATTTTTACTTATATTTGTTTTTAGCAGTGTTATTTTATTATTGATTTATAGTCATTTATATATTTAGTTTATAATAAAAATAACAGTTAATGATCTTACTTGTCTCAAACTTATTTAAACTTATTTCAGTTTTTCATCTATTGTTTAAATGCTATTTTATTTCAGCTTTATTTCAATAAAAAAAAGTTGTAGTTAACAGTAATAATCCTGGTCTCTAGATGTTTTCCCCCATCCATTTGTTTCCTTATTATTATTTATGCTTACTATTAATGTTTTTGCTATAACCTCATTTTTATGATTTATTTGTGATAATATATATATATATATATATATATATATATATTATCACAAATAAATCACAGGGTAGGAAAAAACTAACACAGTACCACATAATAGTAAGTAAACCAAAAGCTTTTTATGCTTTAAATTAAAAACATTAAAAAAACAATAACAGTGCATGCAGATTTTTATATTATTTTAATTTTATCATTATTTTATGTTTTGCAGAACACAAGCAACATTTAATCGAAATGTATACATAATATAAAATGTTATATAAAATTGTAAATATAGCCTATATTTCCTGTTTGACTTATCTATATGTTGTTGTTGTTTTTATTCTCTTACCATATCTTTTCTTGTGATTTCTTGTTAGTTTGGAGCTAACTGGACAGAGAAGGGCTGTAACATGCAGTAGAAAGGCAGGTTGGGCCTGATGCTGCGCAGGTGGCGTCACGCGCTTGCCGTATATAACAGCGCGCGCAGGCGCGTCACGAGAGAGAAAGACTTCGGTATACAGAGCGCACGAGCGCAGACACGCGAGACACATCCAGAGTTATTGACCACACAGCACACGAGTATTCAGTCATCATGCCGGCCACAGAGAAGGACCTGGCGGACGACGCGCCGTGGAAGAAGATCCAGCAGAACACGTTCACTCGCTGGTGTAACGAGCACCTGAAGAGCGTCAACAAACGCGTCGCGGACCTGCAGCTGGACCTGAGCGACGGACTGCGGCTCATCTCGCTGCTCGAGGTGCTCAGCCAGAAGAAGATGTACAGAAAATATCACGCCAGACCCACCTTCAGACAGATGAAGCTGGAGAACGTGTCCGTGGCGCTCGAGTTTCTGGACAGAGAGAATATAAAGCTCGTGTCCATCGGTGAGTTCAACGCTGCTTACTAGTCCTGAGGAAAGTTGAGTCAAAGTGTCAATAATACACGTTTAACCCTTTTGCTGTGGGAGTAGCCTGCCATTGTCTCGTGCTAGTAATTCGTGTTAATGTAGGCTACCTTGATATTTAGTGTCAGCTCAGGTTTAGTAAATTTAGGACACTTTTGAGGCATGTTGTGCCTTTGAGGTAACTGGGAAAGTTGCCCAATTACCATAAATTATGACTCTGGACCACAAAACCAGTCATTAGGGTCAGTTTGTTGAAATCTGAATAAACAAGCTTTCCATTGATGTATGGTTTGTTAGGATCGGACAATATTTGGCCGAGATGCAACTATTTGAAAATCTGGAATCTGAGGGATAATATTGAAAAAAAAATCACCTTTAAAGTTGTCCAAATGAAGTTCTTAGCAATGCATGTTACTAATCAAAAATTACGTTTTGATATATTTAACAGAAAGAGATCTACAAAATATCTTCATTGAACATGATCTTTACTTAATAACCTAATGATTTTTGGCATAAAAGGAAAATCGATCATTTTGACCCATATGATTTGGCTATACCGGTGCTACTTATGACTGGTTTTGTGCTCCAGGGTCACATATGATACAGCAAGGTACTTAAATGTGAACCAGGTGAAATGCCATGATATTTTATGGTTTCATTGCACATGAATGATGCCGTATGTATACCACAGTACTAAAATGCATGTATTGTTTTGTAAGCATTGTAATGACTTTGCCATTGTATAAACTAGAAAAATACTAGAGAAGTAGTATTTTTGTTGTTATATCTTGCAAAGTTGGTATCAGATAGAGATTCAATGGTGCTAAAGCATCATCATATTCATCTACCATCATATTTCTATGGTTGTAATAGGAATGCATGGATTTATCGTGTTTATCAAAAAATAGTATGACTGTGGTGCCATATCCAGAAAAAAACATGGTAGTGTCACAGTATTTCTGTATTTTTTTTTTTTCTGTCTGTTTAAAGATCAAGTACTGTGGTGTACAACAATAGACGTGTAACATGGAAGTAGCCCTCAAAAAACATATATACACACCATACACTTTCTTTTTCTTCTCCCAGCCTTTTCTTTCTCCTTTCTCAACATCTTTGGTTTGTGGCGTTGCGTCATAAACCAAAAGTATTTTTGCGCATGTCGAAGAGCTGTTCAGATGATTCATTCACAGCAGATAAGAGATAACATCCACCCAGTGTCTGTTGATTCTTACTAGATTATCAGTCTTATCTCTGTTGGTTTTCCTTATTTGGGCCGGTGTGAGAAAGTTGCACCATTAATTGATTGCATTCTTGTGTTCATTAAGATTTAGAAATCCAGGGAATTTCAGGATTCCAGAGGCTTAAATATTAAGATGTAGTTTCACAATGCTTGTGTTTGGTGCCAAACACCTTTGACTGGTCTGTGACATTCTTGAAGCCGATCCAAATTCATCAGGCTGCATTTCTTATGGCTTTACGTGGTTTCTCACGCTGTCGCTGTTGTTTTACGTGCCAGTGCTTGTGTAAATCCTGGAAATAGATTATGCACGTACATTAAATCTCAGAGCAGGTGCTTACTGTCACCTGTACAGTCAGGGTCAGGACTTTTTCTCCATATTTGCCAATCAGTTGTTTGCAAAATGCATGCAAACATTGTCATGACAACGCCTAACCTGATTTCCTTGAAGGTCTTGCCCGGTTACGTATGTTTGTGAGCAAATAAATGACATCAAAGTTCACGTTTGTGATGAAATATGAGGTGTGAGGGCTTGAGGAATCGACAGGCTGGACTTCCTGTTGTACGTGTTTCTGTGCTTCTCAGAAGCAGAGGATGAGCTCTGGGTTATTCATCATTCTTTGCATAGAGATTTTCCCAAGCTTGATGTGTCTTTGGAGAGCCGTGGCGTGTCAATGCAGTGACCTAATAACCAGTCACCCATGCACTGCATCAGACTTTTCCATTCATCCGAGGCAGTGGGAGGTACTTGCATTCAGATCTGAAGGTGCATAAGCTAGAGAGGTCTGGATGGACAAACTTTCAGTACAAAAGGTGCACAAGAACTTTTTAAAGAATTTTTTTTAGCACACTTTTATTTTTCCCCTGAGGCTTGAAATTTGTTGTGCTGGGGAAACTTTTTTTTTTTTTTTTTTTTTTTTTTTTTTTTTAATGCCCGGCTTTTGCTGCTATGCCTTTAGAAAACACCCCCTTTGCATGGTTTGTATACACCAGCTGCAAATTTGTTGTTGTGTGAAATGTAATTTTTTTTTTCTCGCTTTTTTATTTTTTTAATTGCATTTTTTTACATTTGGTTTTGTTCATTTATTTTAGCATTTTGATTTATTCTTGTTATTCTTTTTCATTTAATTATTTAGCATTTTTTCAAATATTTATTTTTTAATTTATTTTTTACTATATATCTTTTTTTTTGTATATTATATTTTTATTTCCATACAATACAAAAAGACAAGAGAAAAAAATATTTTGATTGATTTCAGTAGCTCACAGCAGGAAGGAAACACAGGGAAAATACATATTGCAATACTTTCTCACGCAGTTATATCATCGGGTAATTATACTGTAAATAAAATGCAGGCATCAGGGAGCCGTTATTAATAAGCGGGGCATTGAAACTGCTTTTGAATACACGATCGCTTTTTAGTTTCACTTCACAATCAGATGCATGTGAGTGGGGCTCAGGATCTGTAAATCATTCACCATCATCCTCAGTCATCTCTCCTTACTCTGTTTATGTGGTAAGTGAAATCTTATCTACTGTAATGTAACAGGCTAACGCTAGCAGCTAACCATGTCCCTTTAATGGCTCGTGTTATTAGAATGCGTTATTTGCTTTCCGTGCCTTTCTGAATACAGACACCAACCCATCCCTGCACTTCACATCCCCTGCACAACCTGGAATATAACATTTATTTCCATCAGCCACTTTCGCTGTTGTCCTCGCTTGTTTCTTCACAATACCTACAGAGCATCTAATGGTTCGGTATATGCAAATGTTGGGGGTGTAACTATTAGTGATCCCGACTGTTACGTCACAGTCGGTGTTATGTTCTGATTCGCCTATTTTTCAGTTGTCTTTTACATTCACGAGATTTACATAAGGAGGAGGAAACAATGGTGTTTGAGGCTCACGGTATGTCATTTCCATGTACAGAACTCTTATTATTCAACTATGCCAAGGTAAATACAGCTTTCTATTATGGCACCTTTAATGCATTCGTCTGTATGATGCAACCAAGTTGGATGTTCAGATCAACTCATTTTTGCAGTGTGAACTCTTTAGAATCCTTTTGGACTTTGGAGGACATTTGAGTTCTGAAACTTATAATATGTTTTCATTTGTTTTTATGAAGTGTTTTTATTTCAATGCTTATGAGCCCTTTATTGAATACTCTTCCTTGTTGCTGTTTTTACACTATTACAGTAGTTGTCACACAGGACATGCATGGAGAAGCTCTTTAGTTTGGGATTTACACAGACACTTCCTGAATGACAGTATCTTCTGCTCCAGAAACAGTCTGTGGGGCGTTTTTCATTCACGCACACACATTTAGACCTGCGTGGAAAGGTTGAGCGTTATCGTGAGGTTCAGTGCCCAGACTTTCCACTGTTTGGAAGGGCAGCCGTGTTCAGAGATGGGTGAGAATTCCCAGCTAAACAAACACGAGAAGGTCACAGCGTCTGCTGTTTAGACCGTAAATCTCACTGGATTACATTTGCCAGTGTTTTTGTTTCTCTCTCTAATGTCAAAGACAAGAAGGCATAATTGAAAAGGTCAGTTGAAGAACTTTATGGCCTCTTCTAGTCCAGAATAAGCTGTAAAGTGGTCTGGACTTGAGCTGAGTGGCTAATGTCATAATATCATGTTTTGCATGTTTTGCACAGCCCGTAGTCCCTGTTTCTAGCCAGTTCCCACGTCATTTCGGTCCTCCTTTGTGCTTTTTTTGTTTCCCCCAGGCCTCTGCGAGTGAGGTTTGACATGATCGCTATATACCGTATCAATTTCGTTCCAAAATATGTCTTTGATCATCATGTGGTCTTCAGCCACCCCCAAAATTAGCCCCAGTGGTTCTACTGATGTTCTGAAGGCGGTTCTTGCTGAGTCAGTCAGTTAACTCTGACTCTGCTCTGACATTTGTCCTGATTTTTCCACGGTTGGAGGGAAGTGACGGCTTGAAGACGTGATTGAAGTCATGCGGGTGGTGATCAAAGTGTCTTAAGGGTCATTCGCCATTAGTTTTCCATTAGAGAGGTGTGGGATGAGGATGTGCTGATGAATGACATCATGTAACCTCATTAGTTGGTGTGCGCTGAATGATTGTCTTCCTGTCTGTGCTTTGGGAGGTGACGCACATTTGCAAATTTGATGTTTTAGTATGCAAACTAAATTCAGTTTGTCATTCACAACCCATTTTATTTCTGTGATTCCTTCACAGTAAGTAGTAAGACGAGGAATGCTTGTTAAAGCAAATAAAATTCACATGAAATCAAAACTAACCTTAAGATGTAGAAAACTAGGGCTAAGATCCTTCCCAAGTTACCTTTTCCAGCTTGGAAGCTTGAAATCAACATGCACCCAAAAAAAAAAAATCTTTTTTTTTTTTTAATTACAAAAATCAATACAGATAAAGTAATATTATTAATTATATTAGTTGTAAAATTTATATGTAAACTATAAATGTAGGACATGCATACATGCATACATGCATACATGCATACATGCATACATACATACATACACCACCTTTTGGGAGCCAAATGTATAATACTACTTTTTTTTTTTTAATCATGTTTATAGAATTTACTCTTTGGGAGCCAAATATATTATAAACACTTTTTGGCTTATTTCTTTGTTTCAAAAAATGTAAGTTATTTATTTTTATTTTGTGATAAATAATCATAATTATCGTAGTTACATAATTATTTGTATTAAATGTAATTTATTTTACAGTACAGCTGTAAAATTACATTACTAATATTTATGGTTGTTTCTAAACATAAAACCATAAAGCTTAGTGTGATACTGCGAGAACCACCAACTCGCTTGGGGACGTAGAAAGTGTCCGTAAAAGATGTAAAAATGATGGCTCTACCCACAATAGCACTCGTGCAAGGTGTAGTTTATTTACAGCACCACAAATAATGAAAATGCTGGAACATAAACTGCTGGCATGTAAAAGAACACAGTGTTGTGTTTCACTCTGAAGCACAGCACATTTAATTAAATCACAGTCTTCGTCATTGCATAATAGCAATAAGCCATATAGTGTTTTTAATTTAGATTTATTGTGGAGTTCTTCTCAATGGTAGCGTTACAAGATTTTGGCTCGCTGGAGGAATCGAAACCTGTCCTTCTGCCAAAGCTAGCAACTTGCTGATGGCTTGTTAGAGAGACTTGACCCTGGAAGATGCAGAAAGCTTGTTCCCGCTCGCATCTTCTGCTCTCAAGATAAACAAATAGGATTGTCCAGGCTCTGCTCATGCTCATGGAATTCACTGGTGTTTAATGTCCTTTAATCACAACAGCAACCACAAGCCACCGCGGGCCTCCCTCAGAGATCAACCCAGACAGATTCAGACTGTAATCTGCACAGAAAGCCCTGCATAAACAAAGAGACTGCTGCTTTTTCAGTTCCCTCTCGATATGGTTCTCAGTGAAGAGAGTACTGCATGTATGTGACAAAAAAGGTTTACAGCACTTGTTTGAACACTTCGACAAATGTTTTATATATGTATGTGTGTATATGTGTATATATAT